>JAJTUV010001069.1:0-448918 GCA_021653895.1 Mastomys natalensis
CCACAGTAATCCAGCATTGGGAGAAAGTAGGCAGAATCAGGAGTTCAAGGCTAGGCCCAGCTACTAGTAAACATACAGCTACAACTAAATGAGACCTGTTGAAACAAAACAAACTAGAGAAACATTTTGGGTACAGGAAAAGGTGCATGTGAACTGGCTGATGTAATACCTGTAAACTGCAATGTGAAATAAAACATACTTTTTTTTATTAATATACAAACTTCAGTGGGAAAGTGTAATCCTCAATAAAAAAGAGAAGATAAATCACTGTTACATCAGATATATTGCTTGAGGAAGTGGGTACTAGTTTCGTATTCATAAAGTGACTGCTGACAGAGAGAAGGATTAGAATATAACCCATGTTAAATGTAATTGTCCATGAAAGGATAAATAAAGTTGACACTCCAATCAGTAAAACTACAAAAAGCTTTGCTCTTTGGATGAAAGTAGAGTCTCTGAAAAAAAAAAAAAATACTGTTATCCTCTTGCCCCATTTCCTTCTCCAAGTTGCTATCAATGCCTGTACTTGTATTAATCTCTATCATTTTCTCATATACAATAATAAATTAATAAATATATTCTCTATGATATAATTCTGCTGCCTAGCTAGTGTAGAAACTTAACCAAAAGATAATGCCATAAGTGAATCCAAATGAAACTTCCATGGACATTTTCATAGGTCATTGATGGTCACACTATCTATAGATAAGTTTTCAAATGTAGTTTAAGTGAGAATGACTCCCACAGGCCCATGCACTTGAATACCTGGTTCTCAGTTGATGGAACATATTTGGGAAGGATTAGAGGTACTGTCTTGTTGGGAGAGGGGTCAGGCCTTCAGCTTTTGTAAGACTGTCATGAATCCTAGTGTTCTGTCTGATACTTGTGGATCAGATGTAAGCTCTCAGATGTATCAGCTGCCATGTCTTTGCTCCCCTATCATGGACTCCTAACTCTCTGAAACTGTAAGCCCCAATTAAATACATTTTAATATATTGCTTTATTGATAGTATATTGTTATGGCAACAGAGAAGTAACTAGACAGATGATTCACAGTTAAATAATGAACCCACTAAAAAAACTATGAAGATATACAACCAGAAATTAATACTGGAGCATTAAAGATAACTGGGCATTCTGAAAGTAATATATATTAATTATTTATGGAAAGATGAAAGTGAATATGGAAACAGTTATAGAAGGGGATTGAGAATAAATAGTAGGGGTTGGGATTTAGCTCAGTGGTAGAGCACTTGCCTAGCAAGCGCAAGGCCCTGGGTTCGTCCTCAGCTCTGGAGAAAAAAAAAAAAAAAGAGAGAGAATAAATAGTAGAAGACTTAAGGAAGAAATGGACTCTGTCCTGAAAATGACAGGCACAATTGAACAAAATCTGCCTAAGAGCAAAGCATTAAAATTTCATAAGAGCCTGCTCCTGGTATAATCATTCGTTTTGTATCTCAGTACTCAGTACTCAGGAGGCAGAGACAGGCAGGTCTCCACGAGTCTAGTCTCTTTTATCTAATTCCAGAGCAGCTAGGGGCACTTAGTAAGACTCTCCCGCCCCCACAAAAAAAAAAAATCACTCTTTGACAATTTCATATATGAATATTGTATGTTCTGATTATTCTTTTTTTTGTTTGTTTGTTTGTTTTTTTTTGTTTTTGAGACAGAGTTTCTCTGTATAGCTGGGCTGTCCTGGAACTCACTCTGTAGACCAGCTGGCCTCGAACTCAGAAATCCACCTGCTCTCTGCCTCCCAAGTGCTGGGATTAAAGGCGTGCGCCACCAACCGCCCGGACTGATTATCTTTTATTCCTCCAGTATCTTCCCAATTCCCATCACTCCCCCTTCTCCTCACAAGTCTTTTCCCCACATTCATGCCTTTGTTGTTTTATGACTTGTTGAGTTTAACCGATGTGAACATGAGTTTGAAATTGTCTATCAGAGCCTGTGACTTACTAGTGGTACAAAATTGAAAGTGACATCTCCTCCCCCATAAATCGTAACCATATTCAGTAGGATGGGATTGTAGTGGTGTGTATTTAGGACCCTGGAAAGCTCTGTTTTCCTATCTGTGATTGACTGTTGACAGCCCTATCTTATACAGACAGATGCAAGCTTCTGTAATGATTATTGGGATGGTGGAGTCATTCCTGGAAAATAGCATTCCATAGTCACTTTTTGTTTTGTTGGGTGGTTTTTTTTTTTTTTTTTTTTTTGAGTACAAGTTTCTCTGTGTAGTCCTAGTTGTCCTGAACTCACCTATAGACTAGGTTGACCTTGAACTCAGATACCTACTTGCCTCACCTCCATGCTGGGATTAAAGCGTGTGCCACCACTGCCCTGCCATCCTCCATAGATATCACTATCTTTGGATCTTATAGTTTCCTGTCCCAATTCCACAAGTTCCCTAAGATTTAGAAAGGTTTGCTCAAAGTTGAATATTCAGCTATCACTTATTCTCATCAACTTGAACACTATGAGTTTCTGCATGTACATTCATTACAAAGAGAACCTTCTCTAATTAAGGCTAAGCAAAGCATTTGTCTAGTGTATAAATTTTACCATTTTGAAGGCAGTTTCTATGTCACTTTTGCTCACCAACAGTACTAAGTTCTTATCAGTGAGTAGTTCTCAACCTGTGGGACAACCTCCACAGAGGTCAAATATCAGATATTTACATTACAATTCATAGCAGTACAAAATTAAAGTTATGAAATGGCGATGAAATAATTTTATGGTTCAGTCACCACAACTTGATGGAACTGTACTAAAGGTCATAGCATTAGAAGGTTGAAACCACTCTTTAATCCTAAAATCTCCCAGCCATAAGTTTTTGATCAGGTTATAGTACCGGTATAAGTTCTCTAATGTATAGAAAACATGTTTTAAACAGCAGTCTTCCACTACCTCTGGCTCTTATAACTTTTCACCCCCTCTTTAGCAAATGATCCCTGAACCACAGAGGAAGAAGTGTGACATAGATATCTCATTTAGGATGACATCTTACGTTCTAAATTCTCTCTACATTTTACTAATGGTTATCTCTATATTCATCACCCAGCTGCAAAAAAAGGTTTGAGAGATGTACTGGTATATAAGTATAATATAACCACTAGAAGTCACTCTAGTACATTTCTATTCACAGAAAAATAGTAGTAGGCTATTTCCCCTAGGGCTTATGTACAGCATGGGTTCTGTCTTAAATTTAGTCATAAAGAAATAGTTGCTTACTCCCATAACATTTTTGTCAATATTATATCAATGCATTTCTTGCTAGGCCAGTTCTTATTGTAGCTCACATGGGTTCTAAGCTGGGTGGGACTATTGATTGCTGTAGTGTACATAGTACCTTCCAGCACTATGAAAGTTTGTCAGTAGGGAGGAAGTTTCCAGCTTGATTTTTCTTCATGTCAGCTATGTGGTATCCTCAGCAGTAGGGGCTTGCCATCAATTTCTAGGGGGTAACCCAACAATAGCAATAGGCTATAATGTTAGGGGTTTATGGTACCCCTGGTACTAATCATTTTTGTTTGGTTGATTGGTTTTGTTTTTAATAACAACTTCTCCTCAAAATCATGTTTTGAAAATTAAAAGTAATTAGGGTCTGGAAAGATTTTTTTCAAGAGTTATTAAGCTCACCAGGTTTTCGTGCATAGAACCCTGGTTCAAGTTCCAGCAGGCTTACAACTGTCTGTCTTTAACTCCAATTTCTGGCCAGTGTGGACAGTAGGCACACACTTGGTGCACAGTCATACATGTAGTCAAAGCACCCACTTGCCTTTGCTATTAGGCTTATGTAATTGCTACATCCAAATGTAGAATTTTATTTTAGTTTTACTCTTAGATTCAGATCTGGTGTAGGTTTTCTAAAAAATCAAGATTTTATTTTTATCACCTCTACACTAATTTAGCACTAATATTGTACAAATTCATTTAAAACACATTTTCTAGCTAACACTTGTTTTTATACTATGATTTTTATATTTGACAAATGTACATTTTATACAAATACAGATTTTTCCCCAAATACAGATTTTTCTTTTCTATTAATTAGTTGCATGTACTTTAAAAATAATAATGAAAATAGATGATTTTCCTTCCTTTACCCTGCATATGTACAGATAAAATGCACATCAGGATGCAATTCCCAAACAGTATATTCTCTCTAGTGGTATATATTGTCAGAGACTTTTGTGCCATTCTTTTCCTGTTAATCACCTTGTGGATCTGTTCTATATGTACATATTTCATCAGTTACCTGGAGACTTGGGGCAAAAAATATATAGAACTGAGGACTCTTTTTCTGTAACTACTTTCTGGAATTTCTCCCTTCCCTTCTTAAATATTGCACTTTTTGAGGTTATAATATAATTATATCATCTCTCCACTCCCTTTCTTCCTCTTAGCCCTCCCATACATAGTACCTGCTCCCCTTGGCTCTTTCATCCCCTTCTCCAGTTTATCTATCAGTTGTTATGGATGGATGTTATATACATATTCCTAAGTATATAAGTACCTATTCATCTATATAATGTTACTTGTAGTATATATTTTTCAGGGCTGACCATTTTTTAGTTGATAAACCTATCGTGTGCTTTTTTTCAGGGAAAGACTAATTTTTCCACTCTGAATAGTCCTTAGTTGTTTATAGATCTTTGTCAAGGGTTAATATTTTGTCCCTTCTATGTTAGCATGTCTATTGATGCTGTCTTTGTTCAGGTGATATTTAAGAAGATATGTTAGACTGTGGATGAAGCTTTTGACATTTTTAGAAAACACAATCTTACAGCAAACCTCCTGCTCCCTGGGCTCTTAAAATCTTTCTGCCTCCTCTGCCCCCTCTTCCACAATGATGCTTGAGCCTTAGGTCCAGGAGTTGTATTATAGATGTATCAGTTATATCTGGGCTCTACAACTCTGCATTTTGAGCAGCTGTGCTGTAATGGTCTCCATCTGCTACTAAGAGAACATTCCTCATTTTAGGGTAAGAACTGCACTTATCTGTGGTTATAAGAATGTTAAAATGTAGTTAGGGATTATGTTGGTATAGTAAAGTAGCCGTTGTAGATTCTTCTTCAAGGTCCACTACTTCATTAGCCCTAGTAGTTAGTCATCTAGATTTCTTGTACTAGCCATGTGGGCATGGTTTTCCTCTTGTTAAGCTGGTCTCTTTCTTTCCTTTTTAAAAGTGTATTTTATTATTATGGGGGGATAGGTGGGTGGAAAGGTGAGACTATGAGAATTATAAGAATATGAATGAGAATAATATGTATGTGCTAGTCCAGAATGTGCTGTGCACAAGTATAGAGGTAGAAAGACTAAATCCAGAATTTATTTCTATCCTTTCACCATGAATTCCAGAAATCAAACTTAAATCATTAGTAATGTACAGCAGGCCACCTACTCTTCTCCTTTTTGATTTTTTTTTTTTTAAATGTGTGTGCGCACATGCAGGTGCCATATGCAGGTGCCCAGAGAAGCCAGAACAGGGTGTTGGATTCCCTGGAGCTGGAATTAAAGGTAGTTATGAGCCACCTGGCATGAATGCTGGGAAATGAACTTAGTTCTTCAGAAAAACTACAAGTGTTCTTTTTTTTTTTTTTTTTTTTTTTTTTTTTGGTTTTTTCGAGACAGGGTTTCTCTGTATAGCCCTGGCTGTCCTAGAACTCACTCTGTAGACCAGGCTAGCCTCGAACTCAGAAATCCACCTGCCTCTGCCTCCCAAGTGCTGGGATTAAAGGCGTGCGCCACCACCGCCCGGCACTACAAGTGTTCTTAACCACTGAAGCATCGCTTTACCCCATCCCCTTTCTTTACTTATCAGTACTGCACTGCAGTCATAGAACTATTATTTATTGAACCATGCCCCAAAATTGTTCCATTTATGTTTACTGAGGTGCGTGTGCACATACACATATCATAGCATGCATATGGAGGTCAAAGAACATTTAAGGGAGTCCATTATCTCTTTATACCATGTGAGTCATGGAGTTTGTCATCAAGCATGGCAGCAAGTACCTTATTCCACTGAGCAGGAAAGCATAAGGATCTGAGTTCAATCTTCATAAAACCCACATGAAAAAAGCAAGGTATAATTATCTGTGTCAATGAGCCCAGCACTGGTCCTTAGGGCTTCCTAGTCAGTCATTCTAACCTACTTGATAAGTTCCAGGTCAATTAAAGACCCTGACTTAAAAGACAAGGTAGATGCAAGGATATTTAAAGTTGACCTCTTTCCACATATACATACATACATAGGCTGCCTTCCCTTTATATTCTCATGTGAAATCACCTCTACTTCAATTGGTTTTGTTCTCTAGTGTATGTCCATGTGTATGTGTGTGTTTAGAAAAAAAGCAATTTTTTTTAAGGCTCCTTGTAACTTTTATTGCATTTGTAACATTATAAAGAACACATTTTCAGAAGTTGGGCTTTGCTATAACCTCAGAGCTTAGAAATCACCTCTAGGCTTTCAACTGACTCACAACCCAAACCAATCCCCAAACACTTTCACATGACCAGTGATCCTCCAATAATTTAATGCTGTGAGCATCAGAGTGCAGCAAGGTCGCTCCTGTACAACGCCCTGTACTACAGCCAGCCTAGCTTATGTTCCACCATCAAGTGCGGCTCTCCCATCAGTTCACTTTGTGATGGATCATTAAGAATATCCTTAAAACTGATGGTCTCATCATTGCCCCTCAAAATATCCAATGAGAGGTTTGAGCTTGGAAGAAACGGAAGACGCTGAACTTGCTGCACTGCCTTGAACTTCTATCTGTAACTTCAGGGGAGCAAACAGACCCTGGATATTCCTCAGGGTGGAAAAGTTCATCTTGTCCTGGTTAGGCTGGAAATTTTTTCCTGATAATTCAAGAGGGTGACTGGGCAAAAGTTCATTTTTCACACAAGAAACCCTCTCTGGAGAAGATCATGACTCTCGAAAGGCCCACTAGCTAGAGCTCTGTAACTGGAATACTGTCCTTCAGCTGTGACCCAAGGCCTCTGGCATTCATCTTGGAAACAGCTCTGTGAAAGCCTCTGAACCTGCTAGAGTCGACCCAGCCAAGCCGCTCACTTCTGTTTCCAGAAAAAAACAATCTTAGTGGTAGTGCATGCCTTTAATCCTTACACTCAGGAGGCAGGCAAGCAGATCTTTGAGTTTGAGGCCAGCTTGGTCTACAGAGAGAGTTCCAGGACAGCCAAGGCTATACAGAAAAAGCCCATCTTAAACACCCCCCCCCCCAAAAAAAAAACCCCAAAAAACTCTTTAAATCATATACATTTACATGTGTGTGTGTGTGAGATGTGTTCACAGGCAACATGCACAACATACGTTGTGTACAAGTAGTAAGATTACACTTGCAGGAGTTGTTTCTGCCCTTCCTTTACCTAGTAAGCCATTTTGCCAGCCCATTGCGCATATACACACACACAACACACACACACACACACACACACACGTGTTTAAACCAGTTTAGGAATTTATTTGTGACTAGTAGGAGCTGTTCCATTATTTACTGAAGCACAATTCTGCTTTTTAGTTATGTCAACATTAAACTAATTTTAAAGAATACATTTTTCGTTATAAGAATATTTTTTTAAACCACCAACTACTACTTTACTAGTTCCTCTGAGAGCTGGGGATGTTGTTCAGTTGATGAAGTGTTTGCCAGTATTCACAAAGGCTGGGGCTCAATTCCTAGCACTGCAAAACTCATCATGGTGGTGCACCCTTGTAGTTCTAAACTTGGGAAACAGGTAGTAGGATCAAGAGTTCAAGATAATCTTTAGTTATATAGAAAGTTTGTAGCCAACCTGGGTTACATGAGCTCTCTTTTCAACAAACAAACAAACAAACAACAAAAAAAAAAAGGTTACAGATGCAGAAAAGTTGCAAGTTTGAAACTTAGGCTGGGCTACATAGTTAGATCCTTTGAAAACAAACTACTAGCCAGAGAGATGGTTAAGATCACTTACTGCACAGTCATGAAGACAGATCCCAGCACCCAGGTAACAAGACGGCAAACACCTGTAACTTCAGCTCCAGAGGATTTCACGGTCTCTTCTGACTTTCATACTTGAATAGGTGCGTGTACTTTCCCCACCCATATGCATGAGAAAATATATGTATATATAAAGTGTTTTTTTTTAAAGTTCATTTTTCTTGTTTTTTGATAGAATTTCATTTTAAATTTATCTCAGTCCCTTAAACTTATACCAAGGTTCAGTATTCCAAATTTGATATTCCTATCTTTGGTATGTCAGAATTTAATGGAATTCTTCAAAGCAGAACTTCATATCATTGATAACCTGTTTGGTTTACTTTGCTTTTTCCAGGTACTTAAAAAGGTTTAAAGTGATGAAAATCAAAGTTTTAAGAAGCTGGTGTCGGCAAATCCTTAAAGGACTTCAATTTCTCCACACACGAACTCCACCAATTATTCACCGGGATCTTAAATGTGACAACATCTTTATCACTGGTCCTACTGGCTCAGTCAAAATTGGAGACCTTGGTCTGGCAACTCTAAAGCGGGCTTCTTTTGCCAAGAGTGTGATAGGTATGTGTCCAGTGTGCTCTTGGAGCCAGTGTGGCCTTTTGACATAGCTTTTCTTCAGAAACTTGACCCTATCATATCTTTTCTGACATGAAACAAACCTTTAGGAATTCATAGTTTGAACCTGGTGATCAAGTCTATCTAAATATGAAATGAGGGATTTTTTAAATTATTAAGCTTCTGAAATCCTTTTGAAGATTATTGATGTTTTTATAAAGTTACATGGAGAGAAGTAAGGTGAACTTCATTGATACAGTATCTTGTTTTTACTGAGTCATCTTGCTAATACTTAATATTTTATATTTTATTTATACAGTAGGAGCAACATGTTGCTTTTTTCATCAAAAAAAAAAAAAAATGGAATTTATATGTAGTTCAGCTTCAGAAATGTCCATTGGGTATATGTTCAAGAACACCTGGCTGTAAAAACTTGGTTTGAAAATTAGAATATATGGGAAGGTACAGTGAAAGGTTAGTCTCATCAACTTTCCTTTACTCCCATCTTTTGGAATGAAGGATATATCTAAATTAGGTTTCCCAGCCTTAGTCCTCTGGATGTCTGGTTCTAGACAGATGTGTAGACATATTGTAGAATTATTTCATAGCAATTCTGAGTTCTACCACAATATACTAGCCTATTTACTCTCCTAATTGTTCTCACCAAAATGTTTCCAGACATGGCAGTCAGTAGAGCAAAATTAACTCTATTGGGAATCATTAAGTAGTCCAAAGAATATGAGTGACTTTTCAGAGATTTTGAGTCACAGCTGGGAAAAAAAAAACGGCTGTTTGATAAGGTTTAGCTCTCTGAAACATAAAAATTTGCAGTTCACAGTCTATTCTGCTCTACAATAGGGTATAATATTAAAAGCCCATTCATTAATAGATGGGCCAGAATCCTAAGTACCAATGAGAACATCATGGCACACCAGTCATTTGATTTCTTTATTTAAAGACCAAAACAAAAACAATGTTCTGATTGGAATATTGTGTAGTTAGGATTTCTAATGCTGTTTATATGTATTCATATAATATATTAATAGGAAAAATACATTTGAAGCAAAATTGCCATTTTGTTTTCTTCATAGGAAGCATTTAATTGTCTGTGATATCTTAAAATCATAGGTCCAACAGGTTTTCCCCCCCTTTGTTTATTAAATTATACTATGTACTTATTCTTGGAACTGAAGGTAAAGATTCTGAAAACATTATAAAATCTAATCTTGTAGTACCATACATACCATATATACATACTATGCTTACAAATCAGTCTGTATTTGAGTTCTGTATTTGTATGTGTATTTGTTTTTCACCTGTAGGCTGCCCCTCACTATATCTCCTATATCTGTATTAGGCTTATTTGTGTACTGTAGGTGGGAAGGTAATTATATGAAGAAAAGGCACTGGTGAGTCACCTTTACAGATGATTACATTTTATTATCTTTAAAAACATTGAATACAGAGGGTTTTGTTTTGTTTTTTCTGCAAGTCTTCCTTAAAAAGTAACATTAATGGCAAGAGACTAGTTGTGAATACTCTTCTAACAACTGTCCCACCACCAAATGCCTTTAATCCCAGTACTCCGGAGGCAGAGGCAGGTAGATCTCTGAGTTTGAGACCAGACTGGTATATAGAGTGAGTTCTAGGACAATCAAGGCTATAACAAGAAAAACCTTGTCTGACCCCCTCTTCCACCTCACCCTCCACCCACAAAAGGGAAAATACATAAACTGCCAAACAGTAGAGGGCAGACAAGTATTTTGTTCTTTTTTTAAAAAATTTTAATGATGAAAATAAAAATATACCTAAAAGTGAAGCTTCTGGAAAAACCTTTTGTTCTTCCCTGTCTTGTATCACTCCTCAAACTTGACCTTGGCCTCCTGCCTGACCTTGGATTTTAAAGCCCTGAACATATCCTTGTTGACAACAGTTATGTCCAAGGGGATATACACAGAATATCTTGTGGGCATGAGGTGTTTGTGGTTATGAGCTTTCACAAAGGACTTGATCTTGGATAGCTTGGGGATTTTCTTCTTGCCTATGGCAGCTGTCACTTTTCGGGGATAGCGGTCAATTTCAGCCACTAGGGCATGGCTGTAAGGGCGGTCTGAGGAGCCATCATCAATGTTCTTCATGATGACGGCTTTGCATCTGGAGTAGCATCCAGCCAGGACCAGTACCACCTTTCTGGGTTTTATGAACTTGCCCATTTCTATAGCAAGCAGCCAGCACCCAGCAGAAAGGATAGGAGTGTTCTTTTTCATTACTATCTTAGAGTATCTATTTATCCATTTTGTTCCCTGCTAACATCTTTGTTTATATTTTATTGCCCTTCTATTTGTTTTCATTATGAATAATACTAATGTATCTCTTAGTCAAAGTTCCATGTTAATAATGGCTTAACTTAACAACAGTATAAGTAATCATGTCCTTGACTATGTTTAATGTGTTTTTAAAGGCCTTACAATAGAAAATCTTCTATAGAATAATTTGATGGAGCAGGCTAAGAAGCTTTCTGTCTTCTTTTCCCCTTTCTTTTTTATTACCTTCCATTTTTTTCTCAGACAGATCAACAACCTCTTTGCTTCTTGAACCCTCTGTTAAGGAAGACCTACAGTTATTGGACATATTGAATCTGAATCATTCTTTTAATTTAAGGTACCCCAGAGTTCATGGCTCCTGAGATGTATGAGGAGAAATATGATGAATCCGTTGATGTTTATGCTTTTGGGATGTGCATGCTTGAGATGGCTACGTCTGAATATCCATACTCAGAATGCCAAAATGCTGCGCAGATCTACCGTCGAGTGACCAGTGTAAGTCCTCTCCTAATTTGTTGATGACATTGAGTCATATTTATCTAATAAAATCAAGCTGGATAACATCTACTTATGCAAAAGGGCACTACAACAGAAAGCCAAAGCTGTTAGAATGGGAGTTTTCTTGCTGAGTTATGTGCAATAAGAGCAAAGATAAGCTATCAGTCTATCTACCTTCCTTGCCTTCACTTAAACCTTTATCTCCAGGTGCATTTTGTTTGAAACTGCATTTTAATATCTAAATTCTTAATTATGATACATGGTGTTGTCTTGCTATTTATTATATTATTTAAAAGGAGAGTTCAGTTGTAGACTTTTGAAAGCATTAAGAAGATTGGTATTATGGCAGATAATTAATATAGAAATATCCAGTTTCAGTGGGATCTGAAGCATGATGGGCATAAAGAAGGAAAAGTTTTTGGCTTTAGGTGTTGGTTTGTTTTTCCCTTTTTAGAGAGCCTGTTAGATATCATGGTGGGTTTAGGAGACAAAATTTCAAGTTCACTTTCCTGTTGAAGTTAGTTATTTCTGTGTTCTCTTAAATCATCTATTGGTATTTATTTTGTTCTCTGTTAAAAAAGCAAAATGTCCTCATTCCCTTACAGATTTCTTACCTCACTTTTCGTACTAGTAGTAGGTCTGTTTGTTTCTGTGAAATATAGACAGTATTCTGAGGTGTGTAACCTGAAAGATGGCCTTTAAAGAAAGGATTAGTATATATGGAATGCTGTGCTTCTTGGAAAGTAATATCAAGTCTTCAGAATTCCTGTTTAGTGTTAATAAACTATTAAATAATCATTTTATTGTTTGTAATTTTATGTGTATGTAGGTATAAAAGATACATTCTTTTAAGATATTTATTTCATGTATCTGAGTACACTTTTGCTCCCGTCAGACCCATCACAGGAGGGTATTGCATCCCATTACAGATGATTGTGAGCCACCATATGGTTGGTGGGAATTGAACTCAGGACTTCTAGACAAGCAGTCAGTGCTCTTAACAGCTGAGCTCTCTCTCCAGCCCCCAAAGGAACATAATCTTATGACTTAATTTATTGAGACTATAAGTTATTAGTCCTTGGTTAATTTTATTTAGTATCCTTTCACTTAACAGATTTTTATCTATCTGTACTTGCATATGAATTATTAGCTGTCACTAACTAATATATTATTTTCTTAAGAATATACCAAGTAAAAAAGTTGCAACTTATATGGAGCTTATTTATCTTCCATGTGTGGGAAAGGGATTACTCTTAAGAGTAGCTTAGTTACTATGACAAACACCATGAACAAGGCAAAAGAAAATATTCAATGGGTTTATGGTTTCAGAGAGTTAAGAGTCCATGGTGGTGGAGTGACATCAGGAAAAGGTGAGAGCTCACCTCTAGATTCACAAAAAGGAGATATGTAGAGGCGCACTGAAAAGCCTGCTTCCACTGACCTCCTCCGTCAAGGCCACAACCAGGAACCAAAGTATTCAAACATTTGCACCTAAAAAGTCCATTCTTATTCCAACCACCACAAATACTAGCAAGATTCATGTTTAAAATAGATGGTAGATAAAATTTGAAAAGCTGATTAAGTAAGTTTCATTACTGTGACCCAGTCATGTACTCATTCTTGTTGTCTGAAATGTATGATTATATACCAAAGCAATCTGATTTTTATTTAATTAAAGCAGTGTAAGACTTCAATCATAGCCCTTTTACAGCAGAGACAGGTGAATCTGTATGTTTCAGGCCAGCCTGATCAACAGAGTGAGACTCTGATGAAAACAAACGAACAAGTAGTAAGACAGAAAAATAAAAGCCAAGATATTCAATTTGGAGGAAAAAATAGGCCAAAGTATTATTGTTTTTTCCAACTGAATATAGAGATCAACATTTTATAAAAAATATTTGTAAGAAAATCATTTATGAACCTTACTTTACTTATATGAATATGATATTAATGATATTAATGATGGCTAGAATTTCTAAGGTTATTAGGAAGAGCCAATGTACTGAAGTTATATAATGGAAAATGCATTTGAAAAAAATTTAAAATAGATTTATTGTATGTAGCATGTAAGATCTTTGAAAGGTTTTCAATCTTAATAGATTCTTTAAATTTATTTATTTTATTTATTTATTTATTTATTTATTTATTTTACAATTCTTTGGGTATGAGTGTTTTATCTGCATGTATGTGTTTGTACCATGTGCATGTCTTGTGCCTAAGGATGTCAGTAGCAGGCATCTAATTCCCTGAAACTGCAGTTACAGATACGTAGGTGATGGGAATCAAAACCAGGTCCTTTAGAAGAGCAACAAGTGCTCTTTTAACAGTGGAGTCATCTCTCCAGTTACTCAAGATTGCGAGACTACAGCCGGGCGGTGGTGGCGCACGCCTTTAATCCCAGCACTTGGGAGGCAGAGGCAGGTGATTTCTGAGTTCGAGGCCAGCCTGGTCTACAGAGTGAGTTCCAGGACAGCCAGGACTATACAGAGAAACCCTGTCTCGAGAAACAAAACAAAACCCCAAAGATTGAGAGACTACTAGTAGAAATTAGCTTATTTAAGTTTAGTAAAGTTAAACTGATTTCTTTGAATAAATTATTTGTACAAAAATTTCTTATTCCAAACTGTTACTACTTCATGCCAAAAGCTTTTCAATAAATTAGTAAACATGACAAACTATTATGTAATCAAGTGATAGGCTTTTGGTAGTCTTTAAAGGTCACTTGCAATAGGTTTTCTTTGAAAGTTTGATGTATTGATTGATATTTTATATATGTATGTGTGTGTGTGTGTATATATATATATCCATATTTATGTATGTATGTATGTATTTGTTCACCAGGTCAAGAGGAATTATTTTTGCATAATAAAAGTATGAATTATTCTATATGTATAGACCTTCCTGGATAGTTTATATATAGTAAATCATGTGTGATCTTTTGTGACTAGCTTCTTTCCGTATTTTTTTTAAGTTTCATAGAGTAAGTTATCCTAATTTCTTTTTGAGGGTCATGATGTGTTCATAAATGGAACCCCTCTGAGGGAGGTGATCTACCACTTAGATACACCTTTCATTATCTTTAGAGATGATATTTAATTGTGTGTATACAATGTAGTTTATCATTCATGTTTTGGTGGACATTTAGTCAGTTTCAGCCTTTTTGGGGGGAACTTTGAATAAATCTGCCGTGAATGTTCATGTAGAAGAATTTGATTGAACATTTGTACATCTGTTAATTTCTAGTCTTTATGTAGGAGGATACCAATTACACAACCATTTAATTCACTTGTTTTCCATGTGACTATCATTTTACTTTTTTTTTTTTTTTTTAAATTTAAACCAACACAGTGTTTCTCTGTGTAGTCTGGCTGTTCCAGAACTTACTCCATAGACCAGGCAGGCTTCAAACTGCCTGCCTCTGCTTCCTAGTGCTGGATTAAAGGCGTGCGCCACCACTACCCAGCTCATTTTATATTTTTCACCATATCACTATTGAGAAGTTTCTGTTCATTTTGTATTGTTGCCTGGACTTGTTATTATCCAGCCTTAAATTCCCCGCCCCTCTCCCCGGACTGGAGAGATGGCTCAATGGTTAAGAGCATTGACTGCTCTGCCAGAGGTCCTGAGTTCAGTTCCCCGCAACCATATGGTGGCTTACAACCATCTGTAATGTGATTTGATGCACTCTTATAGTATGTGTCTGAAGACAGCTATAGTGTACTCATATAAATTAAAAAAAAAAAAAAAATCTTTAAAAAAATTTTTTTTTCACTGTGATTCTTACTGTTTTTTTTCCCCATGTATTAATTCATAGTTTGACTTGTTATTTTTCTAAGATCTTGAAATTTTAGAAAAGATTATAGTTCATCATTGGGCTAGAGGAGGGGTTAGGGAAGAGGAGGCCAGAGGTCAATCTAGGGTACTATTCCTCAAGTACCATCCATCATAATTTTAAGACAGGGTCATTCACTGACCTGGAGCTTGCCAAGTAGGCCAGACAGGTTGGTCAGCCAACATCAGGGATTTACCTATATTCTCACTGCCACATAAAGACACACTATTATGCCCAAACGTTCATTGTATTTTCATTTATGCATTTATTTATTTCGACTTTGATGTGCCTTTGATGACCAGGAACTTACTTTGTAGACCAGGCTGGCTTCAAACTCAAAAGGGAGCACCCTGCCTCTGCCTCCTGAGTTCTGGTATCTTCTTGATTTTCTATTAATAATAGTAGCCCTTATTCTTTTCTAATTTTGGCTTGAAACCTCCTTTGTCATTTAGGAGTTTAGTTACTCCTGTTTGTTATCTTAATCTTTTTGCTTAGAAATATCATTCTCTGTTCTTTTGCTTTGGGCCTTTGCCAGTTGGTGAGTTTTCACAGATAGAAAGCAGTTGAGTCTAGTTTAAAACTATTCTTATTTTGATATATTCAGAAACTTAGGACTTTTTATATTTAGGATTATTGTTGAAAGGTATGTTCTAATTTCCTCCTTCAATTTAGATGTTGCTGAGTATTTCTGGAGTGCTTGATTAATGGTCATAAATTAATTTATCATAACAATTCATTATTCTTCATTTAAAAAAATCTTTAGAGTGTGTGGAGTGTTTTTAGAGTGTGTGGAGTTAGTTTTTTTTATTAATTTGACACATCTGGGAAGAGGAAATCTCTATTGAGGAATTCTATCAGATTGGCCTGTAGGCACTTTTTTGATTAATGGTTGATTTGGGAGGGCTCAGCACATTGTTTGTGGTACCATTCATCCCAGGCAGGTTGTCCTACGTGGTTTAAGCAAGTATGATGAGTGCTGTGGGAGCAAGCCAGCAAGCAGTCTTCTTCCATGATCTCTGTTTTAACTTCTGTCTCCAGGTTCCTACCTTAAGATCCTGCCCTGTCTTTGATTGATGATGGGTTGTGATGTAGAAATATGAAAGCAAATAAACCCTTTACCCCCAGGTTGATTTTGTTCAGAGCAGCAGAGAAAAAGCATAATATAATACCATGTCTGCATGAGTATGGGTACACATGTAGCAACATATATGTGGAGATAAGAGGATAACTTTTGGTAGTTGATCCTACCATGGATTCTGGGGGTCAAAATTCAGGTTATCAGGTTTGTATAGCAATTATATTTACTTGCTAAACCATCTCTCTGGCCAAATTTCTCCTCATTTGAATTGTGTGTGTGTGTAGGCAAGCCAGAGGTCAGCATCTAGTATATTCCTCTATTGTTCTCCATCTCATTGTGTTTTTTAAAAGATTCATTTTATATTTATGTGCAAGTATGTCTGTGTATATGTTGTGCATATATATGGGTGTGTTCCATGGCCAGGTGTCAGATCTCCCAAACCTAGAGTTAGAGGTGGTTGTGAACTGTGTGATAAGGGTGCCGAAAGCCAAACCCTCAAGAAAAGCAGTAGTGCTCAGGATTGCTGTTCCATCTCTCCAGCCTTAACAAACATTGAGCCTTTTTTTGTTTGTTTTTGAAATTATCTCTCTGAACTTGTCAGTTTGACTCTACTAACTGACCAGCAAACCCTACAAATGTGCCTGCTCTTTTCCTACCTACTACCTCCCAAACACACACCAGGTACAGCTTTTTACATGGATACTGGTACTCCAGGTAATTTTGGTGGATATAATACTCTTGATTGGCAGATACTTAAACATTAGCTAATATTCTCCTGACTTTTATGGTTTCTGGTGAGCTGTCTGCTACTGTTCTGATAGGTTTGCCTTTCTAAATAACCTGTGCTTCCTCTCTTAAGCTTTCAAGTGAACTGTAGGTTCTGGCCTCTAGAACCTTAGAAAATGTAATCCCATTTCCAAGTAAGGCCATTGTATCAGTTACTTGTCTTGTTGCTGTTACAAAAGTACCCAACAAAAGCAATTTAAGCACGGAAAAGTTTATTTTGGCTCACAGTTCAAAAGTACAGCCAATCATGGCAGGGTTTTTAAAGGAGTTGTTTATATTACATCTAGATTAATGCTGGTGCTAAACTTATTTTCTTCTTTGTATTCAGTCTAGAATTGTATCATCCATATTTAGAGTATGCCTTCCCAGTTCTGTTACTTATCTTAGGCTGTTAGTGGTCACTAGCTCAAGCCAAGACATCTTCAGCAATGTAACCACTGATAGGGAACTCGTGCTCTTGGAAATAGTCCTTCACCCAGGAGCCTGTTAAGAAACCTTAATAAAACAGAATGGATAACACACAAAAATGACAAACACAGCCTTTAATCCAAGCACTCAGGAGGCAGAGGCAAGCAGATTTCTGAGTTTGAGGTCAGCTTCATCTACATAGTGGGTTCAAGGATAGCCAGGGCTATCCAGAGAAACTCTGTCTCAAAGAACAAAAACAGGACATACAAACAGAAAGAGAAAGTGGGAGCCTGGAGAGATGGATATACTGCTTAGTTAAGAGCACTGGTTACTCTTCTAAGTATTAAATAAGTTCAGGGTTGCAAAGAAAACACCACAACTCCATTTGAAATGTCTGTACAGAGCAAATTTTACTCTTGATCAAGAGAAGACCTAACACACAGTACACTTGGCTCAGGTGACAACGTTGTCACCTTTTCAGTTGGATAGTCTTAAAAGAATTGGATCACAAGAAATGAAGGAAGAAGAAAAGAGTTTACTAGTTTTAAACTTCAGGTCAGTTAAGAGGGGAGGCCCTTGGTCCTATGGAGGCTTGATGCCCCACCTTAGGAGGATGCTAGAGCAGTGAGGTGGGAGTGGGTGGGTTAGTAGAGGAGCGCCCTTATAGAGACAAAGGGAGGAGAATGTGATGGGGGTGTGTGTGGAGGGGAAACCAGGATGGGGGACAACATTGGAATTGTAAATAAATAAAATAACCATTTTTTAAAAAAAAAGAATAAAATTCTTTTAAATACAATAAGACTTTTCTGTTAATAGTATTCAAACTATTATAACTATTTCTTTGTTGTTATTCTGTTTTCAATTGTTGAATAGATTTTTTTTAAAGTGAGTAAATATGAATACACGTAGAAGCTAAAGTATATAGTTTGGTGGTTTCTGTTCCATCACTACTGATTCCAGGACTTTTTCACCATTCTTCAAAAGAATCCCATATTTACTATCTTTTTTTCTACCCACCAAATTGAATTTGATTTGCCTTTTTGGGGGCATTTAATAATCAGTATTCTAGTTTTATTCAACTTAGCATAGTATTTCCAATGTTCATTCACATGCTGACATGTATCAGTAGTTAAATAATACCCCATTATATAATATTCAGCAGCTTTTATTCTTCCTTAGCTCTGTATTTTTTTTCCTCCTTTTATTGTCAAACTGCTTGATTCTATTCCTGGAGAAGGATAAAGCACAGTGTTCTAATTTCTTGAGCAGCTATAATAGAAATACCATAAACTGAGTGGGTTTATAAGTAGCAGGTTTATTTTCTATAACTTATCTTTCAGTTCTGGAAGCTGGAAGGTTCAAAATAAAGGTGCCTTCAGTTTCAGTATCTACTGGAGACCCATTCCTCATGCAGAATGCCTTTTCAAATTGTCCTTACCTGGTGAAGGATTCTTTTTATTAAGTTACAGTTTGCACATTCACGTCCTAACTGTTTGACAAAAGTTGTACCTCTGTATACCATTCCATTGGATGTTGTATTTTGACATCAAATTTGACAAAAACATGAAGGATAGTGTAAGTAGTTTTTAAAAAGTCATTGTCTTAGAGTTCAACTTATCAAATACTTGTTTATATTTATTTGTTCATTGCATAGCATATGGCATGGTACAGGCATTTATAAATGTTTTGAAAAATAAAAAAAGAATCCCAATGAGGTTAAAAGTTGGCTTTATGGCAGTTTATGAGAATTATATTCCAAAGAAGAAATGAAATTTAAGGTGACTCTTGAAAAAGTTATCTTACAAAATAAAGTTAAATCACAGTAAATAGATACAGACATACAAGTAAAAGCAATAAATATGTAAGTATACAAAAAAAAAGGGTAGAATAGGGTAGCATCTGAACCCTTGTCCATTCTCTTGCTGCTGTACAGATTCTAAAACCTCAAAATTAAAATTTCTGGATAACCAGTTAAAAGTTAAAATAACGTTCTGTGTTGTCAGGATGGGACTGTGGGGTTTTGCCTGGCAGTATTTCCCATAATTTTTAGTCTTATTTTCACTTTGTTTTCTGAGAGCAAAAGCAAATTGTATTTTTTAAAATATCCCTCAAACATTTCAGGATGGTTTTCCTAAAACTAATTTCCTAAGGAAGTAAGGCATATATGCCTCATTCGAAGAGGAAAGTAGTCTATTTTCTTGTTACTACTTGTCTTTCTGTTTAAGATAGCATCTTAAACAGCTCAGTCTTCTTTGGCATATATTCATACATATATGAATATATTTTATTATACTGTGCTTGAGTGTTTTGTTTGTATGTTTGTCTGTATATCACATCCGTGCCTGGTCCCCAGTGAGGCCAGAAGGCTTCGGAGTCCTTGAAACTCCAATACAGACTGTCGTGAGCTATCACATTGGAACTGGGAATCAAATCTTAGGAAAAGTACTCTCTCTCAAGAAATTTTTTTTTTTTTTATTGGAAAATTTTTATTGGAAATTTTTTTTTACATTTCAGATGTTCTCTCCTTACCCCATTTCCCCCCCTCCCTCCCAGGAACTCACTATCCCTTCCCCCCTCCTCCTGTCTCCACGTTGGTGTACCCCCACCCACCCTCTCCTGTACCTCACCTCCCCACCCTCGAGTATCCCCCCCCCCACGACGTCCAGCCTTCATGGGACCAAGGATCTCTTCTCCCACTTATATATAGCTCCCTTGCATATATAGCTGGAGCCATGGGACCCTTTTGTCAAGAGATTTCTCTTAGAAAAATCGCTCCAGTCCTGTTGCTGGCTCTCTTTACCCAAGGATTCACTGAAGAAAGCCATACTAACATTGCTCCTTGTTCTGTATTCTGGTTTTTTTTTGTTGTTGTTGTTGTTTGTTTTTTTTTTAAAGGCATGTGCCACCACCGCCTGTCCTTTTTTTTTTTTTTTTTTTAAGATTTTTATTTATTCATTTTATGTATGTGAGTACACTATAGCTGTCATCAGACACACTAAAGAGGGCATCAGATCCCATTGCAGATGGTTGTGAGCCACCATGTGGTTGCTGGGAATTGAACTCAGGACCTCTGGCCGAGCAGTCAGTGCTCTTAACCGCTGAGTCATCTCTCCAGCCCCTGTATTCTGTTTTGATATTAACTATTCCCTCTGACATTTAATACCTATACCTCTCAAGGACAAATTCATTATGTATGTAGGGGTTTCTTCTATTTTCACAGTTACTCAGTTTTTTTTAACAGCTACAGCACTGAAAAGATAGAGGGTTTTAGTGATGGGTTCCATTAACACTTGGATGCATAGTTAAATTCTTCCATAAGCCAAGTCAAGGAAAAGCAAGTAAATACAATTATTTATTAGTTGCTTATAGGTAGTGCAAAGTTCTAGATGTGCATAGTTGCACATCTGGAAAATAGTTCTGATTTCAGATCCAGCTTAAATCAAATGTTATTATGAATTAATAAATAGTATAGTGTCAATTATGATATGAAGATATTTTAACCTGTGTAAGTGCTGATATGAAAGTGGTAAAGGCAGACTGGATTAACAGTTAGACAAACAATACACTGTATGTATATCATACCCAAATTCATTCAGATCTCTTAATGCTAATATGCCTAATGAGGCTTTTCCAGACTAACCTATGTAAAAAATAGTTCTAAAATATATACATACTTTGATTCCATCCTCACTTTATTTTTCATTTCTTTTATCAGATGCTAGCATTTTTATTTAATATCTTAATTTGAATACAAGTTGCATATACAGTATTTCAATGGGGCTTATTTTAACAGTGATCATTTGTTGCTTATAGTTACAGGAAATTATTGTCTTGTCTATATTTTCATTGCCTCAAACACAAGCAGCCCTCTAGAAAAGTAACAAAAGACACAGGCCCTTTGTCCTTCATTTTAGGATGAAGAATGGATATCAGTTAAAAAATATAGCATTTTCAAATATAGGAATTGACAGCATAGAATTAAAGACTAGGTAACACAGCGATTTGGAAGTTACAATCATTCAGCTAATATTTGTGAAATAAATACATGAGTATGGACTATGAGAGGTGAGTAAAATGCATTTAAAGTTTGGTCTGCTTGTGAGTTCAGATCTCAGGAATGTTTGATAGCTGCAGGTTTTTAAAATTCCTCTGAACCTCAAGTATTAACTGAGAAAGGCATATAAAATTTAAAGAAGTTCTAGGTATACACTTATCATTCAGTACTTGTTGGATATTGCCATTACTACTAATATTACTATAACATGAGTAGGGGTGAAGTTAGTTGTCACTAATGATATTCAGCAAATTGTATGAAATGTGTTTAATAAGCTTTATTCACATAAAGCCAAACTTCAAGCAAGATAAAGGAATTGATATTTGTATATGATTTTGTCAGTTGCCTGGCAAATTACCTTAGACTATTTTTATTCTAATTTTTGTATAGTGATAAATAGATAATATGACAGACTTAAAAGTTTTAATCATTTTACTTAATGTAATGACAGACAGACAATTAGTAACAGAGTCTAAAAACAAGATATTAAGATACATGGTAACAGCTTTGTCCTTTGCTTGTTGTTTTAAAACTTTATCTTCTATGTTTTTCTTTTCCTTGTGTGTGTGTGTTTTAATTTCCCCTAGCCGGGTAGTGGTGACACATGGTTCTTATCTTTTAATGCCAGTATATGTTTTTAGTCCTAGTACTCAGGAGTCAGAAGCAGAAGGATCTCAAGACCATCCTGGTCTACAGAGCCAGTGCTGTGCAGAGAAACCCTGTTTCAAAAAGGAAAAAAAAAAAGGATAGGTATCCAGAACAACCTAATCTGATAGATAGCTGTTTGTTGTTGTTAACAAAAGTTTGATACAGACATATTTAAACTCTGAAAATCACCAACACATACTAAAAATTAGAGTGACACAGCACGACTCCTGTGAATAGACAAAGTCAATCTTTTCTATAAATTGAGGGTTTCCAGTAACAATGCAGTTACATTTGAGGAATGAAAATGAATATTCTATCCCAAATTGACCTTAGTTTAAAGAGATGGAATGTTAGTGATCAGAATTTGGGGGTCACAATTTTAATGCAAAAGAAACAAAGTAGTGATTTGGGGAGGTAATAGATATTTAAAAAAAAAAAAATCTTATTTTTTCCTTGCCTAAAATGTTGGGCTATTGGAGGAGTAAGAGGGTACATACCACCTGCTCAAATGAACAGCCAACCAACCTAAACTTTGTTTTCAGAGCTCTTGGACAGCAGTAGTTTTTATAAACTACACTAGCTGTTAGTAATTTTTAGATCTTCCTAAAACAGTATTATGATTAATGTACCTTCATTTGTAACAATGTATCATGTAGAGAGCTGTTCAGTTTTCTTCAATTACATTTATTACTTCATTTCTCAACATAAATATATTTTATTTTTATACTTTTGAGCATTCATATGAAAAATGTTAATTCAATGTTGACTACTGAATATCTAGTCCAGTGAGTGCTAATAATGCATTAACTTGAGCAACTAGAATAAGATATAGTCTATTTTCTAGTATGTAATGGTCCAGTTAATGATAGAGCAAAAAGTAGAATTCAAATATTCCATTGTTAAGGTCAGTGTTACTTACACTACATGCTTTGTACTTCACCTCTATCTACCTTTATTTACCCAGAGTAAGTCAGTCAAACTGAGTACTTGTTCAGTGAATGGTTTAAGACTTGTTTCCATTAATGACACTTTTTCAGCTGGGTGTACTGGTATAAGCCTTTAATCCCAGCACTTGTGAGGCAGAGGCAGGCAGATATCTGGAGGCCAGCCTGGGCTATATAGAGAAATACTGTCTCAAAAAATGAGCCAACCAAACCGGAAAATATTTTTCATATGATGCTCCTTCTACTATGAAAGACATTTTCTTTTGCCCTTAATAAACATCTTTCCCAAAATCCAACTCAATAATAATAATGATTGTAACAGTTAATATTTTTATCTTTACCACCTCTGTAAGTTCAATCAGATGTGGTTCGGTTCACTGTATACTTACTTCTTATTCTTCTTCAACGGTACTTTAAATTATATATAGTACACTAGTAAAAAACAGAAATTATAAAGTATCTCTACTTAGCATGTTTTTATTTTCAAGAGACCAGAAAATTTCAGTACTGGTGAAATGTACCTAAATAAGAAAAATATCTTTACATGCTATCAGTTTTTATTCTGTCTACTACATTGGGAATTAAAAATTGATACTCAGATTAAAGATTGATTCATTGAGGAATTATAAAAATTTTTAGAATTGTTTTTTAACACCCCCCTAAAATGATACCCCGAATTGTCTTTTAAATTTAGAATCACAGAATAGTAACAGATAGCCTCTGAAAGACAAGAATATTAAGGTACAACTTGCGACATACAAAATTTTCTTTTCACTTACAATCCAGACTTATAGGAGAATTTGTTACAGAATACTTTTAGCTAATTCCAGATTTCTTTTCTAACTGCTAAAAGATAATACAACATTTTTCTCAACTTCAAACACTATCTAATCACAAATCAGTGTCACTTGTTTCTATAGAAAGGAGCAAACTGTAATCTGTTATATAAAAACTCAAAAGGAATTTTACCCTAATGGCTTTAATTCTGTTTTTTTCCATACAAGATGTTCAAGCCCTGCAATTCAAAGGCTAATGGAATCAGTAACAAAGTCAAATTACACAAACAAAGTAATTAAAAATCCCCATTAATTTTAACTTGGTTGTTAAAGGGCTGGATTTAGCCAGATTCTTGTTGTTATGAACCATTAGTTTACAGGTATTTGAACATAGCATATATTTCCATTGGAAAACAAGCCTCTTCAAATGTCCTACCAAATTGAGTTGGCTCTATTAAAGGAAATTAGCTTGCCTCATGATTCCCTAAGGCTTATTATTACTTTGGATACTTGAAAGCCAAGGTATTGCTCCAACCTCAAATGCACTATCCTTTATATAAATATTGATACTGTTGTGTATGCTTTTAATAGTATGCAAAGCTTGTATTACTTTTCTTCCTCCACTGAAGATTGAGCCTATGGCCAAGCACACACTACACAAATTTTCTACTGCTGAGCTATATTTCCATACCCACCTTTAAAGGTCTTACTTTGAGATAGAGTCTCACAGAGTTCTGAGTTCATTCTGTAATTCAAGCAGGGCTTGAACTTTCATTCCTACTACCTTAGCCTCCCAAGTAGCTGAATTAATACTCTTCCTTGGATCTCACTACCAAAGGCATAGATTTAAGATAAGTGGGTCAGATAAGTATAGTATACAGCTAATCAGGTTTTTCGTGTGTGTGTGTGGGGGGGGGTTGTGTAGTTTGGGGATCTTATGTACAACCTTATGTTATTTATAGATCATAAGATTTTTTTTTTTAGTCCTGAGATTTCTGTTTTGATTTGTTTTCTTCCATTCCATGGGTGTCTTAAAGTTGTTTTTATACTATAAATACTATTTATTTGCTTTGGGGTTTTGTTTGTTCGTTTTCTGCCCCGATTGCTTTGCATCTCACTTCTTTTTTTATTTAAAAGACAGGGTTTCTCTATATAGCCTTGGCTATCCTGGAACTTGCTCTGTAGACCAGGCTGGCTTCAAACTCAGAGATCTGCCTGCCTCTGCCTCCCGAGTGCTGGGATTAAAGACATGTACCACTACCTCTTGGCAACACCCTTATCTTAAAGAAGCTTGGAAAGGGCATTTTTTTAAAAAACTGCTTTGAATTATGCAAGCATATAGTCTTAAGCAATTTTCCTCATATGTATAAGCTGAAAGAACTACTTCATTTCTGCCCAATACTTGACATGTAAGGCTACTTGCTTAGTAGTGATAAATGACTGAGCCAGAAATTACTGGCACTTTGAGATACCCTGTTAGAATTAATGCATTTCTAGCCTTTAGAATAGAAGTATTTTTTTTTAATTGCATATATTTTGTGTGGGGGGCATTGATGTATCACAGCAACATGTTTTGTGGAAGTCAGATATTAACTTTCAGGAGTCTGTTCTTTCCTTTCAACATGAGTCTAATGAATTGAACACATATCAGGCTTGGTGGCAAGTTCTTTTACCCACTAAGTCATTTAGCTGTCTCCAGAGTAGAAGTATTTCTACCAAATAGCATCTAACCCTTACCTGATAGTGTCAATGATTAAACCTTGACATCCACTGTCTTCTTTGGCATTCAGTCTCATATCATTTCAAAGGATACAGCTTTATACTGGTGCTACAAGTAGCACTTTCTCTACTATATTAGTATTATGAAGAAAAGCTAAACAATAATTAAATTCAAAGTAGCTTTTATTTGAGTCCATGAGATTTTCTTTCCAGGAAATGTCTGTACATATGTAGGCTTTTAATGGAGGAGGGAGGGAGAAGAAACCTTTACTGGTTTTGTATAACAGTTCACTGCTGTTTTTTAAAAACTATGCATAAGTGGAAGCAGTTTAATATCTCTTACCCCTATCCTTCCAAACACAATGGGAGTTGAACTCAGGACTTCATGCATGCTCAGCAAGCACTGTACCACTGAACTAATATTACCACATTTTCAATTGGAAAAACAGGAACTATTTGTACTTTTTTATGTGCATGAGTGTTTTGTCTCTATCTAGTTCTATGCAATACTTGTGCCTGGTGCTCATGGAGGCCAGGAGAAGATATCAGATTCTCTGGAAACAGGAGTTACAGATGGTTGTGAGCTGGGAATCAAATCTGAGTCTGCTGGGAAAAAAGCTAGTGGAAGTATAAGTTAACGGGATAACTGACAGTGTATTATCCCTTCTTGATCATTCTTCTGAATTTGCTTTGTTGACTGAGTTCATTCTCTTACCCCACTTTTAAATGAAGGTTAGTTTCAATATGATTGGCATAAAAGAAGTGTTTCAGTAGGTAGGTATCTAGTATTACATACAGGAAAGCCTCCAAGGTAGATTTCAAAGTCAAGGAGGCAGAGCTTTTGGATGCAGTAGGTGGAGCTTTGAGCAAATAAAAAGTCTGTCGTTATTCAAAGATGTATTGCTATTGTAGAAGAAGCCGAAGAAACTACTAATCCCTGTCTTTCATATATCAGCAGAGCCAATCTAAGTAGATCATTGGCTGAGTAGAACAAACTCAGAGTTGGGAAGCATGGCCATTAAAAAAGAGCTATGCTCCAACTTTGGTATTTGTCTTCCTTATGCTGTGGGCTAAATTATCATAGTTTATATTTCTGTTTACTTTCCCTCTAGTTTTTTGCTAAACTCTAATTCTGTTTTGCCTTTTCTGATGGATTTTATGAAGAAAGATTTTTGTTCAGTATTTGTTATTGTAAATTCTCATTGCTGTTGCTGTTCTCAAAAGGATTGTATAAATGAGGTAAGAATTTCCAGTCTTTATATAGGGCATATTATAACCTTTCTAATGATGTATAGGAAGTTTTACTTAAATTACTAGAAGTATTTAATGATTTTAGTGTTATCTAATGATCTATAGTTTATTCTGTGTCAGGAGGTATGCTTTTCTAAATTCAGAATGGTTAAGACAAGTTTTACTTTTTATCAAGATATTACCCTAACTTTTGAAACTTAAGTGTTAAAGAAGCAATTACTGACAATTTTTTAAAAAAATCAAAGATTGAACCAAAGAATTCTATACCGTGACTCATTTCTGTGTTTCCAGCAGATTAGTTGGCAAACAAACATAGAATTAAAGATGTTAGTGTGTTTGTGTGTGTGTGTTTTAATTCATTGGTGCTATGCTTGCATAGATGTCTGTGTCAGGTGTCAGAAGCCCTGGAACTGGAGTTACAGACAAGTGTGAGCTCCCATATGGGTGCTGGAAGATGAACCTGGGTCCTCTATAAGAGCAGTCAGTGCTCTTAGCCACTGAGCCTCTCTCTAGCACCTAATACCACTTTGAAGTCAAACATTTTTTAATTTTTTATACTTTATATGTGTTACAGAAGTGACTGAGACAAGGTCTCAAAACAAAATGAGAAAGTACAGAATTTTATATTACCTTGAAAGTATCTAGTGGATATCCATAGATACTCAAGACCTATTTAATATCATTTAAAGAAGAGAAATAAGCTACTTTCACATGTTTGAAGGGGTGTATGTCTGTTGAGACATTGCCCAAAGATAGATCCTGTGAATTACAACAGTAAAGCAAGAATACTTTTAGAGCTAAATTGCAAGTTTGGGGGAGTGGAGTGAGAAAAGTGTGTGTCCTTATTTAATAAAGCTTAGTTTTCTTCTTTAACAGTAACCTAGTTTTTCTATCTTAGTAATAGTTTTATATTTTCTAACCTTATTCAGAGAAGGTGGGAAATACATTTGCTTTTATTAGTTGGAACAGGACCAAGTGTGATTAAGCTAACAAGTAAAGAAAGGGGGTTGCTTTTGCAGGGTTGTAAGACTTTTAAATTAATCTTTGCCTCTATTTGATACATACATGTTAAAAAGAAATAAGATGAAGTTAATATAAGAATATTTGTTATTACTACTGTGTTCTTTCTGGTGCTAAAAATTATGTTTTAGAATAACTTAGAACAACTTTTTAAAAATGTTAGCAATCAAATATATATGAAGTTCTTATATCTTAAAAATAAAAAGCCCATGAGTATATCAAAACCTTGCCACTCAATGTCTCATGGCTCTCCTGTAAGTCACTTTTAGGCTTATAAAGGTTTGAACTTATTCCATATACTTTCCTTGTCTTTTAATACTAAACTTCTACATTCTTGTGCATTATTATTATTGTTTATTTGAAACAGGGTTTCTCAGTGTAGCTTTTGCTGTTCTGGAATTCACTCTGTAGTCCAGGCTGACCTACAGATCCACCTGCCTCTGCCTCCGAAGTGCTGGGATTAAAGGCATGTGCCACCATTGCTGGACCACAAAATTAAAGGCCATGTCCTAAGGCCACAGTGACTTCTGGATGTGTTTTATTACATTCATATGGAACCACCTGTTTCTAACTTTAGTCATAAATTTAATGACAGTATAAACTAATGTATTTGAGGTTGTGCTATACATAACTTTTCTATTTTGTTAGCAAGTAGATAGAAATTATAATTTGTAAAGATATAAATGTGAATATGTTTGCATGAGTCACTATGGTTAATAAGTTAGCAATTTAGAATCACCAGGGATAAAAGCAGGATCAGGAGAACTTTTTATGTCCTTCCTACATTAATACAAAAGTTAGTATATATTTGCCATCTTAGTTTATTATGTTACTGCCAGTAATTTAAAGACATTCCCTTGAGATACTGTATTATAGAAGTCACATTTTTTCTCATTAAATTTTCTGTCTGTGATTATTTTTCTGTAGTGTTTAAACTGTCTTCACATGCAACTAACTACCGTCAATCTGTTATACCAAACTATGTTTCAGGCCATTGCTTGCAAATATTTTAGGTGTTTCTTGCCATTTAAAAGTTTACTTTATGCTCTTTTACTTTATTGTAGATTTAGTGCAAGACATCTATAAAATTGCTTAAAGGAAGTTTGTTTTGTTTTGTTGTAAATTTCTATTTTACTTACTGTGTTTATGTCCACACTGCTTATGTGCTGGGACACTTGTGGTTTTATTTTTGTTTTGTTTTTGGAACAAGGTCTTGTATCACCTAGGCTGACCTTGATCTTTCTTTGTAACCATTAATGCTCTCGAATTTCTGATCCTCTTGGTTAATGGCACCACCCTAGATGCCAGGATTAATTGTGGAACACTAATCCAGATTTGGCGTCTATGGTGTTGGAGATCAAACCCAGGGCTTCATGCTTGTTAGGCAAGTACTGTACCAACTGAGACTCAACCCGCAGTTCCTATTTCTTTTAATATTAAATTTTAAATACCCTTTTGCTCTATCACTGCAGTTTCTGACTGTAGCAGTATCATTCTTGTTTCATTAGAGTTATATGAAGAACATGTCCACTAAAATCAGTAATAAGACAAGAGTGTCCATGATCTCCACTCCTATTAATATAGTGCTTACAGTCTTGTGTTAACAGTGATACACATAGGAAAGAATGAAACAAAAGTATTCTTGTTTGCATATGGTATGATTCTATGCATAAAAGGCTCTTAAACCTCTACCAGAAAATTCTGGCCACTGATAATACATTTAAAAAGCAAAATAGCAAGAACATAAACTTAACACATAAAACTTGGTAACCTTCTTGTATACCAGCAGCAAACATACCACAAAATAAATTAAGGTAACAATGCCATTTGTAGTAGTCAAAAATATTAATAATCTCGTAATCCAACCAAAGAAGTGAAAATTTTTAAGACACATTGAAGACAGCTGACAATGTAAAGACTTTCCGTTGCTCAATTACTAGAATTAACATTATAAAAATGGCTGTTCTACCAAAAGCAATCCACAGATTAGTGTGATTCTCATCTTTCAAGACAAACACTGCTGTAGGTTTCACCATTCCTGGTTTTAAGTTATATTTTAGAGCTATAGTAATAAAAACAGCATAATACTATCGCAAAAATACTGATCAATGGAACATTAAGGACTTGCATATAAGCCTCCCACATCCACTTGGTTTTTGTTGTTGTTGTGCTTTAAACAATGAGCCAAAAATATATATCGGAGAAAAGAGCATTTTCAACAAGTGATCCTTGTCAAATTGGATGGCTACAGGAAATGAGTTTTTGAGCAGGACTCAAGTAACATAGACATAAAACTAGCAATTTAAATGGATTCTCACAACTAAAAAGTTTATGTATAGCAAAGAATACAGTCATTCAAATAAAAGGCAGTCTATAGAATGAGGAAAAAAAGCTTTCCTAGGTATAATATCTGATAGAGGGTTAGTATTTAGAATATGTAAAGAACAAAACATCAAGAGAACAACCCAATTAAAACTGGGTCATGGAACTAACAGAGTGTTCTTGAAAGAAGAAATGTAAATGCTTGAGAAATATTTCCAAGTGTTCAGTCACCTTAGTCATCTAGGTTAAAACTACTTTGAGATTCCACATTACTGCAGTCAGAATGGCTAACATTTAAATTAAAAAAAAAAAATACAGCATGGGGTTTGGCAAAAGGAGAACACTTACCCATTGTTAATGGGAGTTCAGACTAGTGCAGCTAGTGAAAAAATCAGGAGTGTGAAGTTTCCAGAAATAGCTAGAAATAGACCTATCTTACAATGGAGTAGATCACCCTCAGTCAAACTATATCCTAGAGATACTTACTTACTCATCCATGTTCATTGCCACTTTATTTGTAACCTCCAGGAAATAGAAACAAGCCATATGTCCATCAACAGAAGAATGGGTAAAGGAAATGTGGTATATTTACACAATGGGATATTTTGCTGTTGAAGAGAGAGAGAGAGAGAGAGAGAGAGAGAGAGAGAGAGAGAGAGAGAATTGCAAGTAAATGAATAGAGCTGGAAATACTCATTCTAAATGAGTTAACTCAGACCCAGAAAGACAAACATTAAATTTTCTGTCTCATATGTAGATGTTACCTTTAACTCTATATAGGCTATAGGCAATTTAAGTTGAATGCCTACAGAAGCTGGAAAACAAGTAAGGACCATGAGGAGTGTGGTTGAAGGAGAGAAAGAATGCTGGTGGTATGAAAGAGAAATGACACTTTGGGGGTGGGGGTGGGGTGGGGTTTCTAGACAGGGTTTTTCTGTAATAGTCCTAGCTATCCTGGAACAGAACTCTAGTTGTAGACCAGGCTGGCCTTGAACTCAAGATCTGTCTGCCTCTGCCACCCAAGTACTGGGATCAAAGGTACGTGACACCACTACCACCAGGCAAATACTCAAACCCCTCCCCCCCCCCTTTTTTTTTTAAATTTACACCCAAATGCCTCCCCTCTTGGTCCTCCCTCATAAAGACTCTCCCCCCATACCCCTCCCCTTCTCCTCTGAGAGGTGCTCCCCCATCTCCCACCCTGTTTCATCAAGTCTCTGCCAGAGTAGGCTCATCCTTTTCTTTCCACTGAGGCCAGACAAGGCTGCCCTGCCCTGTTGAGAAATGGATACCACAGTCAGGCTAAAGCTTTAGGGAAAGCCTCTGTTCCAATTGTTGGGGAGCCCACATGAAGATCAAGCTACTTATCTGCCATATATGTTCCTGGGGCCTTGTTATAGCCTGTGTATGTTCTTTGGTTGGTTGGTGGCTCAGTCTCTGAGAGGTCCTAGTTGGTTGACTCTGTTGGTCCTACTGTGGAGTTCCTATCCCCTTCAGGGCCTTTAATCCTTTCCCCAGCTCTTCCATAAGAGTCCTAGACCTCCATCTAATGTTTAGCTGTGAATATCTGCTGTTTCAGTCAGCTGCTGGGTAGAGCCTCTCAGAGGACAGTTATGCCTGTCTGCAAGCATAACAGAGTATCAGTAATGTCTGGGATTTGGTACTTGCCCATGGGATGGTTTCAAGTTGGGCTTATTATTGGTTGACCAAACCTTGAGCCTCTGCTCCATCTTTGTCTCTGTATTTCTTTTAGACAGGACAAATTTTGGGTCAAAAGTTTTGTGGGTTGTTGTCTTTATCCCTCTACTTGGGGTCTTCTCTGGCTACAGGAGGTGTCTATGTCCCCACTTTAGGAATCTTGGCTAAGGTCACCCGCGTTGATTTCTGGAGCCTCCCCCATCTTAGGTTCTGGGACTTTCTAAAGATTTCCCCACCCCACTGCTGGCAGCTGCAGATTTCCATTCATTCTCCTGACCCTTTGAGTCTCTCTCTCTCCTGTCTCACCACACACCTCTCCTGTCTGCTCTCCCACCTACTTCTCTGCCTTCTATGACTATTTTGTCCCCCCTCCCTAAGTGTGATTCAAGCTTGGGCCTTCCTTCCTTTAACTTCTTTGGATCTGTGGGATGTATCAATGAGTATGCATTTTTTTTTTTTTTTTTTGGAGTCTGGGTTACCTCAGTCAGGATATGCCTGCAAAGTTCATGATGTCCTTGTTTTTAATGGTTGAATAGTATACCATTGTGTAAATGAACCACATTTTCTGTATCCATTCTTCAGTTGAGGGACATCTGTGTTGTTTCCAGTTTCTAGCTTTTATGAATAAAGCTGCTGTGAACCTAGTGGAACATGTATCCTTATGGTATGTGTTGAGCATCTTTTGGTATATGCCCAGGAGCAGTATAGCAGGGTCTTCAGGTAGAACTATTTCCAATTTTCTGAGAAACTGCTAGACTGATTTCCAGAGTGTACAAGTTTGCAATCCCACCAGCAATGGAGGAATGTTCCCCTTTTTTCACATCCTCACCAGCATGTGCTGTCACTTGAGTTTTTGATGTTAGCCATTCTGATTGGTGTAAGGTAGAATCTTAGGGTGTGTACTACAAAGCAGTAGTGATAAAAACTGCTGCATGGTGTTGGTACAGAAACAGACAGGTTGATCAATGGAATCAAATTGAAGACTGAGAAGTATACCCACATCCCTACACACTTGATTTTTGACAAAGAAGCCAAAATCATACAATGAAAAAAGAAATGGTGCTGGTCTAACCTGATGTCTGCATGTAGAAGAATGCAAATAGATTTGTGTTTATCACCCTGCACAAAACTCAAATCCAAGTGGATGAAGGACCTCAAAACATAAAACTGGCTACACTAAATCTCATAGGAGAGAAAGTGGGAAGTAGCTTTGTTTGGTAAAGGAGACAGATTCCTGAACAGAACACCTATGGTTCAGGCTCTAAGATCAACAATTGATAAATGGGACCTCATGAAACTTAAAAGCTTCTGTAAGGCAAAGGACACTGTCAATAGGACAAAATGGTAGCCTACAGATTGGGAAAAGATGATCTCTAGCCCTACATCTGACAGAGAGGGCTAATATCCAAAATATATAAAGAACTCAAGAAGTTAGACTCCAATAACCCAAATAACCCAATTAAAAAAATTGGGTACAGGGCTAAACAGATTTCTCAACAGAGGAATCTCGAATGGTCGAGAAACACAGATGTTCGACATCCTTAGTCATCAGGGAAATCAATACCCATATCTTAACATGGAAAAGGATTTTTCTTTTATGAGCTTTTTAAGTTAGCTAAGTATGGAAGTACTGCAATTCTGCCCATACCTGATATCTTAGACTAAAAGAGGTATGTGACACCAGGGTGGCTTTTTGAATACCAACACTCACAAGGATGGAGTATGGGTATGGTAGTCTTAAAGACTTTCAGAAATGCTACATGGAAACCTACTACTGTAGAAGCTTTCTAAAATCTATACAAACATACAAAGAATTTAAAAGGCGTTACCCTGTAGATGAGGTGGGGTGAGTGGGGAAAACAGTTGTTCTCCTTGACACTATAAGCTATTTAAAAAAAAAAGCCCAGTGGTAGGCATGCATCCCCTCTCTTGGGGTTGTTTGCTAATGGATCTCAGGCTATTGTCATCTGGAAATAGATGGTAAGATTATATTGCTGAAGGTACTACATACTAGTACCCAGAACATGGAGAAAGCAAAGCCTTATAACAATCTAGAAGCTTCATCTTTACTAGCTAGGTTTTTTTAGTTCTGGAAGGTGCAGCTACTAGTTGAGAAAAGTCATCATCAGTCTCAACTATGAACCCAGTTAGCTAAGATAAAGATTGGCCTGCCAAGATATAGCCACTGTTGCAATAGTGGCAGGATGTTATGGAGGTAACCAAGGCCCCCTCACCCCTTTGTTTTTTGTTTTGTTTTATTTTCCTAGGTAGGGTTACACTATGGAGCTTTGTCTGTCCTGGAAATTAATGTGTGTAACACGTTGGCCTCTAATTCTGAGATCCACCTGCCTCTGCCTTCCAAGTTCTGGGAATAAAGGCATGTGCCATTATGCCCAGCATCCAAACTCTTTCTGATTGTATTTAAGGCCTACTTCCTAAGAAAGAACACATGCTTGTAACTGCAGTATGTCCAAGGTGGTAGGCCCTAGAGAAATACCTACTATTATTTTCAGCTAAATGGGCATAATATTAAAATTACTCCTAATGTTATATCATTATACCCATATATTAATGCATTTCACAGTTTATTGGGGTATTTTGGATATAGCAGGCCAGCTGCACCTACATACTCATAACAGTTGTGACAGCATGTACAAGACCTGGGTAAAATAAACCAAACAAAATCCTGGCATGAATAGGGACAGCCTCTAAGAGGTTATTACCCAGGATTCATTGGATGATTATACACCCAAGTGTATACTGGCAGCCCTAAGTGGACTCAAAGGGTTTGTACGTGCATGGATTTGAGGGAGAATGGGTAGGCTTGATGAAGGCACATATGCATATATGAAATTCTCAAACAGAATTATGTGGACAAAGATATTTAGAGAGGACTTAGCTGCATTTGAAAAAGGACATGACCAAGAAGAAAACAAAAAAGTAATCTTTGTAGTCATTCTGAGATTTAAACTTTCAAATTACCTTCGTGTGACTTGAGGATTTTGCTCTATTACACAGTTACTGTGAAAAGTTACTCTTAGGAGCATTAAGAGTAACTCTCCAAATCACTGCTTGAAAGAATGCAATGGTTAATTAATGAGAATCAATCAAATTTGTATTTAATTTCCATGTTTAATGACTTTGACGCTGAATTATTTGATGTATTAACCAGTGAGTGTCTGAAACCAGTGATAGTACTAAATCTTATAATACATTTCCTCTAGGACTTAAAATACCTTATTGTAAAAAGTTACCAAGATGGTTTCTTGAATAGATCAAGACAAATACTAATATTTTCAGTCTACACTTGAAGAGCTCAGACTACTTTGTTTTATTTAGTCTTGTGAGAGATTATTTACCTTTCTGTGATCCAATTATCACTAGTTTTATTTCTGTTACTGAGACTATACAAAATGATTAGGATTTATGTATCAAACTCCCTCCCATCTTTGTGTTTATAGATTTATATCACCACTTGTACATGTTGCTATATCTCTCTGGATTCCTTTTGGGAGTGGATTAGGTTTTGGGGTTTTGCTTTGAGACAGGTTGCACTATGTATCCCTTAGCTGGCCTAGAACTCACTATGTTAATTAATCAGGCTGTCCTCAAACTTAAAGGAATTTCCAGCACTGTCCTTGGTTTCTTAATCCATATCATTACTAAAATGAAATGGACATAAATACCAAGGCCTTCTCCTTCTAACCCACCTCTCCAGTAGTGCTGTTTTGACACATTGCTGAAAGTTTTACTTTTGAAGTGTTTGTTTGTTTGTTAGTTTGTTTGTTTTTGGAGACAGGGTTTCTGTACACAGCACTGAATATACTGGAACTCACTATGAAAACCAGGCTGGCCTTGAACTCAGAGATCAGCCTGCCTCTGCCTCCATAGTGTTAGAATTAAAGGCACGTGACCCCATATCCAGCCAAAGAATTTGTATCAAATGAAAATTTTAAACTATTACTGTACTATGTTTTATGTCAACATGACACAAACCAAAGTCATCTTAATTGAGGAAGGAACCTCAATTAAGAAAATGCCTACATAAAATGACCCTGTAGACAAGCTTGTAGAACTTGATTAGTGATTGTTGTAGGGAGACTCAGTCCATTGTGTGTTTGTTGCCATCCCTGGGCTTGGTGGTCTTGGGTTCTATAAGAAAGCAGGCTGAGCCAAGCCATGATAACCAAGCCAGTAAACAGTACTGCTCTATGGCCTCTGCATTAGCCCCTGCCACCAGGTTCCTTGCTCATTTGTTTTCCTGTCTTGAGTTCCTTCCCTAATTCTATGGAAGTGTTAGCCAAATAAGCCCTTTCATTTCCAAATTCTTTTCCTCATGGTGTTTCATTGTAGCAACAAAAACCCTAAGACACATTGTGATGTTATTTAGTTTCAGATAGAGTAGTGCTGATGAGTTTCCTTCTTAAATTAATTGCAATACTTATATTTCACGTGAGTCTGATACTAATTTTCATTTTATGACTGGTTTTTTATTTGTGTTTTGTTTCGTTTTGAGACAGGGTCAAAGGTAGTCCAACCTGGCCTTGAACTCTGCAGGTTTTTGATGGGGCAAGTGGTTCAAAGGACACTAACAGATTATAGGCACTAATGAGTTTATTAGAAGAGTTTGTTTTTGTTAAATCAATCTGCATTTATTGTGATCAGCAGGTGAGACACTTGTAACAATGCTTTAAAAAAAAAAAAAAAAAACAAGAAAAAAGTGAAAGCAGAGATTTTATTAAATTGCCAGGGACTCATAGGGGACTTGTAGGTAGATGCTAGACTGGAGCAGAAAACTACAGGGCAGGACAATGGCCAGAAGTACTAGGATCAAGTGGAGGGAAGACAGCCTCGCTGATTAATTAAGCTGGTACATCATTCCATTTTGCTTCATTATTAATTCCAAGAACCAACTGACAAAGGAGCCAATAGCATGGCAGAGACTCTGAGAAGAGTCTCTTTCCTGAAGAGAATCAAGATCTGAGTGATAGGGGAGGGAATTTCTTTTTAAACTTTTTAAAGGATTGGGTAGAGGGGTTGTTCATAGTAAAATTCTATAGCCAGACTCTTAAATTTCCAAGGTAGAGGTAGGGAAGGGGTTAAAGATAAGAATGTAACATTTCCAGGGATTTCAGCAAGTCATCTAGCTGGGGGACGGGGGGGGGGGGGGGGGGGGTCATAGACAATATCCCAGTAGGATGCCTATTAATATCTGTGAGAGGAGCCTGATGAGAGGTTTGATTCTGATATACTCCATGCTGACATTATTCCAAGGATAACCTTGCAAGCCTGATCCTTCTTGCATCCATTTCAAAAGTGTTGAGCTTATAGACGTATATCACTGTTTTTTAGTCTCATTTTTCTGTTTTATTTATGTAAAGTTGCTTCTTAGTTATTCTGGCAAATCAATAGTAACCCATAATTCTTAGTACTAAGTGTTTTAAAGAGTATTATATAATATGATGTCTACCAAACTGTGTGAATTCATACCTACTCCTGGGTTCAGTGTCCAGAATAAATACTGAAGTAATCAATATGTTTTCAAGGTTGCACAAAAGATTTTCCAACTAATCAGAACACCTGGATACCATTTAACTGTAAGATGTTATCAGCAGCCTGATTTTTTTTTTTTTTTTTTCTGCTAAAAGACCCGCCATACTACTTGTTGTTTCTTGAGATTGTCACTTAATACCTCTGATCCCTATATGGATCAGGTCCTGCAGTACATCAGAAAAAGAGCCAGGATATTAAGAAGGCAGCCTATTTAAAACAAAGTTCAGGATTCTCTTTTCATTATTTCTTATGACTATTTTTTTCTGGATTTTAGGGAGTAAAGCCAGCCAGTTTTGACAAAGTAGCAATTCCTGAAGTAAAGGAAATTATTGAAGGATGTATCCGACAAAACAAAGATGAAAGGTAAGTTGCTTCTTTGACACAGTGTTATTTGAACTATGAGAGGTAAATTTAATACTTGTGTTTCATTTCTTCATTCATAGCATGTAACATTTTTTAAAAGTTACATTATTTCCATTGAAGTTACTTAGATTTGCCCACTGTAACTGTAAAAATGTAGTTTAGTGATTTTTAAGTAAGCCAGAACCACCTTACAACAGACTACTTACAGGATAATTTAGAGTTTATTCTCCAATGTAGCAAACCCATTCCTTAGTCCTTTTCTCATTAAAATTTGAAAGGTAAAGTAAAATATTGGCTGTTGAAAATCAGCTCAGCTACACAGGCCTGAGTAAAAAAGAGATTTTACCCAAGGCTTAAGAGGAGATCTGGCTTAGTCATTTGTACAAACAGAACTTTTCTGAGAAAAGTGTCAAGTATCTGTTATGCAGTGTAGCTAATGGGTCTCCTGTAGGCTTGGCAAAGAGCCATGATCTGTATTTGAAAATAATCTGCTTTTACCACACCCCCATACCAGCTTTAAAAGAAAAAGGACACTATCTTATCCTAATTAATACAAATATAAATTGTAAATTGAGCATAACCTATCTCCTAAAATGTGGGCACAATTGGGTATATCAAATTCAAGAATTCTGTTTCTTCATCCTTCTAGACTGATATTCGTTTCAAAACTTTGTTATTTAGAAGAGCTTAACATCATGATCTTTAAGATTGACTGTTTAGTGGATATTTAGTTTGAGTTTCTGTTGTGTTAAGACTTTTTCACTGTAAACAAAGGAATATCTGTTTTGAGTCTTAAAATGTTACTCTGTTTCTTTTCTGGATGTAACAGTTTGATTACTGGTGTTTTGTTTAAAGAAGAACGATTGTTATGCAACCAGCCTTTGACTTGCTTAATCCACAAATTGTTGATAAGGAATTAAAGGAATTTATTGTATTAAAAGGTGGCTGTTGTAGAAAGTACCAAACTAGAAATCAATAAACTTATGTTCTAGTTTTTGCTTTTTTTTTGTTTTTTCGAGACAGGGTTTCTCTTTGTAGCCCGGGCTGTCCTGGAACTCACTCTGTAGACCAGGCTGGCCTCGAACTCAGAAATCCACCTGCCTCTGCCTCCCAAGTGCTGGGATTAAAGGCGTGCACCACCACTGCCCAGCTGTGTTCTAGTTTTGATTATATCATTTATTATTGTAGAACTTTGAGAAAGACTATTACCCTTTCTAAGCCTTAATTTTATATTAGTCAGTAAATGGTATTTCATTGGATAGTTATTGGTCAAGAGTAAGACAAGGCTATATCTTGTCTTCATGGCTTTTGTCTTGTTTGTTTTTGCTATACTTCTTTGGTATTTTGAAGCTTTGATATTCTATGTATTTCTTGCCATAATTAGATCCTACTAACTACTAAGATTAGATCATTTGATTTAAAAATTGTCCCTAACAACTGTTATCAAAAAAAGCACATCCAAGTATGATTATATGCCGGAGAGGTAGAAGTACTTGTCTAGCATATACAAAGTAATATATTCCATTACCATCACTCCCACTCACAGAAACACACACACATACCCCTCTATAACATTACCATTCAATTGGATTAATGTTGAAATGAATAACAAAATTTTCCTTGTTTTTCTATTGTAGATTTTCCCCCTTAACTAAATAATAGTAAAGATACACATTTGAAAGTCAATTCTTATGCCTCTAAGTATTCTATAGTCTGAGGCCAGCCTGGGCAACATAGTGAGATACTATCTCAAAAAGAGAAAGAAAAATGTCCTTTCAAACTAATGACTTTCTTTTTTAATTTTCTTTTTCTTTCTTTGAAAGATATTCCATCAAAGACCTTTTGAACCATGCCTTTTTCCAGGAGGAAACAGGGGTACGGGTAGAATTAGCAGAAGAAGATGATGGAGAAAAGATAGCTATTAAATTATGGCTGCGTATTGAAGATACTAAGAAATTAAAGGGAAAATACAAAGACAATGAAGCTATTGAGTTTTCCTTTGACTTGGAGAGGGATGTACCAGAAGATGTTGCTCAAGAAATGGTAAATTGGCCCTTAGATGTTGATGTAGATTTATGGATACTGAAACTGATAGGCAAAAACAAAACAACTATTTAATTAGTGATGTATGATATGTGTCTCATTAATATGAGGTTGTGTTGCTCCCAAGTGTTTTGTCTTTGGATGTGGGGGCAAAAGGTTCCTATGATTTCCTCTTTAAGTTCTTTCTTTGTGCTTTTTGATATTGTTTTGATAATGTAGTTGGGTTTTAGTCTTTTAAATTATTTATATGAGGAAAATAACATGTTAGGTACAAGTGGATAAATGAGATATAAGACTGGGATGCATTCTGGAGTCCTAACGTCTATAAAGGTTAATAACTCCTCTTTTGTAGCTGACTCTTTAGTCAAAATATGTTATGCTATTTTGATGTGGGAATACTGAACTCATCGTCCTCCTGTCTCATCCCACTGAGTGCTGAGATTATAGGCATATCCAATCTGATCAAGTTTGGAATTGTTTGTAAATATTGGTTAGCCTTTGATCCATTCTCATAAATACTGTAGAGACATATAGGATTATAAAGTACTTTTACTTTGGTTGCTTACAAAGGTCCTTAGTTCAGTTTCCACCGCTCATATCAAGCAGCTCACATCTGCCTATAATTCCAGCAATCGGGATGGAATGCTGGGCCTCCATCTGCACACACATGATTTAAATAATAAAAATAAATATTATGAAAAATTTTTACTTTGAAGGAGGTTTTGAAGATCAAATGTTACTAATCGCTTTTTGAGGTATCCTTACTTTAAGTATGTGTAAAAGATCACTGTTATAAAATAAACCTTTAACCAAATCTAGATATGCCACAGTGCCTAAAAATAAATAAAGGTCTATTATTACACAGTCATAAGATTTTAAGAAACTATTCAGTGTTGAAAAAAGGGCCAGATATGAAAAAGATATTTAATTTTATTGATTAATTGGTTTGTTTTTTATTCTTTAATCCTTTTTTACAGTCCTGTCTACATCTCCATCCCTCTCCACCCCCTGACAGCTCCCCATCCCATACCTCCTCCCTTTGTCTCCAAGAGGAGATCCCCACCCCAACCTCCACCCTACCAAATCTTTCCACTCCCTAGGGCCTCAAGTTTCTCAGGGTTAGGTGCATCTTCTCTCACTGAGGCCAGAGCAGGCAGTCCTCTGCTGTATATGTGTCTCAGGGGCCTCATATCAGCTGGTGTATGCTGCCTAGTTGGTGGCTCGGTGTCTGAGAGATCTTGGGGGTCCAGATCAGTTGAGTCTTCCCATGGGCGGGGCCCTCTCTATTTACTGCAATTGTGGGGAAACTAGTAATTTTACTGTTTGAAGTAATTTTCCTTGGGGTACCCTTTTCTTCCTAATATACTCTTTTACTCTGTAGGTCGAGTCTGGTTATGTCTGTGAAGGTGATCACAAGACCATGGCTAAAGCTATCAAAGATAGGGTGTCATTAATTAAGAGAAAACGAGAGCAGCGGCAGTTGGTTCGAGAAGAGCAAGAGAAAAGAAAACAAGAGAGAGCAGTTTCAAACAGCAGAATGAACAACAAGCAAGTGTCTCTCAGGCAGGAATCCAGCAGCTCTCTGCTGCTAGCACTGGCATACCCATTGCTCCCACCACTTCTGCTTCAGTTTCTACACAAGTAGAGCCTGAAGAACCCGAGGCAGATCAGCATCAACAGCTGCAGTATCAGCAACCTAGTATATCTGTGTTGTGTAAGTATCTGGGGAAGTAAACAAATGTGCTAGTTCTTTATATGTTTCCATTCTTGTACCCATGATTAATAGAAGGGTTGAAACACTGAGGAAATGTGGTTAGAATAGAAGAAAGTTTGAAAAACTTTTCAGTGTCTTGACATTTTGAGGTTTTAGTTGTTTGTTTTACTTAGTTTCTTAAAATTGAGAATAATCAAGAGTGAATAAATTTTGGCATTTTTAATTGCAGCTGTTAATCTGGTTCAGCTCTTTTAGCAAAACTGCATAGCAGACCAAAGGCTGATGAGACCAGTGCTCATTAATTGAATATCAAGTACACATAGGTCTCCACAGAGTAAGGAAGTTGGATTCAGTTTAAGACTAACTTAAGTTTTGTTTGCTCTTCAGATGGTAACATTCAGTGATAATCAGAGAAATGTATGTTTTAAGTACTCATTGAAACTATTCTTTTTTTAAAATTTTATTTCAGATTTGAACAAAAATAACCAATAACATTAATGTAATGACTCTAAATGTGAACAAATTCTTCCTCTTCCATTTCCCTCCCTCTTATGATTCATTTTTCCTTCAGCTGATGGAACAGTTGACAGTGGTCAAGGATCATCCGTATTCACAGAATCCAGAGTGAGCAGCCAACAGACTGTTTCCTATGGTTCCCAACATGAGCAGGCACATTCTACTGGCACAGCACCAGGACATACAGTTTCTAGTATCCAAGCACAATCTCAGCCCCATGGGGTGTATCCACCCTCAAGTATGGTGAGTAAATACATAAGAAAATGTAATACTAAAATAATAGCCAATAGGTACTCTGCCAAATTCAAATATTCATGTCATCTAAGTAGCACTGTGAGTCTAAGAGAATATTAATGGTCTAGTCAGTCTTCATTATCTGTGGTTTTTCTGTGGGGGGATTTAAATAATAAAACACTTAAAAAATTTATCTGTACCAAACATGTACAGGCTTTTCTTGTTATTCCCTAGCAATATGACAGTTTTTTTACATGGCTTTTGAATTACATTCGGTACTATAAGTATATAATCTAGAGATTATATGCAAATACTGTGATAATCTATATAAAGGACTTGGCCAGCTGCAGAATTTGATATCTGTTAGGGTGACTTAAAACTAATTCAGTGCAGAGACAGAGGACTAATGTTATTTCTAAAGCAAATCAGTTTATAAGAGTATAACTGGAGTAGATCAAACTGGGTAAAATATATACTAAAAAGTGAGAATTAACTGAACTTCTATAGAAAGCAGCTTTGTGAATATTAAGACTCCTATCAATTAAAGCTTTTCACAGTGGCATAAACTAGATATACCAGATGATTTGTGGGTGGAACTTTTTTTTTTTTTAATATTTTTTAAAGCTTACTTACTAAAGAAATTTTAAGATTTTTCTTTTGTATAAAAACCAGGTAAGACCTTCAGACTATTATAGAATGTTGCATGTGAGTATTACAGAGCAAAGGAATCCTTTATTGTATGACCTCTGACTAATTTATTGCTTGTATTTAGTTGATCATCAGTTGCTATGCGTGTTCCTTTCCCAGTATATGTTCATTTGCTTTTTCCCTTTATTTGGTATTTATTTCATTACCGGTTTATTTTCAGAGTCAGCTTATAGAAGTGATTTCTTGGAATAGTTTATGTTTGTGTACATGATGTCTATGTGCAGTGTCCATTTTCAATAGTGAACGTTAAAGTAGATGAATCATAAAATATCCTCATTTCTTTTGCTGACTCTCTGTGAGGTCTTTGGAGGCAAAAAGCTAGATCATATACTTCAGAAAGGAATTAGATGATAATTGTTCACTCTATATCACTTGTTTAATACAATCTTTAAGCAGACTGATTTTCCTCACTCCTCAGAAGCCTTTAATCTGAACTTTGAAGAATTCCTATCTTCATTAAATGAATCTTTTTTTTTCAGGAAGATACTTTTTGCTCATAAAAGATGTTTGTTTTGGAGTCCATTGATTGATCAGTCCGGCTGTGGACATAGATCCCAAGATTAATGGCCTCATTTATACAAAGAAAACTACTACTAATACATACTAACGTCTTAACAGTTTGTTCTTTAGCCTAAGTATGGTAAATAATCTTAGGTGATTTATTTCTGAATACTGACAAATAATAGTTGTCAGCACTTCTTAACTTCTCCCCTTTTTTAACAGTTATTTTCAACCTCTTGGCTTCTCTCACCACAGGGTTATGTATGTTCCTAAAAGACAAACAGGATTGATCATTTATGTAGATGTTAAATGCTTAAGCCATTAACATAGTTGTATTTATTTGCTGCTCTAAAATCAGACTTTTTAGATTTTTGATGACAATATTCTCTAGAGTAGTTATAAAGAATTACAAGACTTTATAATATTAAAATATTTTATAATTTATTGTCTTATTTCAAGAACTTACTATGCCTTACAATAATGTATAAACTGTAAGAGAAAATTTAAAAATAAGGAAGACCGATAAAAAATTGGAACCAAGATAAACTAAATTATGACACACACTTACAGGCTCCACGTTTGGCTGAAAGCACTCTTTGCAGCCAACCTCACAGTATTAGACCAGCTCTGTAGCTGTGTTAAACCCGTTCTCTTAAGGTACTTCAAATTTTGTAGGTCTAAACTGAATTTTTTATATTGAGGGTGGTGGTATGATTCTTTAGAGATTTAAATTGAAGGCATTCTCCTCCCACCCTGACCCCATTGCCTCCTTTATAACAGTACACAATATTTCTTATACCCAGTTGTGAATTTTTTTCTTTTAATCAATGACTTTTTAACCTTTGTACAGAACATGGCAAGTATAAAGTAGTGTAAGCAAGCAACTTTTTAGACTGCCTTCAAAAATAGATGAATATTTTTCGCTCAAGTTACTAGAGCTCTTGCAAATAATGTACTCTTAATCTCCCAAATATTATATTCTAGTAGAATTTATTCTTGCTTAATCTCAGTAAGTTTTTATAACTATAGTTAACTGTTTTTCTTGTGTGGTATTGTTAGTCATTTTTATTAATTAATGAACTTAATATTAATAACTTAACAGTTGGTATTATTTCAGAATATTCAAGATCATAATTGATCTTTTGATTGTTTACAAGAAAACCTGCATAAAACCACTAGAACAGGGAGAATAGTTACAATATACCAGCTGTACTTTGTAGAATTATGTCTTACACTTTTTTTCCCATAGAATTGGGGAGGGTAGAACATTTCTTTATGTTAACTATACCCTATTATCACTGTACATTTGGTTATTTTGTTTTCAAAGTACTGTGTTTTTCATGTGTGTTTGTTTTCTGTTTAGCCTCGTCGTGGCCGTAGCATGTCGGTTTGTGTTCCCCATCTTTCTGCTGTTCCCTCTCTATCCCGCATCTCTCCCAGTGCTCCTTCCACCCCACCACCAGTGCTGTCTGCACCTCTTTGTCCTTCCCTCCTTCGGACTGCCCCTGAGGAAACTTTTGCCGAAAAACTCTCTAAAGCATTGGAGAGTGTCCTGCCTATGCACTCTGCCTCCCAGCGCAAGCACCGACGCTCCAGCCTGCCTTCCCTCTTTGTCACTACTGTATGTAACTGTAAACTTCCTGACAAGTGAAAAACCATTACCAATGAATACATCCGGGCATGGAGAATATGCTTAAAGAGCAAAACTAAACTACCAGCAAATGTTGCGCTTTTAAGATAACTATTCCTATAGGACACATTTTGTAATAAGACGTTAAATGGGAATAAAAAGCAAAAAGACAACGAAAGAGAATGCTTATAATGTCATTAGCACATATTTATAGAGTTTTTATTATACTTTCCTATTGATAAAAGGATTTTTATTTTCATATCTTAGCAAAAAGTATGTGTGTTACTTTATTAAATGCATTAGCCTAATCAGAAGTCTACCAAACATAGACCAAGTTTGTTTTCTCCTCAATTTATTCTTAAGGAATGCAACTAATTGAGTCCTTTGTTTTTTAAACCAGTCCATTGAGGAGTAAAAGTTGATTTTAATTCAGTCATTTGTGTAAAATGAAATGACAGGAAACCAAAAGACTATGTCCTCTCTGGGAAGCACTTTTTTTCACCTATTAGATTATATAAAGTGGGGCATAGACTCTAGCAATATATTAGACACATATATAACATGTAATTTTCCTTGTGTCCATTAATGTCTATGAAAGATACAACCTCTCAAATTACATTAATTGCTATGAGACCTTGTTTGCTGCTTTTCCAAACAGAGAATATTCTGAACTAATGACATCAGATTTTTACTAGGAAAATGATTGACTGTATACTATTTCATGACTTCAGGACACAATTTGAATAATCAGTAAAATGTGAGCATTCTGATTTGATCAATCAATTTGATCAATTTGATTCAATCTTTAGCAGATTGAAGAAATGTCTCCGTAACTAAAGCTTTTGCTGCATAAGCATGGAGACCTGAATGCAGATTCCCACAACCCATGTAAAGCCTGGTGTAGTAGTTACTGTTATAATCCCAGTGTTTCTATTTCGAAATGGGAGATAGTAATAGACTTTCCAGAATCTCATGTGCCTTGCAGTCTGTTGTATACATGAGCAACAAACACCTGTCTCTGACAAGTTGGATGGTGATGTCCAACATTTGAGATTGTCCTCTGACCTCAACAACTGTTTAGTATTGTTAAGGATTGAACCTGGACCCTTACATATGCTCGCCAAACACTCTACCAGTACATGGTAAAGAATTATGTATATTGCATTTGGCAAGCTAGAATTCTAAGCTCAGTCTTAAATTCTGGAAACAATACATGCTACTAAATCAGAATTGCTATTACCTCCTTTTCACCTGGTTTGTCAGAATTAGAAAACTCATAGTATTCAACCCTTAGCAATGATCACAAGAATGATTGAGCATCTGTAACTTGTTTTATAGTTAAAAAAAAATTAATTATAGTTTTAAACACAGAAGGGAACAAGAAGTCATTTATCTTTTTATTTGTTTTTTTTTTAAGATAGTGTCTCACTATATAATTGCTCAGGCTTTGTACTCTAAAATCCCCCTGCCTCAGCCTCTTGAGTGCTAACATTATAATTATGTACTTGCTTTATTTTATACTGTATGCCAAAAACTTCTTCTGATTTATACTATTATAAATTTCTTTTGATCATCTACTGTTAGTTGATAAAAAATAACTGAAGCCTCTAATAGACTGATGTCGCACTGTGGAACAGTAGCTTAAATTGAAGTATATTTTAAATTATAAAAGTAATTAAGGTTATTAACCTTTAATATTCTAGCTTTAGCTCTTTCTGTTGAAAAAATATTTTAAGAATAAACAAATTTATTATAGGTAAAATAGAATAATTACTTGGGAAGTTTTAATTTATGCCTTTGCTTTGACAAAGTAAGTTTATGGGAAAGGAGCTTTTTTTTTTTCCATTCATGGAAGTGCCACAGATTGATTTTATTGGCCCTGGATGTATTTAATGGATTTTTGCTATAAATTCCAAAAGTATTGTTAGTTATTAAAATTTTGGTGTGGCCACTTCATGGGGTTACACAGAACTATCCAGCTGTGCATGTCTGATATAATTTTACATATTGAATGTATGAATTACTTGTCTTATTCATGTTGATACAGCCTCAGTCCATGGCGCATCCGTGTGGGGGGACCCCAACATACCCAGAATCACAGATATTTTTCCCAACTATTCATGAACGTCCAGTTTCTTTTTCACCACCTCCCACCTGTCCACCGAAAGTAGCCATTTCCCAACGACGTAAGAGCACCTCCTTCCTGGAAGCCCAAACTCGCCACTTCCAACCCCTGCTGAGGACTGTTGGCCAAAGTCATCTTCCACCTGGTGGCAGCCCAACTAACTGGACACCAGAGGCCATAGTTATGTTGGGTACTACAGCCAATAGAGTAAATAGAGAGCTATGTGAGATGCAGGTCCAACCTGTGTTTGAGCCAACTCAGATTTACAGTGACTATAGACCTGGACTAGTACTGGCAGAAGAAGCTCACTATTTTATTCCACAGGAAACAGTGTATCTAGCTGGGGTGCATTACCAGGCCCAGGTGGCAGGACAGTATGAGGGCATTTCATACAACTCACCAGTACTGTCAAGTCCTATGAAACAGATAACTGAACAGAAGCCAGTGCCTGGGTGCCCTGCCTCAAGTTCTGTCTTTGAATTTCCTTCTGGACAGGCTTTCCTGGTAGGACACCTTCAGAATTTAAGATTAGATTCTGGACCAAGTCCAGCATCACCCCTTTCTAGTATTTCTGCACCTAACAGTACAGATGCTACACATTTGAAATTTCACCCTGTCTTTGTACCTCATTCTGCACCAGCTGTGTTAACTCATAGCAATGAGAACAGAAGCAACTGTGTATTTGAATTTCACGCTCAAACACCAAGTTCCTCTTCAGGAGAAGGAGGTGGGATTTTATCTCAACGTGTTTACCGAAATCGACAGGTTGCAGTGGACTCAAGTCAGGAAGAACTGTCTCCTCAGTCAGTTGGATTACATTGCCACCTGCAGCCTGTTACTGAAGAACAGCGTAATAACCATGCCCAGAATTGACCATTTCTGTGGTAGAACCTATGGGACAAAACTGGCCAATAGGAAGCCCAGAATATTCCAGTGATTCCTCTCAAATTACTTCTTCAGATCTCAGTGATTTTCAGTCACCCCCCCCTACAGGGGGAACAGCTGCACCTTTTGGCTCTGACGTCTCATTGCCCTTTATTCGCCTGCCTCAGACAGTGTTACAAGAATCCCCACTATTCTTCTGTTTCCCCCAAGGAACCACATCTCAGCAGGTCTTATCTGCTTCATATTCTTCAGGAGGATCTGCACTCCATCCACAGGTTATAGGAAAACTTTCACAATTCTTTTAAACTACCCTATTATGCACCAGTGCATTTAAATTTTCTATCTCATTTCCCTGAATCATGGATTTATAAGGAATGTTGTTTATTTTCTTAGTAGGATTTCTTTTGTGGTTATAAATACTTGTACTAAAGAATGAACTATAAAGTGGAAAATACTTGGTTTGCCTGTCATTTTAGTTGTCACAATCAATGACTAATCTCTTTGGAATTTTGTGGTAATAATGAAAATGCAATTGTCTGTCAGTCTTGATTATTTATGGTAAAATGATTTAGCGTATAATTCCTTCTTCTAAATAAGTTTTTAAAAGTTAAAAAACTAACCATAAAGCAAAATGGGAAGTAATGAAAAGGTTTTTTGGTGTCATATTAAGAAACACAGAGCTTTTTATTATAAGAAGAACTTAAGAAAACATATTTTAGGAGTTCAGCTTAATAAATGAAGATGCCATTTTGAGATGGTATCAATCAAAACACTATATTAAAGATACAAATAAAACATTAAATTAAAATTAAGGACTATGTATAATTTTAATGACTATTAGAACCTTTTATATAATGATTTTATTAGGTTTTCATGAGTTTATGGTAACACGTTACAAGGTTAGGGACAGTAGATCATTCAGGCTCTGTTCTCAATACACTTACAACTTTAATCACACAGGTAAGCATATGTACTCATGAACATTTACGCAAAGACATAGAACTAAAGAACTCAGCAGTGACTGTTTCATATCAGTTATTTAGAGTAGTGTTAAGAAGTAAAAGGACCCTGAAATTTAAACAGCGTGGGTATGCTGTATGTTTACATTATCCTCTAAGCTTTGCAAAGGAAAAATGTTTTTAAAGAAAATAGATAATTAAAGATTTAGTGAAGTGTGATATAGCCATGTAAACTTCAAAGAACCTCTGCTACATTGGAATGAAACAATAAAGGTGGTAGCCTTTTCATTTTCTTAACATGTTTATATGCATAGTATATATGAATTAATTTCCCTAACATATATTCTTATACCCTATTCTTAGTTAATTTGACTTCTTGTTAATTAGAATACACTGTTCAGTTTGTTAGACCCAACATGGTTAACATTCTAGGTTGGTTAATCGTTTATTTTGAGTGAGACTTGTCTGGTCATTATAGAAATTTTTTTAGTAGCATCTCTAGAAGTAGCAGCTATTTCCCTTAGTTATTAATCAGAGTGACCCCAGATATTTCTACATTACCTGAACAATTATTACATCCCTGTTTAGGAGTTGTTTTTTTAACAGACCTTTCACATTTTTCATAAGAGTTACTATGACACTATAAGAAACAGCAAAAGAGAACCAAATTAGCATTTTTGAATGTGGTTTTCTTTAATTGTCAAGAATAAATTTTTCATATTGATATCTTATCACATTTTTCCTGTGACAATTTTATTGTGAATCTGATTATTCAAGCCAACTAAAACTGTAGGCAGCGTCAATGGGACTATCAGTGTATTTGTGGTTTTGTCTTTCTGTTTGTGTTTACCTGAGATGTGATCAGAAATGTTCTATGATCTTTTTTCTGAACTTACCAAAAAATTCCAGAGGTCGGTCTTGTACTACAGTATCAAGCTGATGGTTCATTTTGATCAAGCAGTCTTCTCAGGATCTGAAGTATTTATACAAAAATCTAAATTGTATGTGTATGAACTTTCTCTAATTTGTATTTGCTTTTTTTCTTCAGGCACAGGTACAGAATCAGGGCCAGCCATCAAGTAATTTAGCAGGGGTTCTATCTTCACAACCCATCCAACATCCTCAGCAGGTAAAAATGTTGCATTGCTATATTGTTTTAACAGTAGCCAGAGGCACTGTTTTATATCTTTATAAGCTAGATTTCTGATGTCTTTCTTTGAAAGAATAATTAAGTATCATAACACATTTTATGTACCTATGAGCAATTTAAGAGATATGTGTTGAAAAGAAGAATTGTAGGCTGGAAAGATGGCTCAGAGGTTAACAGCACTGGCTGCTCTTCCAGAGGTCCTGAATTCAATTTCCAACAACCACATGGTGACTCACAACCATCTGTAATGAAATCAGGTACCTTGTCTGGTGTGGAGGCATACATGCAGGCAGAGCACTATACAGAATAAATCTTAAAAAAAAAAAAAAAAAGAATTATTATTTATTTATAGTTTATCTTCCTTTCTAAATGATTTTATGCATAAGGTAAGCCATACAAAGAATATCTTTGTTTCTACGTATGTTTATGACTTTTCCATGTAAGAGCATTTATCACCTGGGAAGCAGAGGCAGGTGAATCTGAGTTGGTTTATATTATACATGGTCTACAGAGCATATTCCAGCATAGCCATGCCTACTGAAAGAATCCTTATCTTTTTTTTGGTTTTTCAAGAGTAGCCCTGGCTGTCCTGGAACTCAGAAATCTGCCTGCCTCTGCCTCCCAAGTGCTGGGACTAAAGGCGTGCACCACCACTGCCCCGCCTTATTTTTTTTTTATTTATTTATTTTATTTATTTATTTTTTTTTTTTTTAAGAACATTTTTGTCACTTCAGCTTCTCATGGTACATGCCTTGGATCATGAACTTGTTTTTATTTATTAATATGTGGGATAGAGTATCAGATTTTGTACAAGAGGGTTTGAATGAAAGAACTTTTTTTTTTTTTTTTCTGAGATGGCTCCCTAGTTAAGAGCATGTACTGTTTTTCCAAAGGAAAAACAGGACCCACATGGTGGCTAACAAACATCTGTAACTAATTCTAAGGAATCCAGGGCTCTCTTATGGCCTCCTCAAGAATTAAACATTCATACTAAACACATATATACATGCAGGCAAAAAAACATTTTAAGAAAACATAAAGAACAACTAAGGAAGTTCTGGAGTTTTTTTTTAAGTTTTACTTTTGACCTGGGAGGTTTATGTCCCAAAAGATCTGAGTAATTCTGGACATGAGCTTAAAAAGAAACAAAGAGATTAATTAAACTGCTAATCTTAAAATTAAATGCCTGTTATTCATCAGTGCTTTTATTAATAGATTTTTGTTTGCAAGAAAATAATTCTTTTTGGCACTAATTTTTAACAATTTATTAATTAGTTGTTTCAAACAAAATTTATACTATCTGTGTATATGATAAGCTAGTTCATTAATAATAGTTCCTTGGCTAAATAGTTTTTAACCACCATATTGTAAAGTGATTTCTGGTTCTAATTTTTGAAAAAAATACTTTCATTCTTATAAATGGCCTATTTTAATACAATATGTGAACATATGGTTACTTGATCTTAATGGAGATTAAGTCACAAGTTAGATAGCTCAGCAGGTAGAGTGCTTGTTGTACACCCCTGAAGACGTGTTCAATCCCTGAGACCCACATATATGTGGAAGGAGAGAACTAATACCACAGAGTTTCCTCTAGCTTCTCTGAACACACTATAGCATGTACTCAAGTCTCCCTCAAAACACAAACACTGCATACACAATAATAGAATAACATTTAATAAGGCTGAGAGGTGCCTTGTTAGGAAAACTTGATAATTTTACAGAAGACTGGAGTTTGATTTCCAGTGTTCACGTGATGGCATCCAGAGATGACTGTCTGAAATTCTAGCTCTAGGGGATCTAACACCTTTTCTCCACATGTACCTCCTTTTCTCCACACCCATCCGATTATACCGTAACACACCTAGTTCAAAATAAAATTAGGGACTGAAGTGGTTAAGATTCCTGGATGCTCTTGTAGCCAACCTGGTTTGGTTCCTACCACACAAACACACACAGAGTGACTTAAAACCATCCATAAGTAGTGTTTCAAGGGATGAGATGCCCATTTTTGACCTCTGGCCATCAGGCATGTATGTAGTACACAGACAAACATCATTTATACAGATAACTTTATGCAGAAGAAATTAATTATTTCTGTCATACCCATATTTACCCAATGACCAACATCCTATCTTTTTAAAAAAAAAGTTTTGTCCAGGGATTGTAGACCTTATATTGTTCCTAATATTTCTTCCAATAAATCCTTGAATTCGTCTATAAGTATGTTTAAATTCAAGCCTGTAGGGCATTTTCTTAGTTAGTAATTGATATAGTAGGGCACAGCCTGTGGTGGCTGGTGTCATCCCTGGGCTGGTAGTGCTGGGTTCTGTAAGAAGGCAGGCTGGGCAAGCCAATAAATAGAGCACTTCCATGGCCTCTGCATTAGCTCTTGACTCTGGTTCCTGCCCTGTTTGAGTTCCCTGTCCTGACTTCCTTCAAATGTAGACAATGATGTGGAAATGTAAACTAAACCCTTTCCTCCCAAATTGCTTTTGGTCATAGTATTTGATCACAGCAGTAGTTGACCCTAAATAAGACAGGGTTATTAATTGAAATATATTTAAGTACTTCCCCACCCCACCCCCAAAAAACCCTACCAAAATGTTAATTAGTAACATCACTGGTTATAGGTTTGTTTTTGCTTTGTTTCAACCGAAAATAAAAATGGGAAAACTGAGAAAACCCATAGTAGTTGCCTCTTGAGAATAGATAGAAATAGAAGCATTTACATTTAACTTTAAAATATATATGTGTGTGTGTGTGTGTGTGTGTGTGTGTGTCTTTATATATATATATATATATATATATATATATACATACATACATACATATATATATAGAGAGAGAGATTTTACTTTTATTTGTGTTAGTGTTTAAAAATTGAAAGATTGTATGTCTCTCACTTGCATGCAGTACCCATGGAGGCCAGAAGAGGTCATTGGATTAGTTGTTTTATAGTCCTAATGTCATTCCCGTAGCCTTTGGAGCCAACAGGAGCTGAGGGTGATAGAGCTTGCCTTCAATCCCTGTGGTGACAGGGGCAGGCAGACTCTGTGAGTTCCAGAGCTATGTAATAATGCCTTGTCCTTACGGGCCTGAGGGGACGGGACCAGCTTAGCTCAGGCAACAGAGCAAAATCTCTCTCTGAAAAAATCTAAAGTCCTGACTTCAATTCCCAGCAACCACATGGTGGCTCACAACCATCTGTAATGAGGTCTGAAACCCTCTTCTGGTGTGTCTGAAGTGAACAATGGTGACTACATAAATCTTTTTTTTTAAAAATCTGAAACATTATATTTTATTCTTCACAGCAGGGAATACAGCCAACTGCTCCTCCTCAACAGGCAGTACAGTATTCACTTCCACAAGCAGCATCTTCCAGTGAAGGCACTACTGCCCAGCCAGTTAGTCAGCCTCAAGTGTCAGCTGGAGCACAGGTAAACTCAAATTTCTGAAGAGAGGTACCTTGTCCCTTCCTACAGGCTTTACCTTCTCTTCAAAAGTGAAAGATCTGTTAAAATGGAATAAAAATCATTGCCATTATACACCTTTATTTATTGTAAATCAGTATATGCTGATGGCAATGACAATGTGAAATATGAAATAATAGGTTTATAGGTATAAAGTAGTTACAATGGCCAGCTGGTGGTGGCGCATGCCTTTAATCCCAGCGCTTGGGAGGCAGAGACAGGCCGATTTTTGAGTTCGAGACCAGCCTGGTCTACAGAGTGAGTTCCAGGACAGCCAAGGCTATATAGAGAAACCCTGTCTCGAAAAACCAAAAAAAAAAAAAAAAGTAGTAACAAGTATTAAAATTAATGGGTTAGATGGAATGATGCTTCGGTAACTTAACCTGTGGCATTCTCTAGAAATGTGTCAGCTGTATCTGATATTCCAGATTTACCACTATGTTTTATTTCCATGTAAACTTCAGTATTTTCTCCCTCACTGCCTACAGATAGATACTAACTCATTGTATTAATTAGCTTCTCATTACTAACAAATAAGTAGAAAAGGATTGTAAGGAAAGAATCTTTTTTCTTCTTGTGTAGTGTCTGAGGTTTTAGTCCATCCATGATTGGCAGGCTGTATTGCTTTTAGGCCTGTAGCAAGGGATGAATAAGGGTTATGCTATAGAAAACTATTTACCTTATGGCCACCAAGGAACAATAGAAGAGGTTAAGGCCAAAATATACCTTTCTAAGCCCCACCTACCCATTACCTATAGCTAGACCCCACCCTCCACATTTCCTCTACTTTTTAGTCCATTCAAGGTATGAATTCATCAGAGGTCAGAATCCTTAAGATCTAGTTGTCTCTGGAAATACTCTTAGAGACATACTGAAGGGATGTATATTACTAATCTCCTACCTTATTCCTTTTTTTATTTTTTTTTTAAAGATTTATTTATTTATGTATGTATGAGTACACTGTTGCTCTCTTTAGACACATCAGAAGAGGACACTGGATCCCTTTACAGATGGTTGTGAGCCACCATGTAGTTGCTGGGAATTGAACTGAAAGAACCTCTGGAAGAGCAGTCAGTGCTCTTGACCGCTGAGCCATTTCTCCAACCCTCCTACTTTATTCCTAAGTCCAATTAAAGTTGACAGGATTACCCATCACAAGATGGGAATGTTGACACATCTGAGATTCCTCAGGCAGGTGGTTCAAAAATTCAAGTTATACCTACCCACCCACTCAGACACAACCCTACAAACTTCCCCAACTCCCCGCCAAATAAAAAAACTTTGTGGATTTTTGTTTTGTTTGTTTGGAGGATTATTCTGGTGGTTGTTATTTCCAGTCACTTGGAGTGTACCCTGTAGAAGGTTATGTTCTTATGAATAAACTTTATCAACTTCATTTATGCATCATAAATGCATAGAATATTGTTATTACCGTATCGTAGAACTAAAACAGTATCAACTATGAATGCACTATTGTTTTATTTACCACAAAGTAAATACTAACACATCCTTCTAATTTCTACATATTATCCCAATTTCTCAGATGTTAAATAGTGGAATAATGAGTGATAACACCCTAGAATCAGTGAATTGTGTTGATTATACCCACTATTATAGAGCTGTTTCATATTTTAAAAGCTGAGATATAATACTGGTGAAAGCCAATTCAATGGGAAAGAAATTTATATTTAATTACTATAATAGCTGTCAGAGATTAGGCTATAGCAGACATGCCAGTGGATTATGACGCGTGAAACATATGCAGTAATGCTGCTAAAAAAACACCCAGAAAGCTGGGTGTTGTAGTACATATCTGGAATCTTAGCACTTGAGAGGTGGGGGCAGGAGGACCTAGAATTTTAAGTCCAGTCTAGACCATCAAAGCAAGCTCCAGGAAAGCCTCAGCTGTGTAGTGATACTCAAAATCAAAATAATAATTGGGAAGGAGAGAGGGAGAAATGCTTGCTTGTCAAAAGGCCCTCTTTTTATTGCCAACAATGAAACACTACCAGATTCTTCTACAACAAAATGTTTATTAGCATATTTGTCTTTCCTATTCTTTTAATTCTTATGTAGCATGTTAATTTATACTAATGTATTCAGGGTTTTGGTTTTCTTCTTCTTGGCTAATATATAAATCTTGCTTTTGGCAGCTTTGCTTTTAAAAAAAAAGTCTTGTTTTGTTTTTCTTTACCTTCCCAGCTTCCAGTTTCCCAGACAGTACCAACTGTCCAAGGTGAACCTCACATCCCAGTTTCAACACAACCCTCAGTTGTTCCAGTCCACTCTGGTGCTCATTTCCTTCCTATGGGACAGCCAATCCCTACTTCTTTACTCCCACAGTATCCTGTCTCTCAGATTCCCATATCGACTCCTCATGTGTCCACGGCGCAGACAGGTTTCTCATCTGTTCCTATAACAATGGCTGCTGGCATTAATCAGCCTCTGCTCACCTTGGCTTCATCTGCTACAGCATCTTCAATCCCAGGGGGATCAACTGTAGTTCCTAATCAGCTTCCAACCCTTCTGCAGCCTGTGAATCAGCTGCAGAGTCAGGTTCACCCACAGCTCCTACAGCCAACAACAGTTCAGTCCATGGGAATACCAGCTAACCTTGGACAAGCTGCTGAGGGTCCACTTCCCTCTGGAGATGTTCTGTACCAGGTATTGTGTTAGCCAGCAAATCAGAGGGTATTAGAGTGTTTGATTTTAATGAAAGATCATTAAGAACTTGAGAATTGTACTAGTTGAATGTCAGTAACAATAACAAAAGTTAGAACTCTAAACTAGAAAAAATAAAATAGCAAAATTCTAAAAAAAAAAAAAAAAAAAAAAAAAAGAATGGAAGACTGGGCATAGTTGTGTGTGCCTTTGATTCCAATGCTTGTTGGGTAGAGGCTAGTAGCAGATCTCTGTTAAGTTCAAGGCTAGCATGTTCTAGGCCAGCCAGGGCTATATAGTAAGTTCCTGTCTCAAAAAACCTAATGGGATAATATTATCAAAAGATTCCTTACACGTTTTTAAAGACACAACTTAGAAGAAGAGCTAACTCAGTATTCACAGTAAGCTAGATAACCCTGGATATATGATTAGTGAAATCTACCAGGCTGCTCCTGTATAGGTAGATGAGTAAAGAGAACAGGCCGCCTAGTGCTAACAGAAAGTTTGGGGGTTAGATTTAGAGGGTTTCCATTTGATAATATGACTGATACCTGGGAAATATTTTTGCATTCTTCCATGTAAGATTGCTGTAGATCTTTTCTGTGAGGAATGAAGTCCCTAAGTTCTACATCATTTGTCTCTACAGGGGAAATTATGCAGTTTAAAGTATGATTGAGAGAGTGCTACCCTCTATGTTAACTGCCAGTTCATTTTGAAAATGATTTTTAAAACTATTAGAAAGTGGGACACTGTCCTTTGCTTTGTGCTTTTTTCCCCCTCCACCTCCTCATCTACTGATATGCTAATTTGATGTCCCAACCTGCACTAACTCACCTTCCTCGTTTCTGTCACAGGGCTTCCCATCTCGACTGCCACCACAATACCCAGGAGATTCAAATATTGCTCCCTCTTCCAACGTGGCTTCTGTTTGCATCCATTCTACAGTCCTAGCCCCTCCTATGCCGACAGAAGCATTGGCCACCCAAGGTTACTTTCCTACAGTAGTGCAGCCTTATGTGGAATCAACTCCTTTGGTTCCTATGGGCAGTGTAGGAGGCCAGGTTCAAGTGTCCCAACCAGCAGTGAGTTTAACGCAACAACCCCCTACTACATCCTCCCAGCAAGCAGTTCTGGAGGTAAATGGAATTACTGCATGATTATATAGAAAACATCTATGAACATGGGGTTAAAATAGCAAAGGAAAAACAGGCTCCCCTTATTTAAAATGCATTTGGAGACTGTTAAACTAACTTCTAAATGACTTTGTCTTACAGCAGAATGAAATGCCAATGTGGGGGCCTTGTTGCCACTGGCTGTTCTGTTGGGAAGTGAGTTTGCCTTAGAGAAGATTAACACTATTAGCACTTCACTTCTCTAGCTAGTGCATTAGCCATTGTTCTTCCACAAACTTTTGCCGTTAGCAGTTCATAAGAGTATCTTATCTTGCTGTGCTCCCAGCAGTCATTTTTGTCCTACTAGGATACAGTTATGAATTCATCTCTGCACTTTGCTCTACCTGCCCTATTGCACACTCTGGTAAGATGCTGGCTGCATGGCAAATTGTAGTTTCACAATGCCTAGCAAATAGATTGGCTGACTTCACACCAACAGTCTATACTAGAAACTAGTAACTTTCAAAATGTAAGCACACTGTTTTTAGATTTTGAATATTAAGAATTACTAGTAGCTTCATTGCTTCTAGGAATTATAGCGGGGTAACAAGAAAAAGAAAAGGGAATGTCTTAGGATTATTGGATGACTATTTCATATTTATTTATTTATATATATATACATTTATATATATATGTATATATATATGTATATAATATATATTTGTGTGTGTGTGTATGTATGTATGTATGTATAAATAAATGCCAAGATTTGAATTATCCTTTCAATCTACAGAGTACTCAGGGAGTCTCTCAGGCTGCTCCTCCAGAACAAACTCCAATAACACAGTCACAACCTACTCAGCCTGTTCCATTGGTTTCCTCTGTAGACAGGTAAGTAAACTAAAACAGTCCTTTGAGTAGTAGACAAGATGATAAGAAACTTCAGAATAATAGGCCTTTAAATCTTATTATACATGATTTTTTCCCCTCAAGTGCACATTCAGACGTTGCTTCCGGTATGAGTGATGGCAATGAGAATGCTCCATCATCCAGCGGGAGGCATGAAGGGAGGACAACAAAACGTCATTATCGAAAATCAGTAAGAAGTCGCTCTCGGCATGAAAAGACTTCTCGCCCGAAACTGAGAATTTTAAATGTAAATATTGATTTGTGACCTTCGTTTTGTTTAAAGAGTTTTAGCACTTCTAATTTTAGAAATCATGAGATCTAAACCACTCACTTTGTTAAAATAAAAATACCTTATCTTTATGTATAATTTTATAGCAACTTTTTATTTAATATACACAATCTCTTTTAATTGAATATCACATTTCTTTTTGTGGTTGCATCTAGCTCTATAGAGTTTTAACTAGTAGAAAAAAAGACTAGATGCTTTTGCTAATGGAAGATGAAAGGAGCTCAAGGGTTAAGATCTTCTCACAAATTTCTTTAGCCAGTTTAAGATTCAAGGAATGGCTGAGGGCGGTGGCACACACCTTCAATCCTAGCACTTGACAGGCAAAGGTAGGCATATTTCTGAGTTCCAGGACAGCTACACAGAGAAACCCTGATACACACACACAAACACACACACACATATATTCAAGGAATTTCAAGATGACTTCTCAAATTCAGTAATAAATCAGAATATGAATTACCTTTCTCTTTTTTAGGTTTCAAATAAAGGAGACCGAGTAGTAGAATGTCAGTTGGAGACTCATAATCGGAAAATGGTTACATTTAAATTTGACTTAGATGGTGACAACCCTGAAGAGATAGCAACAATTATGGTATGTCTCCATTTGGAATTCTACATTTTTCCATAGTATTTAGTCTTAAGTACATGTCCTAGGTAACCATGCAGTATTTTGTCATTCACTTTTATTTTGACAATAAATTGTAATTCCTGTTTTAAAACTAGCGTATCCAACCCATGATTCTATGATTTATAGATGGCTTTTGTCTAAGACGAGCTGTGTATGTGTTCAGGGTCTTATAAAGGGAAGTATTTTAAATACCAAATACATAGTACAGCTGATGGACAGATTGAAGTCATAAAAGGGAAATAGTAATTGAATGAATTGAATAGTAAAGCTTAAAAATGTACTAATAAGATTGATATCCTGTTTCTTATAGGTGAACAATGACTTCATTCTAGCAATAGAGAGAGAGTCTTTTGTGGCTCAGGTGCGGGAAATTATTGAAAAAGCTGATGAAATGTTAAGTGAGGATGTCAGTGTGGAGCCTGAGGGTGACCAGGGATTGGAGAGTCTGCAAGGAAAGGATGACTATGGCTTTGCAGGTTCTCAGGTAAGTTCATCATACCTATAGTTAGTTCCATTTATTTAAAATAGTTGTCTGGTGCTTAATCTGCCAAGCAGAATATCCACTGATGAAATATTACCCTTGTGACTGAGAATGAAAGTTTATGTTCTCATCAAATGTGACAATTTGCTTTGCATAATCATGGAGGTTGCATTTGAGAAGAGTTTTACTTTTGCTTATTGTAGAAATTAGAAGGAGAGTTCAAGCAACCAATTGCTGTATCTTCCATGCCACAACAAATAGGTAAGCTTTTCTTTATTTGACAAGGATTTGTATGTGCCAATAATGAAATCTCCAGGCTTTATTCATATATAAAATATATATGAATTTTAATGATTTGTTTTGTTCAGGTGTTCCTACCAGTTCTTTAACACAAGTTGTTCATTCTGCTGGAAGACGGTTTATAGTGAGTCCTGTACCAGAAAGTAGGTTACGAGAATCAAAAGTTTTCACCAGTGAAATATCAGATCCAGGTAAGAATGATTCAGCCATGCTTTAATAAATCTTACACCATCCCTGATATGGTGGAAGCTTGTTCAAGCTATAACTCATGATCAAAAAAAAAAGTAGAAAATTAAAAGTAATAATAAAGTAACACAGAAGAGGGAAATAAATTATAGTAAAGAGTGTTGAAATAAAATTTAGAGTTGGACTTGACACATGCATAATTTCATTGCTCAGGAGACAGAGAAGGGGGGGTGGTCAGGAGTTTGAGGTCAGCTATGTGACACTCTTGTCTTCAAAAAAAAAAAGGAAGAAAGACAGCAGACCATAAAGGACCAGGTGTGCTAACAGTAGTGTGTTTCTGTATTTAGAGATAAATTTTTTGTTTTCAGGTTAGTCTTATATTTGATGGTTTTCAAGATTATGTACTCATAAGCTGCCTTACCAGGTCATACTACTACTTTACTGTTTTTATTTTTGTTTTCCTTTCTAGTTGTGGCCTCTACATCTCAGGGCCCTGGAATGAACTTATCTCACTCTGCTTCATCCCTCAGTCTCCAGCAGGCCTTTTCTGAACTGAAACATGGTCAAATTACTGAAGGACCCAATACAGCACCTCCAAATTTTAATCACACAGGACCAACATTTTCTCCCTTTTTGGCTAGCATTGCTGGTGTCCAGACTGGAGCAGCATCCACACCAACAGTGTCAGTCCCTTAACAAGCAGCCCTCTTAATGACATTTCCACATCAGTGATGCAGTCTGAGGCTGCACTGCCCACTGAAAAAGTCATTGCAGGAGTTACCACCAGCACAGGTGTGGTAGCTTCAGGTGGTCTCACCACATTGTCTGTGTCTGAGTCACCAGCACCTTCCAGTGCGGTTTCAAGTTCTACAGTACCTGCAGTTGTCACTGTGTCTACAACATCCCAGCCAGTTCAGGCTTCCACATCTGGGAGCATTGCTTCTAGTACAGGCAGTTTTCCTTCTGGATCATTTTCTACAACTACAGCTACTACAGTGGGTAGTGTGGTGGCCCCAAATGCTAAGCCTGCAACTGTATTACTGCAACAGGTAGCAGGTAATACTGCTGGGGTAGCCATAGTGACATCAGTCTCTACTACCACTCCATTCCCAGGCATGGCTTCACAGCCATCCCTTCCACTTAGTAGCAGCACCTCTGCTCCTACTCTAGCTGAAACAGTGGTGGTTAGTGCACACTCACTAGACAAGGCATCTCACAGTAGTACAGCAGGATTGGGTTTGTCCTTTTGTGCACCGGCCTCTTCTTCCTCCTCTGGAACAACAGCAGTGTCTAGTTCTGTTTCTCAGCCTGGTATGGTTCATCCTTTAGTCATCTCATCAGCTATAGCTTCTACACCTGTCCTCGCCCAACCAGCAATACCTACTTCTACACCTTTATTACCCCAAGTACCTAATATTCCACCCTTGGTACAGCCTGTTGCTAATGTGCCTGCTGTACAGCAAACACTCATTCATGGTCAGCCTCAACCAGCTCTGCTTCCCAACCAGCCTCACACACACTGTCCTGAAATGGATCCTGATACCCAATCCAAAGCTCCTGGGATCGATGATATAAAGACTCTGGAGGAAAAGCTGAGATCTCTCTTTAGTGAACACAGCTCATCTGGAACTCAGCATGCTTCTGTCTCCCTAGAGACACCTTTAGTAGTAGAGACAACTGCCACACCGGGCATCCCTACCACTGCTGTAGCACCAAGCAAACTCATGACTTCCACTACAAGTACTTGCTTGCCACCAACCAATTTACCATTAGGAGCAGCTGGCATGCCAGTTATGCCAGTGGGCACACCTGGGCAGGTTTCTACCCCAGGCACACATGCTTCAGTCCCAGTCAGCACTGCAACAGGAGCAAAACCTGGAACAACTCCCCAAAGCCATCTTTAACTAAGACTGTGGTAAGATTCATCATAAAATGACTAAATAAATATGACTACTTTTCTTTCCTCCCTCCCTCAGTAATTACATGTTTTCATCTGAGTCTTGCAAGTCATGAAGATTCTTGTCATATAAATTCGTCACTCAGTCTTAAAGTGACAGCAGTTTTAGGATATAAGTACAGTTAACACAAGAATGTTCTCTTTGTTTGAAATGTGGCTAGATTTTTAGGTTATGTTGAATAATTTTCTTAGGATGTAGAATTATCAGGTAAAATAAATAATGGTCAAGTAAAATGCAGGTTTTGCCTTGAGTCTTATGCTTCATGTCTATTACTCCAGCACTTGAAGACAGAAGGTAGAAAGAGTTACAAGTTCCAGGAGAGCCTGGGCACTACAGTGAGTTCAAGGCCAGCCTTGACTATAGAATGAGGCTTTGTCTCAAAAAAAAAAAGAAGAAGAAGAAAAGAAAACAAGGGCTCAGCATTTAAGAACACACACTGCTCTTTCAGACAACCCATATTTGGTTCCCAGAACCCATGTGTAGGAGGCTAATAACCACACCACCTATAGGGGATCTGACGTCTTTTGGCTTCTGCAGGCACCTGCATTCAGAATGCTCATACCCCCACAAAGACATACATAGAAATAAATAGTTTAACAATATAAGTCTCTATTGAAAAGAAGAAAAGGTTGTTTTCTACTGTATTCATAGATATTAAAGAATTCTATGTTCCAAAAGGAAACAAAATGTATCTACCAACAAGGGAATAGTTTATCATCTTTTAGTTGAAAATGAATATTCTTTATTGTAGATTCCATAAAATTTGGAGTTACTAAAAAGTTGGAGCTGGGCTGGAGAGATAGCTAAGCGGTTAACTTCTAGAGGTCCTGAGTTCAATTCCTAACAACCACATGTTGGCTCATAGCCATCTGTAATGGGGTCTAATGCCCTCTTCTGGTGTGTCTGAAGAGAGTGACAATGTACTCTCTTTATGTATTTAATGTACGTATACATTAAATAAATAAATACAGTTGAAAGTTGTTAAAAGTTCTAATAATGGAAGAGGAAATATCATTCTAGAAATCAAATAACTAGAATGTATTTTAATTTTTTTTTTTTTTTTTTTTTTTTTTTTTTTTTTTTTTTTTTTTTTTCGAGACAGGGTTTCTCTGTGTAGCTCTGGCTGTCCTGGAACTCACTCTGTAGACCAGGCTGGCCTCGAACTCAGAAATCCGCCTGCCTCTGCCTCCCAAGTGCTGGGATTAAAGGCGTGCGCCACCACCGCCCGGCTAACTAGAATGTATTTAATTGTGCTGTTGCAGAGTTCCTCTCATTCTGATATCTTCATCCTCTTTCTTTCTGCTCCAACAGAAATTACTTTAAATAATATAATTTTATGCCTTTGTAATTAGTCTTGACCCTTGATTATTTCTAAATCTGCTTGTTTTCTTTGAAATGTTTTATTTTTCTTATATGAGCAGCTTCAAAAATTTGTTGATGAGTCTTTTTTGACACTTGATGTCTGGTGCCCACCTACCAAAGTCAGAAGAGGGCATCAAATCTCCTAGAACTGGAGTTTTGAGCCACCATGTTGATTCTAGGAACAAAATTTGAGTACTCTGCAAGAGCAGCCTGTGCTCTTAACTGCTGAGCCATCTCTTCAGTCCCTAACTGTACCTCTTATCTACTTAAAGAATTTGTTCCTTTTATTTCCCCTTTCATTGTATTTTATTGTTTGTTTCATAGTTGTTTCATTGTAACTGTCATAATAGTATCTTTGGATATGTTGTCCTTTAAGACAGTAAATGAAGAGTGTAAGGTAAATGATAGAAGGATGCCATAAGTAGACACATTCTAGTGTCATTCTTCAGCTTTCAAATTAATTTTCTTCTTAGTAAATATTTTTTACCAATGGTAGCTCATACATTTGAATTTTCCTTCATTATTATAGGTGCCACCAGTGGGTCCTGAACTTTCAGCTGGTACTGTACCCTGTGAGCAGCTGCCACCTTTTCCTGGACCTTCTCTAATTCAGGTGCCACTAGCTTAACAAATTATTTTCTATGCCCCTGCTTTTCTTCACCAAGTTTGTGTAAATTCACCATTACATTATTTATTTTGGCTTCCAGCTCATTTTGGCTATGAATTAGTAATAGCATTCTTTTAAAGTATATTTGGCAGGCCTCCTATGGTGGCACATACCTTTAATCCCAATGTTTAAGTGGGTCTGTTAGTTTCAGGCCATCTAGGGCTATATAGTGAGACCCTGCCTCAAACAAATAAGTAAATAATAAACTGTATCTAGCTATACTAGTCAAATGATGAGCTCTGGATTCCAGTGAGACACCCTACCTCAATATATAAGGTGGAAAGCAATCAAAGAACACACTTGATAATAGCCTCAAGCTTCGGCACACACAATGTTTGTAAGTGCTTCCCACCATAGCACCACAGGCACACACAAATAAGATGACTATGAAAGTTTAAAAAAAAAAAAAAAGTAGGTTGTAGCTGACCTATATATAGCAAGACCATTCGCAGAGGGAGAAAGGTGGAAACCACATGGGTAACTGGTACAGCTTTCCTTTGGGGCTTACAAGCTTTTCCTTATGAGTTTTATCATTTTTTTTTCATTAGTGAAATAGTTGAAGTACAGCATGGTCATACTTATAATATTTAAGTTACTATTTACTTTTCCTACTACTGTTACCAATACATTTAATTGCATTCTCATCAAGAAAGCAGTTCTGAATCCATTGTAAACATGAAAAAGCTTCTGATATGAAACAGCAAATACATTTGAAATGATATTTGGAATTGACTTTTAAATTATGTTTAAGAAAAGCATGACAAATTGCTTACATGAGAAGCCCAGTATGCATTTATCCTTACTTATTTGATCCTGATTTTCAGTAAAACATGATAGGATAAGGAGTCTTAACTCTAACAGAAAATACACTCTACTAGTCAAACATAAAAAGTTTAGGAGAAAAGGATGTATAATGATAACACTTATAATTAGTAATGTATTCTTTTAGCCTGGTTTTTGGAAATATGTATTCAGAGACCTGGCACCATGTTGTGAGAGTATCACTTGAACCCAGAAATTTGAAACTAACCTGGGAAGCATAGCAAGACACAAGTCAGCCTCTAGGTTTCTGAGGGAAGGTAAAAGTGTAATGGCCGGGCAGTGGTGGCGCACGCCTTTAATCCCAGCACTTGGGAGACAGAGGCAGGCAGATTTCTGAGTTCGAGGCCAGCCTGGTCTACAGAGTTCGTTCCAGGACAGCCAGGGCTATACAGAGAACCCCTGTCTCGGAAAAAAAAAAAAAAAAAAAAGGTAAAAAAGTGTGATGAGAAATGTGTGAAGTTACTGGATAAAAGCCTGCTTACAGAAAAGAAAAACAAGGTTAGAAGCAGAATTAGAGTGTAATAAGGTACTTGAGATGTACACTAAGTGGTACATAGAACCTCCTTGATGCTGTTAATGAACAAAAGAAAATACACATCTTAAGAGCTGAAGCAAAGAAAAATATCCCCTGGTAGTGACAGGATATATTAATGCTGTCTCATATTCAGAGAGCATTTCTCAGAAAGATGTATGAAGGCTGAGAAAGAGCCAGACATAGCTGTAAAAGGACTCAGGAGACTGAGCCAGGAAGATCACTGTAAGTTGAAGGATAGCTTGATACACAGCAAAAAAAAAAAAAAAAAGTAGATGTAAGCCGGGCAGTGGTGGCATACACCTTTAATCCCAGCACTTGGGAGGCAGAGGCAGGCGGATTTTTGAGTTCGAGGCTAGCCTGGTCTACAGAGTGAGTTCCAGGACAGCCAGGGCTATACAGAGAAACCCTGTCTCGAAAAACCAAAAAAAAAAAAAAAAGAGAAAACAGTAAAATCACTAATGTTAAACATAGAAGATAAAATGATTCTGAAACTACAAAAGCATAAATGTACTTGAATTTCCTAAGGACTTATAGACTGACAACTTGATAGATGATATTACTACATTATACTGATTTCATATTCAATATTTCAACAAATGTTGTGATCTAAAGCATAAAATGATATATTCTATATAAATTTGTTATATATAGTGACTGAAGGTGCTAAACAACTTACAGTACTGTAACTGTTTTTTTTTTTTTTGCTTAGTCTCAGCAACCACTAGAAGATCTTGATGCTCAGTTGAGAAGAAACACTTAGTCCAGAGACTATTACAGTGACATCTGCAGTTGGTGTAAGTTTTTAAAGCTGTGATTTAAAAAACAAAAAACATTTTTTTTTTTTTTAAAAAAAAAAACCTCTTCAAATTGTTTCTTAGCACAAACTGTAATCTAGATGATTATTACCTTAATTCCTATTCAGAGTCCTTGTCAACAAAATGACACAGATTAATGAAAGACATGCTTGTTGTGTTTTATTTCTTTACCTCTCAGCAAATTATATTGTAGCTCAAGCTTATCAATTTTATGCTTTGGAAGAGGTTAAACCCCTGTGAAAATATTTTTATTAAAACTACCATCCAGCTAGTGGTGGTGCACACCTATCTTTGTGAGTTCAAGGCCAGCCTGGTCTACAGAGCAAGTTTCAGGACAGCCAAGGCTACACAGAGAAACTCTGTCTTGACAAACAAAAAAATCTAGTTTACAGCCAGGCAGTGATGGCACAAGCCTTTAAATCCTAGCACTCAGAAGCCAGAGGCAGGTGGATTCCTGAATTCAAGGCCAGCCTGGTCTACAGAGCAAGTTCCAAGACAGCCAGGGCTACACAGAGAAACCCTGCTCCAAAAAAAGTTTTTTTTCCCCAGTAAATATCTAAGCTATACTATTTAAATATCTTGTGAGAGGCACTGGAAAGATAGCTTAGCAATCAAGTACATTCACTGCTCTTAGAGAAGACCAGACTTCAGTTCCTGGCACCCCTACTCTAGCAGCTCATAGCTACTTGTAATTCAACCTTCAAGGAATCTACTGCATTTTTCTAGCCTCTCCTGGCACCTGTACACATATACATAAATTTTAAAAAATTAATTTTTGAGTGTGTGTGTGAAAACTAAGAGACCGGGGCCGAAGAGATACCTCGGGGGTTAAGAGCACTGCCTGCTCTTCCAGAGGTCCTGAGTTCAGTTCCCAGCAACCACATGGTGGCTCACAACCATCTGTAATGGGATCCGATGCCTTCTTCTGGTGTGTCTGAAGACAGCCACAAACAACAAATAAAATCTTTCTTAAAAAAAAAACATAGAGAACAGTAAAGAGTTAAGGTTCAATGTTTGTTCCTAAAAGCTGCCTTTCTATATCAAACCTTTAGGTTTTAAAAGAAAAAAGGAGAGGGAAAAAAAAAACAGTATTTCTTCATATATACTATCTTTCTCCCATTTTACATAGATGAGAGGAAAGGTAACAAAACAAAACTTGTCAGAATGATTAAAACTGAAGATTCTGTGGTATCTGTGTGTATGTGTTTTGCAGCCTTTGTCTACGGTGTCTTCAACAGCAGTTACAGAAGCAGGAACTCAGCTTCAAAAGGATGGTGAGATGCCTCCTTTTTCCTTTTGTTTTATTGAACCCAGTTCTACCTGTAAATGATAATACAGTTTACTACTTAAAAGACACATTGTTGCACTTTTGACTTACATATAAGAATATTTATATGGTTTCATGACTGAAGAACATTGCTAACTAATTTCTAAAGTAAGAAATTTTAGTAGACTAATGAATCTTGAATGATTATATTGGGGTGAAGAGGTACATGTAAATAAGCATTGTGTGGTATTATAAAATGAGATTCTTTGTTATTATAAAAAACAATTTTCCGGTCCAGCAGTGGTGGCGCACACCTTTAGTCCCAGCACTTGGGAGGCAGAGGCAGGCGGATTTCTGACATCTGATGCCAGCCTGGTCTACAGAGTGAGTTCCAGGACAGCCAGGGCTACACAGAGAAAAGAGAAACCCTGTCTTAAAAATAAACAAACAAAAAAACAATTTACAAGCCCAGATGTGGTAGTGTGCCCCAGCAGAGGCAAGATAATTTTGAGTGGAAGACCAGACTGAGAAACATAGCTAAAGCAAGTCTCAAGTGGGGAAAAGGCTAAGAGTAGTCAATTTACAGGTAACTATTAAGATTTATAACACTGACTATATAGAAATATAGTTTATCTTAGAAAAGCCTGGACATAACATTTGTTTATTGGTAAAAATTTAAGGTATTTAATTTATCAGTTTAGACATTATAATTTTTATTTTCAAAGCAATTATCTTCTGAATTGGCTCTCATTAAAAACAGTAGAAATGAGTACAACAGTATACAAAAGTCTAGAAATGAACCAAGTATAGATTTCCGATGTATTTTAGATAACATTGAATATATACAATAAAAACTGATATTTACTTCTGAGCTGGGAATAAAATCTACAGACACAAATCCCTGGGTTCAGTCTACATCACTAGGGGGTGGGGGTGGGGGAGTGATAGGGTATGCCAAATAAAAGAAAATACAAGCATTAGGTCTAATCCCAGAACTCAGAAAGCTAAGGCAGGAGGATTGCCATGAGTTGCAAACCAGTATTGGATACAGTGTCAGACCTTATCTCAGAAACAAAACAGGGAAGGGAAGCATGTAAAATCTGAAAAGATAGCTTTTTAAACCAGTAAAGTTCGTTTATTGGAGACAGGGTCTCTACATAGCCCTGACTATCCTGGAACTCACTATGTAGACAAGGCTGGCCTCAACTCATAGAGATCTTCCTGCCTCTGCCTCCACTGCTGGGATTAAAGGTGTGCAGTATCACACATGGCAAGATAGGAAATTTTGATAAATGGTTTGGTCAAATATGTAGTTATCTGTATAATGCCAAGATGAACAGTAGTTTAGACCAAGATAAAATTCTAAATAAATCACAGATGAAACATCATAAAATATTGTAAAAATGATAAAATTATATGTATGAAAGTACCATAAGCCTATTTTTTATATAATTAAGGCACACTAAAAATAATAAAACCTTCTGAACTAATTAAGCATAATATTTATCTTCTCCCCTCCCCTACCTTCCCACCCCCAAATATCTAGAGCAGAGTCTAGGACCATTTGTGGCTTTTTGTTTGGTTTTGTTTTTTTAGAAAGGGTCCCATGTAGCCGAGGGTACCCTGCAACTTATTATGTAGCTAAAGATTACCTTGAACTCCTGATACTCATGCTTCACATTCTGAGTGTTAGAATTATTGATTTATTATCTGAGTGTTAGAATTGTGCTACCATGCCCGATTGAAACTTTTTTGTAAAGGTCAGATGCTGAGATTATGGCTTTTCAAGTCACACAGTCTCTGTTAAGTCTTCTGTTATACCCAGACTTGCAGCAACTAATAATAGTAAGTGGATGAGTGTGGCTGTGTGCAAAATAAATGTATTTCTAAAAACGGTCAAAACCAAAATTTGTCCCACTAGTCACAGATTTTACTAATACAGTGAAACAGGTTACTGATAAGTTTGGTGCACAACCCAGAGTAGGCAGTAGTAGTCTTTTAGACTAAGTTTAAAAAAAAAAATAGGAAAATATTTTTTTTTTTAAGGGGGTTATTGAGTCAGGGTTTCTCTCTACAATCCTGTAACTTGGTCTATAGACGACGCTGGCCTTGAACTGAAATCTACCTGCTTCTGTCTCCCGAGTGCTGGGATTCAAGGCATGCACTATGAAAATACATAATAACAAAAATATAAAACAAAGTTATAAGCCATTGGATTTCTCAGTTTCATGGAAAAAACCTCTGGCAATCGAGTTAGTAACATCTATCAAAGTTGTAGTGTGTAGATCTAAAAAAGACTATTTCTCAGACAAGGTGATGGTTGTATAAGCAGAAGGTAAGCCTGCCAACTTAAGTTTAAGACTCACAAGCTGGGAAAAGAGAACCAACTGCCACAAGTTGACATTCTGACTTCCACACACATTCTGGAGAACACAAGTGTGCACACATGTACACATACAAAATAAATAAATGTAATTTTCTTTGTGTGTACATGTGTGTGTGTTTAAAGATGTTGCTTAATGATGTGGCTCAAAGTTCAATGCCACACAAGCCTGACAACCTCCTTTTTATTGCCAGGATCCACCCTGTGCAGGGAACTAAGTCCTGAAAGTTGTTCTCTGCCATGTGCTGTTGTACATGCAAGCATACTCACATACACACATCATAAAGAAACATAGCAATAAAGAAACATAGCAATAATGAACAATTTAAAAACAAATGCACACTTTGTAATTTTGTACATACTTGGGAAACAGAAAGATAAGTTTGTTTTCTAATGATAGGAAAGGAATCTTTAATGTCACATTACTGGTGAAATTGGGGGGGAAAAATATCCTAAAAAGAGATGTTAACTTGCTTTTGTCTTCCTGTTTCTTGTTTCTGTCTCTCAAGGCACAGGTCATGTTACAGCAACTAGTTCAGGAGTTGGTGTTGTTAAGATGGGGCGATTTCAGGTAAGATGATCATTTTCTTTGCCTCTTTTGGGACAGAATATACAATAAAAAATGACTAGCCAAACTTGGTGGCATGAGCTGTGATTCTAGATACTTGGTTGAGAACCTGAGCAGGAGGACCATCAGTTCAGAGTGTTCCTGGGACTACAAAATAAGTTCAAGTCCAGACTTTTAACTTAGTTAAGATCTTTTCTTAAAATAAAAAGTAAAAAGAAGGCTAGGATATACTATACTCAGCGGTAGGACACTTAGTAGCATATTCAAGACACTTAATTCAATCTCCACCAAAAAGAGAAATATATATATATTTGGGACATAATTATCAATAATTTGTAATTTTCCAACACACTAAGGAAAATAATAGCAAACATCTAAAAATACCTTCCGTATTTAGGATATTTTTCTTAGGATTCAGCTCAATAGAAGTCAGCCTCAAGTGATACAACATCTTATTTCCCAACTTGGTCCAGCCAGTGAGAAATTTTGGCCCTGACTACATATAAAACCATTTTAACAACCACTTTAATTATTTTTTGGGATAGTCCTTGGAGTTGGACATGATAGGTAATTTTTTTTTTTTTAATTCACAGAGGTTCTAAGAGTTTGGAATAGGCTGGGTTAATATGATGAACAAGCCATGGCATGGGTGATCTTACTATTGATTCTAGCATGTGAAATTTGTTGGATATAATCTATTCATAAGAAACATTCAAGATCTTATATCCTATTATTTATAATTTGACTGAGACATGAGTTTGTGTAATGTCACATGAGAGGTAAAAATGAAATTTCGTCAGCAGCCACTGAGCATATGCATCTCAGTACTGATACAGTGTTCTCTGTGATAGGTGTCTACTTTACCTCACAATGATCAAAGAGACTAAGAGAAGAAATTCCACAAGTTTACTGGAAAATAAGTTGATCCTCCTTTCTCTATCCCCTGCCCCTCCTGGCCTCCTTCCCCTCTCTAAGCTAAGCTTTCCAGCTTAGGCTATATATATGAGGATGGTTTTGAATTTCTTTCTGATCCTCCTGATACCACCTCCAAAGTGTGCTGGGATTACAGGCATGTACTACCATCCCTGGTTTACTTAGTCCTGAAGATTTCTCTCAAGGACCTCATTCATACTAGGCAAGCATTTGGGCAATTGAGCTACATCAGCAGCAGATTTTTCAGCTTCGGCTGGCTCTCTCTCTCTCTCTCTCTCTCTCCTCTCTCTCTCTCTCTCACTTTTGTTTGTTTGGCTTTGGGATTTTTGTTTTTGTTGTTTGTTCATTTTGTTTTTGAGAAAAGATTTGTTTGTCTGGTTTGGAACTTTCTTTATAGGCCACATTGGACTTAAACTTTAAGGAGATCTGCCTGCCTCTACCTCTGGAGTGCTAGGATTAAAGGTGTACACCACCACCCCAGCCAGGTACATCACTTTTTAATTATACTTCATTCTCCTTTTTTTCATCAGGTTTCAGTTACAGTGGATGATGCCCAGAAAGAGCGTAAAACTAGGTCAGAAGATACAAAGTCGGTTCATTTTGAATCCAGCACATCAGAGTCATCGGTCCTTTCAAGTAGTAGTCCAGAGAGCACCCTGGTAAAGCCAGAGCCGAATGGAATGGCTATCTCTGGCATCTCCTTAGATGTGCCAGACAGCACCCACAAAACACCTACCCCAGAAGCAAAGTCAGAAGAAGCAGGGCAGCCTACCAAGGTTGGACGTTTTCAGGTGACAACTACAGCCAACAAAGTGGGTCGTTTCTCTGTTTCAAGAACTGAAGACAAGGTCACAGAGCTCAAAAAAGAGGAACCAGTGACCTCTCCTCCTTTCAGAGATTCAGAACAAACTGTTATTCCTGCTGTGATACCAAAGAAGGAGAAGCCTGAGCTGGCAGAGCCCTCCCATCTGAATGGGCCGTCCTCAGACCTGGAGGCTGCCTTTCTAAGTAGGGGTACAGAGGATGGCTCAGGTAGTCCACACTCTCCCCCTCACCTGTGTTCAAAGAGCCTTCCCATCCAGAATCTAAGTCAAAGCCTTAGTAATTCATTCAACTCCTCCTACATGAGTAGTGACAATGAGTCCGACATTGAAGATGAAGACTTAAGGTTAGAACTGCGACGACTACGAGAAAAGTAAGTAATTTTTTTCATGTAAAATAGTGTTAATATCTCACCTGGTATTAATAGCTTTTCAGTACAGATGCTAATTTCACATCCCTTTTGAACAGAAAGTGATACACAAAAGCTAAAATTACCAGATACATTATTTATTGAGTTGTCCTGTACTCATCAGCACCCATGGCATTTCTACTTTTGGGATCTCTTCAACACCTCTATATTATTAAATTATTTTTGATTATGGCAACTTTAAAGAAAGTTGTTTATATGTGTAAGTGCTTTGCCTGCATATATGTATATGTATCATGTGAATGCCTGGTGCCCATGGAGGACAAAAGACAGTATCATTCTCTGGATGCAGAGTTACAGATGGTTAGATGGTTGTTGGCTGTGACGTGGGTGTGCCAACTGAACTCAGGTCCTCTGCAAGACGAGAAAGTGCTCTTAACTGCTGAACCATCTCTCTAGCTCTGTTAATAACTAACAACTCTGTTGTGTGTGTGTGTGTGTGTGTGTGTGTGTGTTTTCGAGACAGGGTTTCTTGTATAGCCCGGGCTGTCCTGGAACTCACTCTGTAGACCAGGCTGGCCTCGAACTCAGAAATCCGCCTACCTCTGCCTCCCAAGTGCTGAGATTAAAGGCGTGCGCCACCACTGCCCGGCTATAACTAATAACTCTTGGTTGTTTGTTAGTCTATAACATGAATCTAATAATAGCACTACAATACATAATTGTAATCAGTTTTGCTAATTATCACTTGGGTCACAGTAGCATTTTTACCTATCCTTTTTTTCTGTAGCATGCTATCATCTAGGCTAGGAGCTTGCTAGAATGTGTAATAGAGACCAGCAAAAATGAATTGTCAAACTAGAATCTCACAGCACATTTAGCAAAAGGATTCATATAGCTGTCTAAACATTTGAATGCAGATTTAAGAATGTGCTTGAACTCTTCAACAGTGATGGTTATATTCTTATCTATGTTTGGTTATCTTTTGTAGACATCTTAAAGAGATTCAGGACCTGCAGAGTCGCCAGAAGCATGAGATTGAATCTTTGTATACTAAACTGGGCAAGGTTCCCCCTGCTGTCATTATTCCCCCAGCTGCTCCTCTGTCAGGGAGAAGAAGGAGACCTACTAAAAGCAAAGGCAGCAAGTCTAGTCGCAGCAGCTCATTGGGCAATAAAAGCCCACAGCTTTCAGGTATAAAGCCCTGGGCTCTCAAATCAGTCATCTTGTATTTCTGTATTCCACCATGTGTATCAGTACTGTACATTGGTTAACTTCTATTACATTGTAAGATGTTTGGCTTTCTAATATTCTTTCTTCTGGTATAGAGATACCAGAGATACCTACTTCTGTTGACACTATAGAAGTAGGCTTTTTAAAAAAAAAATGTAATCAGTGTTTCTTGTCTATCTTACTAACAATCTTTGTTTATGATTATTCTTCAGGATAAACATTTAGTTCTGTTAATCCATATGATGTAACATTTGACCAGACCCTTATGCATTCTCTGTGTAGTAAGCTAAACATTCCTTTTTTTTTTATTATTATTATTTATATATTTTTCTTCCATGAGCATTGGTGTTTTGCCTGCATATGTGTCTGTGTAGGTTGTCATGTCTGGAACTGGAGTTAAGATGGTTATGAGTGGCCCTATGGGTGCTGGGAGTTGAACCCAGGTTCTCTGGAAGAGCAGGCAGTGTTCCTAACCACTGGGCCATTTCTCTAACCTCATGATTCTTTTTCTTTCTTTCTTTTTTTTCTTTCTTTCTTTCTTTCTTTCTTTCTTTCTTTCTTTCTTTCTTTTTCTTTCTTTCTTTCTTTCTTTCTAAGATGTATTTATTATATTTATATGAGTACACTGTAGATTTTTTTCAGACATACTAGAAGAGGGCATCAGATCCTATTATAGATGGTTGTAAGTCACCATATGGTTGCTGGGAATTGAACTCAGGACCTCTGGAAGAGCAATCAGTGCTCTTAACCTCTGTGCCATCTCTCCAGCCCTCTTTCTTTTTAAAATGTCTGTGAATTGCCCATAATTGCATAACCTTAATGTAGCTGTCAGAGGCTTGGGTGTGCCTAAGTGGTAGTACCCTAAATGAAGCTTTGTATCTCATGTATCTGTCTTAGGATAAAGAACTTGATGATGACTCTAATCAAAGATACGAAATCATAACTTTTCATAATAGAATATGCCTGTTTTAATAGGATAGAAAGTTTTGTCCTTGTTGAAATTGTATAGTTTATGACAGCTAATTGGTTTCAAAGTTAAAAGTGGATTGATTTCACATTTGTTCTCTCGGTTCAGTTGAAGTTTGGAAAGCAGGCATTTACAAATTTTTACCTGCTCTCTATTAGCTAGAAACTTTTATAGTTATTTAGACCTTTTCTTGTGTACTTGACCAATTTATGCAAGTTTATAATAATAGAGATGTGTCTTTATAGGAGAGTGGCTAATTCAGACTCATTCTGGATTTGACATAATTTTTAGTGCATTTCTATTTAACTAGTAACTCGGAAACCAAGAAATTATGGTCAGTTGATGTAACTCATAACTCCCTACTGTCATTTTTGATTCTTTTTCTTTTATCCAAAAAAAGTTTTAAATACTCACTAGTCAGTGGTTACCTACATCATCATTCAACACTTTCTTTGTATCTTTTTTCTTAAGCATTGTTTTTATGAGTGTTTTGCTTGTGTGTTTTTGTCTGTTCACCACATGTATAAGTTGCCTTCAGAGTTCAGAAGAGGGTGTGGATCCCCTGGAACTGAAATTACAGACAGTTATAAGCTGCCATGTGAGTTCTTAGAATTTAAGCTGGCTCCTTTTCAAGAGCCGCCAGTGCTTTTAAGCACTGAGCCATCTCTCAAGATCCTTTTTATATATCTTAAATTGTACATGTTTATAAGAAAATGTACGAAGAGACTAACAGCATATTTGTATAATCACCATCTTTCTAATAGGCAGAAAACAGTGATTATGGAAGTAGCTTTGTATCTATCTTTAGTCTAATTTACTGTACATTCTGCTCAGACTAGTGAGCTCTACACGTTATCTAAAGCTGTCATTCTTGAGGAGAAATCCATAATAACCCTATGTTTATAAATTTATTTTTTCTTATCTTCATATCAATAAAGTTTTTGTCCATTTGTCATTTTCTGGGTTTATTTGGTTTTTTTTTTATTTACCACTCAGGACAAATAAGAAACAGAAACAATAAGTGTAGTAGGAAAGATTTGTGTGTTGTTGGGTTTATTTTTCTTCTTTTTGTTTTATTAATTATTCATTTATTAAAGATATGGTCTCAGGGATCACAAACTAGCTTTAGACTCACTGTGCAGTTAAGGATTACCTTGAATGCCTGATCATCCTTCCTCCACTTTCCATGTGCAGGGTTACAGACATACTGACCACCATACTCTAGTTTATGTGGTGCTGGAGATGAAATGCTTAGTGAATTGAAATATATCTTCAGCCCCTTCTACATGATTTTTCATGCTTCATTATCTTTCAACAGGTACCCTGTCTGGTCAGAGTGGAACTTCAGTCTTACACCCCCAGCAGACCCTCCATCCCCCAGGCAACACCCCAGAGACTGGACACAACCAGCTGTTACAGCCTCTTAAGCCATCTCCCTCTAGTGATAACCTCTATTCAGCCTTTACCAGTGATGGTGCCATTTCAGTACCAAGCCTTTCTGCTCCAGGTCAAGGTAAGAATTCAAAGTGACCATCACCTTCTGGAAACAGAATTATTGCCATATTTGGTACAAAAGCAAGATAAATAACTTACTGCCATCAGTGAAGTAATGACTAGCCATTGAGCTTAGCAGGAAAGCTAAATAGGGATTAGAATCACTGGCCTCTTTGCTTCCGGCCATAGCTTCTTTTTGTTTGTTGTTGTGTAGACAGCACTTCATTATGTAGCCTAGACTGCCCTGATCTGTAACTCAATGTGGAACCCAGGCTAATCTTGAACTCCTGGAAGTCCTCTTGCTTCAGCCTCCCACGTGCTGGAGTTACAGGTGTAAGCCATCAAATCCAGCTCTGAAATAATAGCTCCTTTTCAAAGAGTGATCGTCACACCTACAGCCTATATGTATAGTTTATTTACGACTTAGACCTTAACTTTTCATAGTAAGCCAAGATTTGTGGACAAAATTCTAAGGAATTGCTGGCAGTTTTTAAAAACTAATGTCTTTTTTTTTTTCCTTAAGCCAATGTGCTTTTAAACTTCTAAGCATGATAGCAGCATACTGAAATGACTGGCCCTAACATCTATTTTTTTTAATACATAGTGAATGTTGATTTAGTAAGGAAAATAAGAAATTCCAGAAAGTGAGAGGGGCTCCAAGAGAGAAATATCCTAAGGTCAAATTCTTGATCCATACTCTACTTTCCAAAATAATGTTTTGTTTAGTATTACTCAAAACATTACAGCACAGAGCTTTTAGTAAGTAAGAACTGAAGGAGAGACTGGGTATAGAAGTGGTTAAGAGCACTAGCTGCTTTTGCAGAGGATCTAGGTTCAATTCATAGCACTCACGTGTAGGCTCACAGCCATCCCAGGATGCTCTCTTCTGAAATGGGTGTTTGGGTAGAAAGGAATAGGCAGATACACTACAGAAAAGTGAGTGCCTCTTGCACAGTTACATAAAATCTAGACATTCAATTTTCCCTTCACCCAGTTAATGTATTTGTTTAATAAGACACAACACAAAGTTGCTAGCATTGTTCCAACCAAAGAAAGCTTCATTTCTGCCAATGGAGAGTGAGGTCTGGCGTCTCTGTCTCATACAGCAGATGGACTTCCCTGCGGATCTCACTCTTCCACATGCCATCCAGTGTGTCACCACTCCAGCCTCAAGCTCTAACATCTTGTAGTTGTGTTGTCTCTTCTCCTCTCTGTTCTTTCCTTTTCCCTTCTCACAGGCTGTGCGAAGTTTAACTGTGCATCTGAGCAGGTGACATTCAAACCTGGTGGCAGGAGGACCCGATTTCTGAGTACGCCCTGCTTGGCTCTTTGTGTGTAACACCTTTACTCCTTCCTTGTCCTTGTTTCTCTGCTGCTTTGGATCTGATTTGTCACGCAGTCCATTTTCATTTGTCTCTTTTATATTTCATCTACTCAGTGGCTTGGCTGATTGTTACCCTCAGAAGTTTGGGTCCCCATATTAATTATAGTAAATGATCCAGAAACAACAGTAAGTTTTTAGAGGTTTCAAGTAACTCCCAGGTAGAATTGTTTCTTTTAGATCTAGTTTAGGCTGCAATGTACAGTCATATTTGGTGATGTTAGTGGTGGTATGTGCCCATGAATCCCATGTTAGAGAGGGAAAAGCAAAGGTTGCAAGTTTGAGGCCAGCATGGACTACATAGCAAGTCCCTTTCTCAAAATTAAAACTTAAAAAAAAAGGGGCGGGGAAAAGAAGCATGTTCCTAACCAATCCTAACTGAAGGGCTCACCTTCTCAATTAAGCCTGAATATGTGCAAGTTGAAAAGATGCTAAAAATCCCTTTCTACTATTACCAACTCCATGAAACTAAGTAGGTCAAAGAACATTCAGTGTAGTTATCTTGACAAGGCATTTATTCTTTTGAAAGCTAAATACCTGCACATGAAATTTGTCTTTGAATATTAATAGAATTTCCCCACTTTCTGTTTAAAAATAAGATGCAGGAAGCTAGAAATATACTTCAGAAAAGTGCTTGCTATGTAGATTGAGGGCCTGAGTTTGATCCCTAGAACCTAAGTTAAAAGCTTTGGCATGTTAGCTTGTACTTGTAATCCTAGTAGTAGCAAAGTTGGAGAAAGGATCCCAGGTCTCACGAGCAAATCAGTTTAGCCATGTTAGCAAGCCCCAGGCCAATAAGAGACCCTTCCTCAGAAAAACCTGGGTGTTCTCATGAAGACCCACACCTGAAGTTGTGCTCCAACCTCCACATGTACCTATATACAGAAGAGCACGCACCAAAAGAGATGTGTGGGGCTAGAAAGATTGCTCAACAGTTAAGAGCACTGGCTGCTCTTCCAGTGGATTCACATTCAATTTCCAACACCCACATGGCAGTGCACAGCTGTCTACAATTCCAGTTCCAGGGGATCCAGCATCCTCCTCTGGCCATAGAACACCACACACAAGCAAAACACCCATGCATGTAACATAAAAATAAATCAATCTTAACTTAATCATTAAGAATAAGGTGAAATCTGCACAAGAGCAAATTGCCCTATCTTGTCTTCTCCAGGTAAGGAATGAATAGTCAGTGCTTACATCCTAGGGTTATTGTGCAATTTAAATATGATATTATCCATAAAAACATCTAGTACTTAGCAGGTGGCCAATAAGTGTATATTGAAAGGAAAAAGTTACAAAGAAAAAGAACTTGATTAGAGTTTGAATAACAATCCGTTAAGGCCTCAAACTTCTGGTGTGGTTATTAGTGCTTTTAAATGCATGTGCTAAAGCCATCAGTGTTTCTAAGTATGGCTCAGGGAGCCTTTGGCCTCTTCATGGTGGGAAGAATTTGCTCTCTGCTCTGTTCTTGTACCTTTGTGTATTAGATTTAACCTCTGTTTCCCTCACTGACATATTTGTCATCCTTGCTCCCCTGTTGTTTTTCTCCTGAGTTAGTTATGGATTGTTTCTGCCTATAGCCTTCTTGTGCCACATTCCCACACATGTCAGTGGTCCAGGGCTGAGCTCTTCAACAAAGTGGCTGGAGGGCAGTGTGTGTCCATTTTGGTAGTTTCCAAGCATGCATAATTTGTGTATGCATTTATCAATAGCTTTTTTTTTTTTTTTTTATTAATGTAGCTTTGACTACGTATGTTATGAGCACACTTGAATAAGTATTTAGTTTATATGTCCAGCTAGAAAGATGTAAGGGTGTTAATAATAGAGTGGGTATTTTGCAGTAAAATGTGATGTGCCAGGCCTGTAATACACAGCCTGATACATTTGAGGGAAAAAAAAAAAAAAGGCGAAGTAGGACTTCTTTCTGTGAAATCTGATATGCACCATTTGAATTTTGTATCTCACAGCATACTCTTAAGTATAAACAGTATTAGCTGTTTGAAAATGAAAGGCCTTATACCTATCAAAGGTGCATCATGTAAAACTGCTGGACAAATCCTAGGAGGCAGATTTTTAAAAATACATAGAAAACAGGTTCTTGAAAGAGTGGGAGACCCTTATTAGTTTTGGATACATTATCCTATGTTCTCAAAATAGTTTGGAAGCACGGCTTGGCTTAATGCTCTATCTATATTTAAAGGTTGCTTGTTTTCCACATACTTTTAAATTGTTTCTGGAAGGGATGGAGCATATGGAGGGAATCGAGAGCAAGTGTGTGTGTGGTGTGTGTGTGTGTGTGTGTGTGTTCCTGTGTGTTCGTGTGCACGGGTGTATACCTAGGATGTGGAAATATAACAACCAGTTTAAATTAACTTAAAGCTGTAACAATGGTACTGTTTTAAATGCTTTATAACAACCCAGCAGGAGAAACAGGAAGTAGGACAAGATCAATGGAAGTACTGCTTGGATATTTGAAATTCAAGCAGTGAGACCTGTTCCTCCTCTAGAGCCTTAATGCCACATTATATTTCAGAAACAGATTGGGTGTAAAAACTGAGCATCTGTCATCCAGGCTTTGTAGTTCATCTGATAATTATGTTAATACTCACAGGCCAGTTAGATTTATCCATAGACTTGTATTTACATCTAGGGCTACCAGGTCCCACCCAGCTATGTCCCTCCTGCTTTCTCTTGCTGGGCTTCTGTGTGCTGTTTGGAGAGTCTGTAAAGATTTTACACTGATATTTCTTTAACACACTGCTCTTTCTTTGTGCTTCAGGGAAGATGGTGAAAAAAGTCTGTCCTTGCAACCAGCTCTGTAGTAATTATCTTTTCTTTCTGTTACTTTTGATCCTGATTGCAAAGCCCTGAGTTCTTTGAACTCTGACGCCTCATTAACTCCCTGTTTCCTAATTTCCATCCATTCCTGCACCCCTTTTCTGATATATTCTTTAACATGCTTAATTGCCATATTTAATTACTACTACTTCCAGATTGAGAAACCACTTCATAGTCAATGCTCTCCTGTGAGCCCAGCTGGGTTAGTAGTGGATCCACTGATGTGAGTTTGGAGCTGGAGATGGAGGGAGCCTAGGATCCATACAGAAGAGTCTCTGAGGCAGGGAGCATACTCCCGCCACGTCGGTCACACTGGAAACTCAGTGATGATCTAGGTGTACAGAGAGCCATGAATGATATCTCATTCATATCCCAGTAGTTGTTGTTGCTCAGCTAGTAGGGAAAGGAATGCTGCTTGGTTGGTAGAACTTGACTTTTTAGCCTAGGGGTTTCTCATTAAAATAAAGTGCAAATGCTAAGAATTTAGTACCCAACGTGTTATAAAAATATAGAGAGTTAACAAGAAAATTCTATGGGTAGGAGTCTTTGGCAGTAAATATGGCTTATAACAGCTGATAGACATGTCTTTATCTGACAGTGTAGGGATAGGAAAAACTCAGAACATGAATTTAGTGAAATAAAAATCTATCCTTCTTTATAAAGCTTTGAGGGGGACCGAAAATATTTTAAAGTAATCACACACTGCAGAAAGCCTGTTAATCCCACTTTATAGTCAGAAACTACAATAAAAAGCTAACTGTAGGGTGACTCTCACGTATAGGGTAAACCTCATTTTCCGAATACAATATTGAGGAATGTAGACTAAAATGAATGGCATTTGGTTTTAAAGGGCCCTCACAGCTCAAGAGCAACTAGAATCAGACTAGAGAAGTGTGACTTCTGGCATGAGCTCTCTGGACAAGCAGTGCTCACCCTGACTTGGCTTCTCATCTGGCATCGACAGCTTTGCTCACTTGTGGATATTTTTTATTGTTTTGATCATCTGACCTGTCATCCAGCAGGATGCTAGCCCTCGTGCATGCCACATGCCTGCTTTCTGGGTTTCTCGCTGTTGTAACTGCCTATCCTCATGGCCTGTGCTTCTTCCCACTGCACCTTTGTCCCACACTTGCTATTCAAGGAAGGCTGTTTCCTGTGCTTGTATACTTTCCCACCTGGTTTCCTGTGCTGTAGGTGCATTACTCTACTTTTACACTGTATAGTAGCAATCCCCTGCAGTTTTAGCAGGCACCATGTGACTGCAACAATTCATGTCTTGCCACATCAGCCAAAAGTAGCATGTGAGCGTCCTCACTCTGCAGCTTTACCCAGGTTAGCTCTCCTCTAGCACAGACATGCTTTTAGCTAGAGACATATTCCCTACGTGGTAAAATAGATACACCCTTTGGTACCAACAGAGGATTGCAGTGGGTATTTATAGGTAGGGTTGCTTCAGGTGTGCTGCTGTGCTCTGGTGTGCTGCTTTGGCATTTGAAAGCAAGAAAACGCATGCACTTAGTCCCAGAGTTCCTTGAGTATGGTAGGACCTGCTGGCTCACAACTTTAGTAACCTTTATTTACTGTGTAGTAAATGTCAAGTCTGCTAATAAAGTGGGGGATAAAAACCAAAAATAAGACCATGACTCTTCTTTCCCTCTTCCCCAAAACTTGCCTCTTCGAATAACCTTCAGTGTGCCCTCCAGCTGAACCGAAATCAGGCAGGACACAGACTCCTCCTTTCTTTTTCATCAAACCATAGAAATAGAAATCCTTCATCATAACCTCTATGCCTCCACTCCCCTCTGCACCCTTGCCTCAGCTGCATTTTCCTGTTGCTTCTACCCAGGAGTGCTTCTTCTGTTGGGAAGAGTGGGGAGAAGGGATGAGAATCCTTGACCAATTAAAACCCAAGTCTTCAAGAAATCATAACTTCATGGAGCTGAAAATTTCAGGCACATCTGCTGCCAAATCTCAGTTCTTTACTCATGGGACATTGAGACATTGACTCCTTCCAAATTTATATTTACAAATTTATGTTTATGGTTCCAGGTGAAAACTTTTGAACAAAGCATGTTGCATCTCATTATTTCTTTCTGTTTAAGAGCATCTAAAGAATGCCACAGCATACTCGTAGTCTGGGAACCCCGTCTTTTCCACAGAAGCACTGATCTCTGCCTTTGTACTATAACTTGCCCAGTGCACAGTACTTGTTTGGCCCTGCTCTCTACAAAGTTCCATAGCAGCCAACCCCGTGGACCATATCAGTCCCTCATCAGTATGTTGCTGGGAATAGAGTACTGGCAGACAGTCCCAGTGTGAGAAAATGCTTTGTTAGAAAACGCCCTTCCCCTTCATGCCTGCCATCATTCCAAGTTTTTGAGCCTTATCTACAAGCTGTGGAAGAGAAATCATTTTCATTACCTGTTATGCAAAAGCAAACAGATAAGTAATACTTCAAAATCTTCCTCTCCTGCATGGCTTCCAAATATTCTCCCCATTCTGTGGCTTGCCATTCATTATCTTGTGACATTTTCCCCTTTCCCCAGAGTTATATTCTAGACCCCACTTTATTGCTAATGTTGTGTTACTTACAATTCTAGGGACCAGCAGCACAAATACTGTTGGAGGAACAGTGAGTAGCCAGGCTGCCCAGGCTCAGCCTCCTGCCATGACTTCCAGTAGGAAGGGCACATTCACAGATGACCTACACAAGTTGGTAGACAACTGGGCCCGAGATGCCATGAATCTTTCAGGCAGGAGAGGCAGCAAAGGACACATGAATTATGAGGTGAGTCTCCCCTTTTCCTAACCTGCCAGACTACCAACACACAGACACGTCAGGGACTGCCAAGGCTAGTATGCTATCCTTGCCACCACCTTCTTCAGTAGCCTGTGGATTCATATTAGTGAGAAAACAAGGCAACAATCACTTTGGTACCCTTTTCCTTCAGCATTCTGTACTACTGTATGTTCATATAAACAAATGGAACATACATACACATCTCAGATCCTAGTGTTCACTCCTTGTTAAGGTAGAGCCAATAAATATTATGGGAAGCTTTGTTATATTTTGATAATGTTAAGATTAGAACATCTCAGCTCTAGAATAGCATTGCAGTACCACCCATTTTGTGTCTGTGTATTTACCTATGTCATATTCTCATTGCTACTTTCTTATTTTTAGGGCCCTGGAATGGCAAGGAAGTTCTCTGCTCCTGGGCAGTTGTGCGTTTCCATGACCTCAAACCTGGGTGGCTCTACCCCCATCTCTGCAGCATCTGCTACCTCTCTAGGTCACTTCACCAAGTCCATGTGCCCCCCACAGCAGTATGGTTTTCCAGCTGCCCCATTTGGTACTCAGTGGAGTGGAACAGGTGGTCCAGCACCACAGCCACTTGGCCAGTTCCAACCTGTAGGAACCTCATCCTTGCAAAATTTCAACATCAGCAATTTGCAGAAGTCCATCAGCAACCCCCCAGGTTCCAACCTACGGACCACCTAGTCAGCAGCAAGGATGCTAACTGAGTAGATTTGGGGGCAGGAAATGGAATGCTGGGGGGTGGGGGTGGGGAAGTAGCCTATATACTAACTACTAGTGCTGCATTTAACTGGTTATTTCTTGCCAGAAGGGAATGTTTTTAATACCATTTTGAGCCCTCAGAATGGAGAACTACCCTCCTTCTCCATTTGTTAGAGTCAAAAAAGAAGGAAAGAACAGCTTTCTGGTGGAGGGGCTGCCTGAGATTGCTTTTCTGTTTTTGTACCCACCAGTAAGGCCTAGAGCTAGAAGAGAGCCTTGTTCCCAGAAAGCCCCAAGAGCTCAATGTAAGCCAAACCCCATATGTATCTGTAGGTGGGTAGAGCTCTTAATCTTGACATGTGCCCCAAATTCCTTATTCCCTCAACAATGCACACCTTAAGACAAAAAGGTTCTCTCCCACTCTGATCCCTACCCCCACTTTTTTTTTTCCCTTTTACAACCTAGTGAAAAACACCAGGGGACTGGGGTTGCAACCCTTTCTTACATAGGTCATTAATGCTTTAAGCAAAAGATATTAGCAGCTTTGACTGCAGCATTAGCCATTAGGGAAAACAGTGATGTTCCCTGCGGACATATAACTTTGCCATCAGTTTTGATGTGGAAACACTGTGATATATAAATGTTGTTGGACAACATTAGTTTTAAGAGTAAAAATTGAAAAGTTTAAAAGGTTCACACACACAAAAGCTAGCTCTGTCCTTTACTTATTAAGACACTTTAACTTTTCCTTTGTATTTCCATTGTATTAGATAAATAAATGTGAATGTAAAATTGTATAAATTACTGTACTTGAATACTTCTGTTCTCCCAGTATTGCTTGCTGGATATTTTAGTGCCTTGGACTTCTATTGCTTCTGCTGTTAGCATCATCTTACCAGACCCCAGGTCACCAAAGGGTATGTGGAAAGAAATCTTAGGTCCACGTGACCCCAGCAGTGGATATGCCAAAGGGAAAATGAAAGTGTTTTTGGTTTTGGTTTGGTTTATTTTTTTGTTTTGTTTTTGTTTTTTTTTTTTCAGTGGTTCAACATTTTGCCTAGAGCAGGTGTAAGGCGAGCACAGTGAAGTTGGCATCAGTGGTTGAAAACAAAGTTCTGTTTCAGAAAGAATGAGGAGGGTTGTGAGCTGTGAAAGACAAGGACTGGGGATACGGGGACAAGCTTGTTTGAAGTGATACCTGGCCAGTGAACAAACAAGACCTAGAGGAGGGAGTGGGCTAGATTTTAAGTTGGGAAGGATGACAGTGCCAAGTCACAGATGGAAAATGTTGCTCTAAGGAAACCTGCTTGCTTGCCCCCACCTCTTGTTGTACATGTACCACACATTTCTCTGCTTTAAGTACTGTATTGTGGGAATTCGACCCACTTCTGACTTTCTAAGCATTGTAGGAAAAAGTGCTTATTTCCTTTCCTGCCCCTTCTATGATGTCCAAATGGCTGCACAGTCAGAATCTATTGTTGCTGCCTGTACTTTTATATTAGAACTAATACCCTCACATTTTCATACCCATATCCCCAAATAACAGCAACCAACCAGTATTATCTAATTTTTTGGCAGTAGGGACCTAATTGGCTATTTGGGATCTGAATATTCTGGAAAAGTGGAGAAAAGTAGAACTCGTCATTTTTGGGTGCTTCCTCCTTCATCTTGAGTTGGGAACTGACACATTTCCAACTTTATGACACATCCCAGGAGTTGCTACACTAGCAAGGGCCTGGCTTCTTCCTTTAAGAGGCCTGTTCCTTTTAAGTTGGTTGAAGCCCAAAGATATAAGTGAGAGCTGGCAGTTTTAGGAGAAGGAAGTGTATTGAGCAAGGCTTTTGTTTCAGGTCCTGCTACCAAAGTTGATTCATTTATTCCTTTTGGGAGAGGGTAAGAGGTATTGTGGGAGGGAAGCAGGTTGCAGGATGACTTGAGTGCTTCATGCCAGCAGTAGAGGGAGCCAAATGCAACATGTGGTGTTTGGCTTTAGTCATTTTGAGGTCTGTTCTCCCTTCACAAAGGTTTACTTACTGTTGATTTCCCCCTCCTGTGGATGAAATAACCGAAGCCTAGAGAAATGAGCTAGTGCTACTGAACTGTTTAAATTATTTTTGTGTTAATAGTACACTTTGAGTATCTTTTTCCACATTTAAAAAGAACTTTCTGAATTATAAATGTTTTCCTTACGTTATTTAACAATGTACACTGTTTAAAACTGAATTCAAACCTTGGGTTTCTCAGCAGCCGTTAACTGTACATTTTGCACTAACTCCGGGTGTTGCGCTTCTTGTAAGATTGCGCTTTGTGCTTCAGTTTGTTACCTTTGTAGACTTATTTAATGAAACCATTCAAATAAACCAAACTTGCTTTTGTTGAACTGTGGGGTGTCCTTTCTAACAAACAACCCTTTTGTCCTCACTGGCCCTACTTTGAATTTTGTACAACTTACACCTGGATTATTGTTCCTGGAAACTTTTAGTGGCAGTTGTACCCCAAACTAAAAATCACGCTGTTAAGGATGAAAATGGTACTTCTCCTTCTCCAAGGAGTTTGTTCCTTGTCTTCAGGAAAATGCAAAGCAGCAGCTGTTAGGAGGCAGGGAAATCATGGCAAACTGCTATCAGTCAACACTTCTGGCTGACATTGACTTATTTAGGTCCTCAGTTTCCTACAAACAAACCTTGTCTCTGCTTCAAGATTAGGCACAAGGGCTAAAGGCACTTCCCATCAAGCCTGTGCCCAACCCAGGGACCCACATGGTGTGAAGAGAGCACCAATTCCCTCAGCATAACCCTAAACTCAGCTTAAGTAGAATTGGAAGTTCATTGTTCCTTTGAAAAGAATCATGAAACTTCTGGGTGTGATGTAGAAAGAATAGTTACTTCCTTAAAACACCTATTCCTGGGGCTGGAGAGATGGCTGAGCAGTTAAGAGCACTGACTGCTCTTCCAAATGTCCCCAGTTCAATTCCCAGCAACCATATGGATTCTGGTTCCAACCTTTAAAGTGATGCAGTAGCTCCCCAACAACCCATGGTTTTTCACTCAAAGGTTTCAGCCAGAGAAAACACTTCTTTTAAATTGCCCATTGTTCATGTAGTATGAAAAGAATCTAACCCTGGATGTGAACTATGCCTTTGCCAAGTACAGCCATGCAAGAAGCCTAACAGTAATCTCAATTGTAAGTTACACCGATTCTGCCAGTATTGGGGTTCAAACATTACTTGATGGCTCAAAAATATGCAGTACTTATAGGAGCCAGGTGTGGTAGCACACCTTTAATCCCAGCACTTAGGAGGGAGTAGTCGGAGTTCAAGGTAGTCTGGTCTACAAAGCAAGAAACAGGACTACACGAAACAATCAACTCCAAAAAAAAAAAATCCAATGCCTGAAGCACCCTGTTTAATTAAGTGTCGGCACATCTCTAGATAAAGGGAGGCTACTCCGTGGATCCATGTGATCCTGAACTACCACCATGACCTTGTTGATAGCACTTAGTGGAAAACATTAAAAACCTGAAGCCAAAGGAAAGGCGAGGTCACACATGATTTAATGTAGGTAACAATCAAGCTGGGGCTTGGTGGACTACATCATTAAACGAAAGGCAGCCTGCAAAGTCCTAAAATCTCAATACACTGGCTTGGGAGTGAGTAATACTGGAAAAAAATTAAGGCATTTATCTCTCGGCCTCCTTCCCATCACAGGGTATGACAATCTTTTTAGTCAGCTTCCTCTACAGTAACCTCTAAAGAGTTCAGCATGAAGCAAGGTAGAACAAATTTGTGACCAAACTACAGTTTTCCAAAGTCCTTTTGTGAGAGTCTAGTATCATCTTGAGCTTCAGGATGGGTCTAGTTTCCTTTTCTTCGGGTCTTGGCTCTTCCTATGAGGTTCAGAGTTTTCTGTAGAAGATAATGGTTTAATGGTTTAAATAAAACAGCCTTGAGTTTATTTTAAAGTAAAAAAAAAACAAAAAAAAAAACCAGTAACCCACACACGCATATTTATAGCAGATGTGCAGCTTGGTCTTCATGTGTGTTCTCTAACAACTAGAATAGGGTCTCTCTCACTGTTGCTTGCCATTGGTTCCTCTTCCCCTAACTAGACTGCCTGGTTGGGCCTCAGTAGGAGAGAATGTGCTGGAATGTCCTGCTGGAAACATGTCCCAGGGTGAGGTGGTACCCAAGCGAGGTCATCTCTTCTCTGAGAAGGGGAGGAGGTAATGGGGAGAGGGATTTGTTAAGGGTTGAGACTGGGAGGAGAGAGAGGAGGGCTGTGATTGGGATGTAATTAGTCATTTCTGGAGTGAACTGGCTAACCACCTTCATTCAGACAACGTAGTGAGAGCACCCCTTGTGGTGTCATTCTCATCAACAAATCTACGTTGAGGAAGCGATCTGAATGTAGTCAGGTCAAGTAGTGTGTCCAACATTTTGACATTATAAAACACCATCATCAAAGTTTGGAGCTTAAGAGCCATGCAATCAAGTTACAAAAATAAGTTTGTAACTTTGTCAATACAAACATTCATAACTTTCCCAAGCCTCATGTTGGACACACCTCATTCCAGATCTAAATAGATCTAGACATGCTGTCAAGAGTCCAAAGCTCAAACCACCATCTTTACCTGTACTTCTCACTGCCTTAGGACTCCATCCAGCTTTTTTTTTTTTTTTTTTTTTTTACCTTTTGAGACAGGATCTTAATACATATGTATTCCTTACTGGCCTGATTGAACATAAGGCCTTACAACACATTAGGTAAAATTAATCTTTTATGAGGCATATCTACACCTCATATGGCACCTCAATGGAAATGGCCTCCTACTGAGCCAATGGCGTCCTGAGGGCCGGGATTGCAGGTATGAGCTACTGTGTCCTGTCCTCCCCCCCTTTTTTTTAGTGTGTGGGTGTTTTGCCTGCATGTATATCTATGCACTACCTGCATGCCCAGAGTCCAGAAAAGGAGTCTCCAATCTCCTTTGGAACTGGTGTTGTAGACAGTCGTGAAGCAGTATATAAGTACTAAGAATTAAATCCAGGTCCTCTACAAGAGCAGTGTGTACTGTTAACTGCTGAGCCATCTCTCCAGTCCCCCTAAGTCAACTTCTTAAAACAAACTAGCACCTTTCCTTTACATTTTATGGAATCAAACCCAGAATTTTTGTTCTTCCACACACCTCTGCTACCTAGGACATGCAGATTAGTGCTGTAGGTCTGCAGGTGCCCAAGTCTAGGATTTTCTTGTGGTTTCTGGTGGCAATGGATATGTGGGACACTGTCCTGGTTGTTGAGGGTTCCAGTGGCAGAGGTTTGGGGTGGTTCTGCTCTACACAAGGGCTTAATGATGTCCTCTAAGTCTGGAGTAAGGTCCCACATTTCAAGGTTCTCTTCAAGGTTCTCTACAAAAAACCATAGTGTTACTCACAAAGGCTTCCATGTTTTGACAACCATAATGGTGCACGTGGCAGCCAGCAGGAAGTAGGAAGATGGACAATTTTCAGGCCAGACAGTAAGGCCCTGTCTCAGGATTAAAAAAAAAGAAGAGGAAATTCCATGCTTTGAGCTCCCTCTAATAAATGACAAAATTTAATTCCTACAAATATCCCAAATCTTCACATTGATCAGAGCATAGAGAAACATGTATCAGAGCCCCCATCAGTCATTTGGAGACCTCTTTCCATTTTTATAAAACTTTATGGCACTAAAAATCAGGTGAAAGCCAAAGAGATGGCTTACCAGGTAACATCACTTGCCACAAAGCTCGGTTACCTAAGTAAGTTCAAGTCCCAGGCACGTGGTAAGAAAGAACTGACTGCTACAAGTTGCCCTCTGACCTATATGTATGTGCCAGAACATACATAAAAATCAAAATGAAAGTGAGGACTTTTATGATTCCTTTAAGATGAAATCTACAGGCTGGAGATATGACTCAATGGTACAGCATTTGCCTAGTGTTATAAGGTGGGATCAATCCCAACACTGCACATGACCCTCCAAACTAACATGAATTCTCTTCCAAAAAGCACACAGTACAATAACTTAAAACACTTGTATTACCTGGAAAGATGGCTTTCTCCCTGAGGAGTTCTGAGGCTGCAGTTACGGGGGTGCTGTGTTTTGGAGCTGCTGGAAACACTGCTATGGTTTGCACAGGAGACAAAGGACAAGCCAGAGGTCACATGTCAACTCTGGGACTTAGTTTATTCCTCTCTCGCACAGAGTGCACCTCTCCTGAGAGAAACCTTTGACATTTTGTCTGTGGGAGACAAGGTCTCTCATGTAGCCCAGGTAGGCCTTGGATTCCTTATAAAGCCAAGATGACCTTCAACACCTGACTCTACTGGGTAAGAGCAGTGTGCCAGCATGGCAGGTCTGTGTGGTACAGGGGACAGAACTTGGGAGCAGCACCCTAACCCATTTCCACTTTAATAGCAAAGGCAGAGCACTGTTAGGAGCCATCCAGCCCAGTGGCTGAGACAAGGACAGTAGATCCCCATCCCCCACCCTCCCCAGCCCCACCCTTCAAGCTCCTGCCATGACCCAGAAGCCAAACTTTCAGGATAATTCATCACTCATTATGTGCCCAGAATGGTACATACTTTGGTTTTTGTTGTTTTCCTTTTTTCCTGCAATAATTTTACTGCCATGCCACAGGGTGATAACAGACGCAACACACAACTGTCTCCTGCAACATTTACTCACTAAAGCACTCTGGTCTGGGAATGCTCCATTACAAATGTTTGCATAATACCAGAAACATCTGATTCTGTGAAACCTGTGTTTAAATTAATTTAAGCTCCTGAGTAAGGAATCTGCCAAAAGTTATTTATCTTTCACCTTTGTCTTATATTCAAAGCCATCTAAGAGGCAAGTCTCTGAAATTTCAAATACCAGAAAGGGGGGGGAAGGTGTTTGAGACAGGATCTCACTCTGTAGTCCTGCCTCTGCCTCCCACGTGCTGCAGATTATGTCAATCACAGCTTGCTGACTTCCCTAAAAAGCCTGTTGTCTTTGGAACTGGGAAGGTGCAAGGCAAATTTTACCATCCTAATTCCATGGGGCCATCAGTCCTACACGCCCTAGTGAGCCATGCTTGGAGTGAGTCACAGGATCTCCCTCTCACACACCCGCATGCTTGGCTTCCACCTCTTCGGCAGGTGCATGGCTCTGCCGGTGAGCCTCCATCTGTTCCCGGAACTGCTGCTGTAGCTGCTTCTGCCGGAGCTTCCGGAGCTTCCTCTGGTGAGTGGCATCACTCTCCAAGGTAGTGGCCAGACTGCTGCAAACCAAGTTAACCACAATGGACCAGGCTTGAGGAAGCACACAAACCACTTGCAGGTTTCAAGTGCAGGAGTGGAAATCGACCAAAGCCACACTAGAAGGGGCCAAAAAGGAAAGGGAGGGAACCTGAGTCCAATACCAGGAGCTGCTGCTGTCCTTAGCCCCCTGTAGCTTAATGTTCGAATCATGTGGGTGGTTTGGTCTGCAAGGGGAAGTTGCTTCCTGTGGTTTGGGGGGTCCCAATGCTTCCTTCTGTCGGCAGCTGTTATATCTTGCCTGTTCTACAGATGGTTCGAAATCTTCTCTCTTTGTTTTAGTTAAATCCACTTCAAGAGGGAGCTAGTAAGAGGAGAAAGAACTATTGAATGCATCCCATGCCCCGTTTTCTTTCCCAGCATGCATAGCTATTCAGACACAGCACTTGATCTTTGACCCCTTCTGTCCTCAAAAAGTGACAGTCATGAACCACAATTTCCAAAGTGGTTAGTTGGTTTTTCAATTGGGTTTCTATGTTTTCTATATTCATGTCAAACTCTTGGTCTAGGCAGCTGGGACTTCAGGCATCTGACATTTGAACAAAAAAAAAAGTCATTTGTATTTCAAACCATTCTATATTAATCAAGTTTTAATAAAAAATGCATCTTTACTTTTGATGAAAATAGTATGTACAATCTAATTTGAATCTTGCTTGCTGACCTGTCCTTGCTATTTGTTTATACCTTCTTTGCACAGTGACACCTTAAATCATAGCACTTTAGGAAGCACAGGACAGCTGTAAGCTCAAGGATAACCTAGGCTAACCCTTGAGACTGTCTTAGAAGGAAAGGACAGATGAAGTAAAAGGAAGAAGGGAGAGAAGGAGAAAGGAAAAAAAAAACCTGGAATCCTCCAGATTAAAAATGAAAAGACACGGGGAAGGAGAGATGACTCAGCCGTTAAAGAGCACTGGCTGCTCTTCCAGAGGTCCTGAGTTCAATAACAACCACATGGTGGTTCACAACCATCTGTAATGGGATCCAATGCCCTCTTCTGGTGTGTCTGAAGACAGCTACAGTGTACTCATATACATAAAATAAATAAATAAATCTTTAAAAAAATAGAAAAGAGTCAAGAGTCAACATATTTAAAAAAAAAGACAGATACAGAAAGCAGCACAAAGACAGAAAGAAACAGAATTCACCAGTAAACACTGGCATGCTCAGAGACTTAACACCGAGCCTCTGGGACAGAGAATTTAAAGAGCAAAGCAATAAAAAATTTTAATTAAAAGAAAACTGCCATGTATGGTGGAGTACACCCTTAATTCCATACTCAGGCTGCAGAGGCAGGCAGATCTCTGTGAGTTCCAGACCAGCCACAGCTACACCATAAGAGCCTGGGTCAACGGCAGGTAATGGTAATGAATGTATAATATCTAAAGCAGTTTTTATGCAATTAGAGTTAAACTGATACCTCTTTAAAACAGAATTATTAACATTAAGATGGTTTATGCAACTACAGTGGAAAGAAAATATCTTAGAATGCACAAACTGGAAATGTGAAGAATCAAATCAACAATACAAAAAATTCAAAACAAAAACAAAGAATCAAGAACAATAAAAGCTATTAAATGTGCAGAAAATTAGCAAAATGAAAGTAGTAATCATCCTATCAGTAATTACTTTAAATGTAAATAGATCAAATCTTAGTTAAAAAGCATGGATCAGAAGTTAGAGAGATGGCTCAGCATATGCTGCCCTACAGAGACCTGTAGCTGCTTCTGCACAGAGAGCTAACTCCTCTGTGCTTCATGGACACCTCATTCATGTTCACACACACACAGGTACATAAATGGACACACACATAATTAAAAATAACTAAAATTAAAATAGCAATTTTGACGGGCGAATTACAAAAATCATATCAAATATACGACACCTACAAAGAGCTGAGTCGGATCCTGGGCGGGGTGGCACATGCCTATAATCCCAACCCTGAAGGAGCCTTTGGGCTCAATGGCCAACCAGTGTAGCCTAACTGATGAGCACCAGACTCAGTGAGAGAAGATCCTTTCTCAAAATATAAGGTGGATCAACTTAGACAGCCAGCCAGCATCGACCTCTTGCCACCATATGCACTCACAAACATGAACACGTACTCCCACAGGAATGGAGAGTCAACAAACGATGCTGAGAAAGCTGGGTCTTCCCAGACAAAAGGATGAGATATGGTTCATGTCTTATACTAGTCACAAGAACCAGCTCAACATAGGCTAAAGTCCTAAGTGTAGGACTCTAAACTCTTATGAAAAACATAACAAACAAACAACAACAACAAAAAAAAAAAAAACCAGAAAAAATGTTTCACAACACTAGATAGGATGATCTCTTGATAAAATACCAAAAGAGTCAGAGAGTGTGGCACAGGTCTTTAGTCCCAGCACTCCAAAAGTAGAGGCAGGCAAATGGATCTCCCAAGTACAAGGCCAGCCTGGTCTACAGAGTGAGTTCCAGGACAGCCAGAGAAGCCCTGTGTCAGAAAAAAACAAGAATTAAATATAACGACATAAAAATAACCATAAGACATCCAAGGAATGGAAGAAAATATTTGTATGTCTTATTAACAGATAAAGGATTTTAATGTCCAGAATATTCAAAATACTACAGTAATTTAACAGCAAAAATACCAAATGGCACAGAACTTCAATTTATCAAAAAAAAAAAAAAAAAAAAAAAAAGAAGAGAGATTCTAAAATGGCCAACAATCTTTTGAAACACGAACCAAAGCCATAAAAAGAACAGACTGTAGAGTGCGAGAACCTCCCGCTGTGACAGCCAGCTCCTCATTGCAACATACCTGTCGTGGAAGCTTATTTAGTGACTTCAGATAGTCTTTGTCCAGAATGCAGTTTCCAAGTGCATTCCCAAAACTCCTATGGTGACAAAGAAGGGAGAGTTCAGTTACAACATCTGACTGGCTGTCACAACACAAGGCGCAAATGCAAGAGAGGAAACGGACCCGAAGTTTCATCAGTGGTAATAGAACATCTGCCATGTCCCTGCACTCCACTAGCTTTTGAGAACAGAGCAGTGACATGGCACATGAATCTCACAAAACCTCCTGCTAACGGCTTCATCTCTAGTGGTACGGACCTGATGGAGTTTTTAGGAGCTCCAGGCTAGTGGGAAGTTTAGGTCACTGGGCAGGCATCTGTCCTCTGGGACTATGGACCACTGGTCTCTTCTGTCTGTCCTTATTTTTGCTTCTCCACCACGATGCATGCTCACCCGTGCTCCAGGCCCACAGCAAGAAGGCCAGTCAATCCTGGAGTAAGTCCTCTCAAAGCTGAGCCAACCTAAACCTCTGAGTCACTCTATTCAGCCAACTGTTCTAAGATGATCGATGACTTGGCACCTGAAAAGCTCTGAGCCTTGCCTGGGAGGGAAGGGAGAACCCAAACTGATAATAGCACAGTCTGAATTCAGCCATTTATTCGCTGGAAAGTCCCTAAGAAAGCAGGGAAACATGAGATCAGGATAAACTGAGACATCTTTCCATGCTATTTAGATTTCTGACCCAAATGAATGTGCCACTTCCTCAGAAATAAGATCTGAAATGAGGTGGTGAGCCCTTGCTCCCTCCTTACCTGAGCGCCCGCTTCAGCCCGTCAGTCACAGCCTCCTTTCTGGCCTTCTCCAATGACAAGGCCTTTGACCTGAGGCCCTCACTAACTCCATAGCCCACGTCCTCATGATAGGAACCATCCTGAGGTAGAAAGGGAGTAGAAAGCTGTAGCCCTGCCTTTGGCTGCCCAGCCTCTTCTCTGACCAACAGCCCTCAAAAGAAAGAGAAATTAAACGAACCACCCTGCACCTGTGGAACTAGGACATTGCTGAAGAGGACACCTCACACAGTTTACGATATCAATTTCTAGAAGTGCTGTCTGGAGCTGCCTGGAAAGACACCTGTGCTCAGTGCCAAATCTTTAATATTTAAAGCTTTAAGGTCAGTAGAAATTAAACAAAAAAGAATTTATTTTTACACACACACATACATGTGTACACACACAGGTATGGAAATGCAATGGGGCTATAAAAAGAACTTTCAAGCATAAATATAGAACAGTAGCGAGAAATATGACCTGAGACCAAAAACAGAAACAATGTGACATTTCTGTGATAAAAGCGCAGCTTAGCCAGACATAGTAGAGCAAGCCCTTGTAATCCTGGGACTCAAGAGGCAAGAAGACTGCCAGTTTAAGCGTAACCTAGGCTATATACTGAGACCTTTCTATAGCTCTCTATAAAATTAAATACAAAAAGTTAGTGGGCCTTGAGTAGCACACGCCTGTCATCTCAGTATGCAAGAGGCAGAAGAAGGAAGACCGAGCTGCAGACGCCCAGAGGCCTAACAGTCAGACCATCTAACAAGTGCTTCTCACCCTTTTATGCTAGACACTTTAACAGTTCCTCATGTCGTGTGACCCCAACCATAAAATAGTTTTCCTTGCAACTTCATAACCATAATTTACTAATGTTATAAACCATAATGTAAATATCTGAAATAGTCTTAGGTAACCCCAGGGAAAGGGTCATTCAACCTCGAGAGAGGTCGCCGCCCGCAGGTTGAGAAGTGCTGGTCTAAACTGAGCTAAGGAGTATGGGGCACAGCATTGTTTCAGATAAATGAGAGCATCTAATCCCCTATGAAACTTAGGTTCTGTTGTTACATTATAGAGATTTTTAATTGTCAAGTCACACACACACACACACACACACACACACACATCAACCTAAGATACACCCTTTCTACATTGTTTTGAGGGGCAGATGAGCAGGATGTTTGAATACTGCCATCCTAGGCACCCCGGCTGAGACACATCCCAGGTCTCCACTCCAGACACCCTCCCCACGGTCTCCTCAGTCCTCCCAGGAGGTAGTAGCACCCCACCCCCTCACCTTTAACTGCACTCTTACAAATGCATAGACTCCCACGTAGAACTTGCCATTGTTGAGGTCAACAAAATCTAGGAATGGGAAAGAGAAGCAGTTGGAGAGATACTGATCCCTGTGCCTCATCCACGCTCCTCAGCTGTCAATCAAACCCACCTGCCCTGCATCCTAACTCACTGGACCCTCTAGAGCCCAGGTAGAGCAGTTATGCAGTAAGGAACGTGAGGCAGTCAGCACACACGGAAACATACCCACATTTTGCTGGGTGATGGAGTGTGCCCAGCCATTGTAACCAAACATCTCATTGGCCAGATTAATTACCCGATGACCTTCAATATAACACACCTAGAAAATAAATTTTTAAAAAAAAAAGCTATTAAAATGTCTTTCGCATTTTTAAATGTGAATGAAAGTCATTTATTCTTCTTGTGGGTATTTTGGGGTTTTGTTTTGTTGGTTTTTGGGTTTTGTGGTAAAACCTCCATTCCACAGGAAGCTTTGCAGCAAATATTTCAGAGATTTTTGGAAAAATCAAACCAGAACTACCAGTCTATCTCTGCAAAGGGACCAGACTCAGGGAAAAAAAATGTCAAGCTCACATATGACATGTTTTATGGAGGACCAAAACCATACACAGAACTTTAGCATGGGTAGCTAGGTGTACAGCACATGCTTTATAGGCAGGCCAATTCTCCATCCTAGCACCAAAAAGAAGGTTGTTAAGACTTAAAGCAAGACCTGGCATGATGGTACACTTTAACCCCAGCACCCAGGAGGCTGAGGCAGCCCAGTCTACAAAGTAAGTTCAAAGGCAGCCAGGGCTACATACAGAGACCCTGTGTAAAAACAAAATTAATAAAGTTGGAAGCAAGTGGCAATGGAACATTTTTAAAGATGATGTAAAAATCTCAACATGGAATCTTAAGAGAGTACTTGTTTAGGCCACTACAGATGACACTGAAGGCTGAACCCACCATTTTAGAGGCGCTAGAAAGCTCTAGACAGGACAGGGCTTCTGAATCCATAAAATCTAGTAAAACCAAAAGGCAGGATGTTCTGTCAACAACTAGATACATGCCTAAGACCCAACTTACCTTCTGACCTCCTCCGGCCATGCGGCTGCTAATGTACTCCGGACCCAGCCTCTGCCTCAGAGCTTTCTGGATGGCCTGGTATTCATCTGCTGTGTACTGGCTCTATAATCCAGAAGGAAATCAAATTGCTATGTGTGCCATTTCTCCCACAGTGAAGCCCTGTCTGAGTTTCCAGATACAGCACCTCTTCCCACTGGTAAATACTGAGCAGAGTTGAGTAGGTCAGCAGCAGGAGAGCACCCACCTAGCAGGCATAAGGCTTAGGTTCCATCCATAGCCCAGGGGGAAAAAATTAGCCGTTCATGTAGACATGAATCAAAGCATTGCATGATACCTTATACAAAACCTAACTTTATGCACTCATTAAAAATTGCTTTAAATGGATGTGAACTGGAGACTAGATAGATCACAGTAGTAGGGGAAACCTGCCTCTATTATTCTGTACAGAAAGAGCAATAAAATGACTCTTACTGATTCATTACTATATCCATAGATCCATACATCATTCAACCCTCCTCACAGATACACAAGGGACAATGTGAGAAGAGTAAGGGACCTTGGCACACTCAGCCCTAAATGGAATGTCTTCATCAAACCCCTCCCCTCAAGGCTTAGGGATCTATGAAGAGGAGGCAAAAAGATTCTAAGAGCCAGAGGTGACTCTAAGCAACAGTGCCTTCCAGACAAAAGAGGACTGACACACACACTCAGAGACAAGCACAGGTTCAAACCAGACAAAACCTCAGCATTGAAAAGGGAAGTGGATGCAAAGTCCTACCCTAGCCAAGAAGCTACTAACCATGGGCTATTTACAATCGATACCTGTTGGGAAAAGGAAGAGCAGGAGTGTCTGATCTGTCAAGGCCTGTCACCAACGTATCAGCCACACATCTCGGGGGCAGGGCATATTGAGAAGTAGTTGACCAATGTAAAACAACTCCATGGGGTTTTGAGGTTCTTTTGTTTTTGTTTTCTGTGGCCTTTTTGTTTATGTTTGGTTTTTTTTTTTTTTTTGTCTTATTGATTTTGTTTTAATTTTTGATTTTGTTTTTTCCCCTATTTGGAGGGATTTGTTTTGATTTTAGAGAGAGAAAGAACTTAAAGCTGGGTAGGTAGGAAAGTGGAAATATTTGGAAGGAGTTAAACATGATCAAATTATATTATTGTAAGAAAAAAAAAATTTAAGCTGGACATAATGACAGATACTTTTAATTCTAGCACTTGGAAGGCAGAGGAAACAAAAACAAACAAAAAAATTAATATAAAGATAACGCTTTAAAGTACTAAGAACCTGGGCTGGAGAGATGACTCAGTGGTTAAAAGTATTTGCAGCTCTTCCAGCAAGACCAGAGTTCAGTTCCCAGCACCCACATCAGGTAAATCACAGGCAACTATAATTTCAGTTCCAGGTGATTTGACACCCTCTTCACACACATCCTAAACACCATACATTCAAATAGGGTGAGCACAAAAAATTTACACCTAAATGTAATCCCTTGTATTATTAGCTTTTTAAATTTTTGTATTACATTTCTAAAATGTGTTTATTTTGCAAACGCATGTGTAGGCACAGTGTCACAGTGTATAGTGGGCTCAAAGGACAGCTAGCAAGAGTCAGTTCTCTCTTCCCACCATGTAGGTCCTCAGGTCATCAGGGTGGCAGGAGGTGCCTTCGTCTGCTGCTCCGCCTCACCAGCCCTATCACTAGTCTTTTGCTGCAAAGTTCACAAATACACTTAGTTAATAAAGACCTTAAAACAAAAGGACAAACTCCTACACCATGCTGGGGATACAACAGCTCAGTAGTAGAGCACTGAATTTAATCCTCAGTAACGCAGAACAAAACAGCCAAGACCCTGAAGTACTGCATCCAAAGGAAACAGGGAACCACAGCTAGCTTACACACATGATGACAGCAGCATTTCAGCCTAACATTCCTTACTTAGGATCCTGCTGTAAGGGATAAAGCAACCAGTTACCTGTCCAAAGAGGAGCACAGACTTCCCGCCAACAAAGGGAGGATGGTTGTCACACCCTCCGTGGACTGCTTCTTCAGCCCCAGCCATGTTGACTCTGTTTAAATAAAACATTAACACAAAATTCAAAGAATGCTAAAGGAAAACCAAGGGAGGGCCTCTATCCCAAATCAAATAAGCATTTACTTAAGGGACAAAGTCTCTCAGGGGTCAGCTAGGGTCTACCCAGACACAGACAAACCTATAGTTGTTCCCACTTTCAGTTGACACATTACTATTATGGCCTAGAAAAGGTGAGTATTTACAGAGAACAAATTGTGTTGTACCAGTATTACAACACTCTTGCTGCGGAGCCCATCGATGGCGGCACACACTTTAATCCTAGAAAGATTAATCCTAGAGGGCAGAGGTGGACAATCTCTGTCTCAAGAAACAAAACAAAATAAAATTCTTGCTACAGGGACACGGTCACTTTACTGCTCCCTAAGAGTAAGTACAATATCAAGAGATGTTAAACAGCTTGTCTCTGGCAATCATTTCACAATGCATGCTATATATATCAAATCATCTTTGTAGCTGGGTCTGGTGCAAATGCCTACAGGCTCAACTGCTTAGAAGGCTGAATCAGAAGGCCCACTGCAGCCCAGGATCTGGAGTCCAGGCTGGACAACATAGTCATCTCAAAACAGCAGTTATCAAACTATAGCCTTATAAATCTAGAGGGAATAAGAGGCTATTTTGAGACAAGGCCTTACTCTGTAGCTCTAGCTAGCCTGAAATTCACTATGTATATCAGGGCAGCCTTAAACTTGTGGCTATCCTGTAGCCTCTCCTTCCCGAGAGCTGGGATTAAAGGTGTATGTTGCCAAGCCCAACCTGAGAACCTATGTTTTTATATTAAAAACTAAATCACAATTATCTAGCATAAGGGCAATGTAACTCTGGTCTCTATGGGGTTAAAATGGAAATATAGCCACAATAACTCAACTGTTTTCCAAGAATCACTCTAGTTAGAGGGAGAACACCAGAAAGAAAACAAGCCAGGTGTGGTGGTCCACACTGGAGAGCCAGCTACTAAGTACATCAAGATCTCGCAGGCGGTGGTGGCGCACGCCTTTAGTCCCAGCACTTGGGAGGCAGAGGCAGGCAGATTTCTGAGTGCGAGGCCAGCCTGGTCTACAGAGTGAGTTCCAGGACAGCCAGGGCTACACAGAAAAACCCTGTCTCAAAAAAAACAAAACAAAAACAAAAAGATCTCATCAGAGGAAAAAAGGAGGAAGAGCAAGAAGAAAGGAAAGGGAAAGGGGACGAGACAGCCCAGGTGGCAATATAGCATACTCTGACAGAAACAGCATCACCTTAAGCCAGACTGGACTCTGAACCAGCAGCTGGGAGACTTGTAAAAAATGCAAATTCTTAGACTTCTCCTCAGGCTGCTGAAGCAAAACCGCTTCAGTACAGACTGAGAACAGTGTCTGTTTCAAGATGCCTGCCCAGAGCTCCACACATGCTCACCGTGCTTGAAAACCAGAATCAACTGGTTAGAGACAGAACCAAGAACCACACACAACTCAGCATCTATCAGAGCACAGGACCCCACCAGACACCACAGCACATGTTTCAGGTCTAGAGCTGAGTGTGGAGTCGCACCTGTGACTCCAGCACTGGAGCAAGAGGCAGAAGCATCTGAGGTCCCTGATGACACAGTGAGATTTGAGCCTAGCCTGAGATATATGAGACCCTATCTCAAATCTCCACCTCCCACACACACCCCAAAATAAATAAACTTCTGAACTCTCAAATGTGTGTTGTGTGTGTGTGTGTGTGTGTGTGTGTGTGTGTGTGTGTTGTTTGTTGGTCAGGATACTTAGCCATAGAAATAGTTTCATTCTATAAAACTAGACAGTGAACTAAAAAAAAAAAGCTGGCCAGCGGTCACACCATTTTCTTCATCCCAGCATCAGTGGCTAACCAAATACACATGGCTCTTAGCACAGCACATGGGCACAGGCTGCAGCACCTCTGACTGACGCACACTGCAGGCTTCTACTTTCTACCCTTGACTACTCTCTTGCCTTTGAGGTACAAGAGAATACCTGATGCTCCCAAGCACAACCTGGAAAGTTAAGGAGTTGATGTACCACAGGGCAAGTCATTTTGCAAAGAAACATGGAAGCTGGAGGTGAGGGGGTGTAGATTCTTGCTCTTCCTTCCACTGGATGGAGTATCCTAGTATACACACCCTCCTGGGAAAGACTCCCGAGAGGTCAATCAGCCATATCTCTAAAGAAGGACGGTCAAGCAAGAAAAGCACCTCTGACGGACAGACTTAGTCTTTTTCCGACAGCCTCCTTCCTGAAGCTCTGAGGGCACACTCAAGCTCTGTGCAGGGGTACAGCAGCAGATACTACAGATGCTGCCTGCTGGCCCTCGGCTCTTTCCATGGCACACCCTGACCTTATTTCCAAATGCCAACCCCTGCATCTCTTTATCTGAGAGATTCTTTGACATTAGTACCTATTCTGTATGGCAAGCTAAACTAGAGTGCCAAACAACTGCCACCACATGCAGCAAGCCTCAGCAGGAGGTGGTGCTCAGCATCCTTTTCCTGAGATGCACAGTTGTCTCCTCACAGGCAGTGAATGCTTAGAACCACACAAATACTGAACCACATAAATAAGTAAGAGTCCAGAGCAGAGTACTCACTAGCTGTGCGTAAGAAAAGGGTTAAAGAGACAGACCATGTGCAGTGCCTACCACACACAAAGCCCTGAGTCTGAGCTCCAGCACCACAGCATAAACTAGGCATGATGCTGCAGGCCTGGAGTCCCAGCTCTTAGGAAGTGAAGGCAGAAGGATTAGTTCAAGGCTCTCCTCAGCTACATTGTGAGTTTGAGGCTAGCCTGGGCTACATAAGACCCTGTCTCAAAAAAAAAAAAAAAAAAACAAAAGGTAAATAAGGACTCAGCTTAGAGGCAGGGGTTAGGAAGCATAAACAAAGAGATCCATTCATTCCTCAGTCCTGGGGTCCGGTCAGGGATAAAACAAGCAAAATGGTTTTTATTCTTTTCCATCTCCTCATTACCTAAAAGCATGTCTAGAAACTTGTGGAAGGAAGGAAGAGGAGGAGGAACAGAAAATGAGAAGTTGTCACTGGAGAAAGTTTAACCTTTCTCCCTCCCAGCCATTCTTCTCATCTTTTCAAAGCAGCAGTTGTGTTTATAAAGAACCTACAAAGTGTCAACCCATTTCACCAGCTTGAAGAGAGTAATGGGAAATCTTAAGTCAAAGAAGATTAAATCATACTTATTCCTCACAAGGCCATTTTCAACAGTGAATGGTACAGGTCAGTCACCAACCCCTATCACAACAGCCCAGAGAGGAATGAGAAAAAGATTGACTAGGACAATGACAAGAAAGGATGAAGTATGGATATGTATCACAGGAGAAAAAAGAGTAAGATCTGGGCCAGCAAAATGGCTCAGAAGGTAAGGGTGCTTGCTGTCAAGTCTGACAACCAGCGTTCAATCCCGGGGACCCCTGGTGAATAAAGAGGCTTCTGTGCACTGTCCTCAGACCTCCACATACCACTCAACCAAGCCCCACAGGAAATAATTAAAACAACTTTAAAAAAATCTACACTAGACTTTCTGCTATTGAATCATGGAAGTGGTTATGCAATCAACTCCCATTATTCATGGCAGATATGTGAAGACCCAGCCTTCCTCCATCTTGGGCTTCACAATTAAACCCGTGTCTCAAGGACTGGGTTATGTCCCACCTGCAACCTTAACTACAAATGGTTCTGTACTGCATGTTTCAGGAATGGTAATCATGTCTTTGTTTTAAAAAGTTAATAACTATCTTGCAACCCACCTTTGTTGCAAAGGGGTTGCTATGGCTACTGGTTATTATTGCTACCTTGTTATGCCAACCTTGCAAGCATGTCTTTGTTTCAGGAGGTCTTTAGGACTAACTTGTTATACTTTCCTCTGCCCCTGTAACCATGCCTATTTTGCCTGCCAGTTACCGCATTTGAAAACCCCTACCCCTGAGCTATAAAAGTCTTATCTTCCTCACATCCAATGCTGACCTCTCCAACCTGCCTTAAGTGGAGGCAGCCCACCTACACAAATAGAGAAAGCTTATTTTCATTAATTGCTTGCTTTAATTAATTTGCCCACGATGATGTGATTCAGTGGTCTTTCTCCTCTCATCTTTGGGATTAACATATGGGACATTTGTTTGAGTTGGGTTCTCATTCAGGCTGCCCTGGAACTCACTGTGTACCCACTCCCTGTCTTCGCAGTCCAACTCATATATCGTACAGTGTTCTACTATCAGAATAAACCAAAGCTGCACGAAAGGAAGGCCTTGTCCAGAAAGAGGAAGGCCCATGGCCTTCTGGTGGCAGGTGGCAAGACCTCCTTTCCCTTCCCAGGTGACTTTGGTTGGTGTGTCTTACATACTGAGGTTGTTCCTGTGGGGAATTGTTATGGGTGGAACGACAAGGATGGTAATCCTGCTTCATATTCAAATTACTATCACCACAAACCCTGCACACTACATGAGAAATGAAATCGGCTCCTTTCTGTACTTAAATTTTGAAAATAATGAACATATCTGGTCTGTTTGGTCTCATCATTTCATCAAAGCATACATCTAAATTAATAGATGAAAATGTCACTCAGAGCTGGGCAAGGTGGCCCACAAGTTTAATCCCAGCACTTGGGAGACAGAGGCAGGTAGATCTCGGAATTCTGGGACAGCCAAAGGTACAAAAAAAGAATGCAAGCCCGGTCTGATGTCCCTCACTTTTAATCCCAGCACTCTGAGGCAGCCTGACCTACATAGCAAGCTTCAGGGCAGCCAGTACTAGAGAGAGACCCTGTCTCTAAACTAATTAAAAAGTATGAAAAGAGGAAAGGAAGTTGCCAAAGCATCCTTAATTGTATATAGTGTGCTTCTATACATGAGACCCTAAAGACCACCAACAGAAAAGTCTTAGAGCTGATAGTCACTTTAATGAAGTACCAGAATGCAAAAATAATACACAAAAACCATTAGGCTCCATATATACCAATGACAAATACAACTGTATTCACAATTACCACAATAAACAAACTATGAACCCAGGCAAAGAAATGACCTTTTGGGGAGGCTGTGGGGTGGAGGGTTTCTCTGTGTAGCCCTGGCTGTTCTGGAACTTACTCTGTCGACATGTTGGTCTCGAACTCACATTAATCCACCTGCCTCTGTCCCCTGAGTGCTGGAATTAAAGGTATATACCACCACACCCAGCTAACATTTTTTTTTTTTTTAAACTATTTATGTGCGTTGGTGGTTTGTCTGGATATATGTCTATATGAGGGTGCTGGATCCTCTGCAATTGAAGTTATAGACATGTGGGTGCTGGGAATTGAACTCAGGTCTTCTGAAAGAAGAGCCACTGCTCTTAACCACTGAGCCATTTCTCCAGCCCACATTTTTTTTTTAAAGATTAGAAATTTTGAGTTTTTTTTTTTTTTTAAAAAGCATTTAATGTTTGTATTAGATAAGTATAGGTGTTTTGCCTGCATGCTTATCTGTGCACCACAAGTGTGCCTGGTGCCTCCAAGCCCCGAAGAAGGTATCCCTTATAACTAGAGTTACAGACAGTTGTAAGCCACCATGTGAGTGCTGGGAATTGAACCAGGTCCTTGGGAAGAGTAGCCTGTGCTCCTATCAACTGAGTCATCTTTCCAGGCTCGATGTTTTTTAAATAAAATACAATCACATCATTTCCTCTCTCCTCCTCATATCCCCCTCTCAATTCATGACCTTTTTCTGTTTGTTTTACACAGACAACACAGAGATACAGCTATAAATATATAAAGATAACCCTAAGTTTGTTTAATGTAGCATGTACATGTATGATTTTAGCGCTGATCACTTGGTACTGGTAATCCCTTAGGGGGTTCATCTCTGGGAAAGACGGATTCTCCCTTTCTCTTTGTTTTCGAGACAGGGTTTCTCTGTGTAGTCCGGGCTGTCCTGGAACTCGCTCGGTAGACCAGGCTGGCCTCGAACTCAAAATCCGCCTGCCTCTGCCTCCCAAGTGCTGGGATTAAAGGCGTGCGCCACCACCGCCCGGCGGATTCTCCCTTTCTCAACAGTCATTAATTTCGTGTAGCTCTTCATCTAGATTTCCCCCCACCCAAGTTGGCATGTCAATTGGTGCTGTAATTGTCCAGCAATATTGATATGTCCTGGGTGTAGTGGAATCAGCCTAGATGGCCATCAACTTAATCAACTGATGGATAATTCACATTAGATACACACGACGGAAGTTTATTCTTCGGGACAGATCCTACCCAAACACACACAAAGTACTGTATTATTTCACATAAGTGAAACAGACAGGTTCACGGACAAAGTAGAAGGGGTTCTAGGATGAGGGGAAAAGTGGGAAGGAGAGCTAACTGTGGCTTCAGGATGTATTTAGGAGTGATGAAAATGTTGTGGAATTCGATGAAGCTAGGGGTTGCACAACCCCAAACATATGAGTAACCAGAGAACTGTACACCTCTTAGGAGTGAATTTAAACGTACTAATGCACGCCTCATTTTTCAAAGTCCGGAAGGGCTACCCTGAATGTCAAATTCCTCAAGTCCACCGTTTCTTTTCAACCCCACCCGCTCCCTCGGACTTCACCCTGTCACAGACAGTCCTGTTAACAGTCAGCGTGGGTGTTGCACAGTGCAGAGAACCGCCATCACCGCCCGGGCTCCCTCCCTAGCACACGGTCAGCACCCAGGACCCGGCTTCCCTACTTGAAACACCCTCGTGCAGGGCGTGCCCAGCAGCCGCCCGAATCCGAAGGGCCCCACGCTCCGCGACCCCACTGGAACCACCCCAGCGAGGACCGTCCTCACTCACGCACCTCGGAACGCGGTGCACGCAGGAGCTCGGTCCCGGGAGCCCGGAAGCCGGAGGGGGCCTCGCAGAAGAGATGGAGAAGCAAGCAGAGGGAACCCTGGGAAGAAGGTCCGCGACCAAGGACCAGAAGGAGGAGCCGTAAGACAAATCAGAAGGCGACAACTGCCGCAAAGCAGGCTGTCGCAAATCTGTCGTGAGCTGAAGGCAGCCGAGGATTCTGCACCCTGAGCCGCTCGCTCGCTGTTATTTCACCGCTTGCAGCAGTCAGCCTTCCTACAGCCGGGCCGGCTTGGAGCCGCGGCATCTCCACTGCCTCAGCGGTCATTGCTCTCTCTTCTAGAATGCGGCTTGTTCCAAGCCCTCCGAAGGCTTACTCTTCGCCTTCCATCCGGTTTCCGTAGGCGCCCTGCGAGGGTGCCTGGTGTGACCCGGCTGGGTGACACCTGAAGCCAACCTCACCTTGTGCGCTTTTAAACGCTGAGACTTTGGCAGCCAGAAGGATTTCCTCTGAAATTCCACCGGAACTAACTGGATAACGGTTATACCATGACATCTCTGGAGCGAAAAAAAAAAAAAATAACAGATTTTAGTCATCACTCAACTTAAACACAGACCGATCCCAGTTTATGATATTTTCTGCTTTACAAAAGATCTACGTCTCCAATGTGTAGTTTATATACTGAGAACTTTTTTTTTAAATGGTCAGGCCTTCAGATTGTTACAGTTTAACCAATTCATTATATGGCCACTATCTCCAGGATCTTCTGTGTTTTCCTGGATGATTGACTTATTTAGTCTTCCCAGGAAGACAGATGCAGTTAATAAATACATCTAAAGTCCTTTAACCCATTGTAGGGCCCATACCGACAAGACCAAGATAACAAGACAATGACACCAGCTACAAGAGGAACTCAGCAGTTTCTGGAATTAGCTGGGGTCACTCCACTTGTCCATGACTTGCACAAAAAGAAAATAATCTTTCTCCCAGGAGTGGTGGCCCACGCCTTTAATTCCAGCACTCAGGAGGCAGAGGCACGCAGATCTCCTGAGTTTGAGGATGCCAACCTGGTCTGCAGAGTGAGTTCTAGGACAGCCAGGGCGACCCAGAGAAACTCTGTCTCAAAGAAAAGAAAAACATCTTAAACTGTGCTACTGGCTGATGTACCAAATTTGTCAATCCTGGTGGCACAGGCCTGTAACTCAAACTACTCGGGAAGCTGAAACAGGAGAATCCCAAATTCAAGGATGGCCTGGGCTTAAAACCTGTCTAAGTAAAAGAGGATTGGCATTCTAGCTTAGGAGTAGGACTCTTGCCTAGCATGAAGTATGTGGGCTCAATCCCAAGGTAGGGGAGGAGAGCCTGAGCATCTCGGCTACAGAGATGGCTCCATGGTTTAAGAGCACATGCTATTTCAGAGAACCTGAGTTAGGTTTCCCACACCCAAATCAGGCCACTCACAACTACCTGTAACTACAGTTCAAGGGGACCCAGTGCTCTCTTCTGGCCTCTGAAAGCACCGTACACCTATGGCACTCATTCACCCAGACACACAAAACATGTATACATATAAACAAAAACAGATCTTTTTTAAAAAGTGAAGACGCAGCACAAGATGGTGCACACAACTATTTGTAACTCCAGGTCCAGGGGCTCTGATGCTTGCTTCTGGCGTTCTTGGGCACATAGTGCATATATGCAGGCAAAATATTCATGCCCATATATCTAAAAAAACAAAACAAAACAAAAAACGGGGAAGGGGCTACTTTACCTAGCCCAGCGAATCAACAAAAAGCTTCCCTTTTTCTCTATTCAGAGAACAGTCAGTGTTGTCTCTCTTTGGCTCCAGCCAAACTCAGACAATTCATGTTGAAGTTTCAATAAAGCCTTGCCTATCTATTGGCAAAGTTTGGCTAGGGTTCCTTTTTTTTTTTTTTTTTTTTTTTTTTTTTTTTACCATTTCCCTGCCAAATAATCTCATCTCTGTTGACACAGCGCACACTTCTGTTTTCTTCAGGGTCTTACTTGATAGTCCAGGCTGGCCTTGAACTCACTGTGTAGCTAAGAATGAGCCTGAACTGCTTACTGACCCTTCTGGCTTCAGTTCCCAAGTCCTAGAGTAAGAGGTATGCATCCCTGCTTTATTCCCGATGAGGAGTGGACACAGTACTTCAGGCATGCTAAGCAAGCACTGTGCCAACTGCATCTCCACTCCTTGTGTGTGTGTTGGGTTTAGTTTTGCACATTTAGTGTGAGCGCACCCACACATGCAGGTGGTCAAGTACAGCTTGGTGGAATTGGGTGTCTCCTTCCACTATGTGGATTCTGGGAGCAAACTCAGGTGGTCAGGCTTGGCAGCAAACACAGTAATCCACAGAGCCATCTTGCAAGGCCTGTGTTTGCTTGTGTGTTTGTTTGTTTGTTTAATGACTATTCTAACGAGATTGTAAGATAGTAGTTCCCCATGGTTTTGATTAGCATTTTCTTTTTTTTTTTTTTAATAATATGCGTGTGTGTGTGTGTGTGTGTGTGTGTGTGCACGTTATGTGCATGGTGCATGTATGTCACTGTGTGCATGTGAAGGTCTGAAAACCAACTTTCTGGAGTCTGTTTTCTCCTTCCATCTTTAGGTTCCAGAGATGCAAGTCATCAGGTCTGCACTGAGTCATCTGGATGAACGAACCCCCTTCCTTTTATAATTACTAATGTTAAACATCTTTTCATAGTTTGGATATCATATATTGTATTTGGGTCCTTTCCCTATCGGTATATATATATATATATATATATTTTTTTACCATCTATCTATCTGTCTATCTATCTATCTATTGGTTTTTCATACAGAGTTTCTGTATAGCCGTGACCATCCCAGAACTTGTTCTGTAGACCAGGCTGGCCTGGAACTCAGAGTTTCACCTGCCTGTGCCTCCCAAGTGCTGGGATCAAAGGTGTGCGCCACCACTGCCCGGCATTGTTTTCATTTTTTGACAAGCTCTCCTTTTGTAACCAGGGCTGGCTTCACAATCGCCTTCCTTCCTGCCTCTGCCTCCTGGGTGCTGGGATAGTAGGTATGAGCCATAGCACCTGATTATTTTACCCTTCCTTAAAATAGGGGTATTTGAGTTTGTTTGGTGTTATAGGAGTTACTTATATATTTTGATTATTCATCACTTATCAAATATATAGTTTGAAAATATTTCCTCCTATTCTGTGGCTACTCTCCTATTTCACTCTGTGGCTTGTGTCTTTTTCTTTCTTTCCTTCTTTCCTTTCTTTTTTTTTTTTTTTTTTTTTTTTTTTTAGGCAGGGTTTCTCTGTATAGCCCTGGCTGTCCTGGAACTCACTCTGTAGACCAGGCTGGCCTGGAACTCAGAAATCTGCCTGCCTCTGCCTCCCAAGTGCTGGGATTAAAGGCGTGCACCACCACTGCCCAGAGGCTGTTTTTTGTTTTTTGTTTTTTTTTAATGTTGAAGTTTTTAGGTTGGTATTTTTTGTTTGTACTGTTGTGTCTCGGGTGTTAAATGTAAGAAAATCATAGCTAACCAAAGGTCATAAGGAAATGTATTGATCTAAGTTTTTCATTTGTTTTGCTTTTTATTTTTATTTATTTATTTATTTATTTATTTTGGTTTTTTTCGAGACAGGGTTTCTCTGTGTAGCCCTGGCCATCCTGGAACTCACTCTGTAGACCAGGCTGGCCTCGAACTCAGAAATCCGCCTGCCTCTGCCTCCCAAGTGCTGGGATTAAAGGCGTGCACCACCACCGCCCGGCCTTGTTTTGCTTTTTAAATGGGTCTCTCGTGTAACTCAGGCCAGCTTCAAACTTGTCCTCCTGCCTCAACTTCACAAGTAGTTAAGATTACAGGTATGCAAGCAGAGAGGGGCCACCCAGAACCCCCTCTGACTGGCAATCTGAATTCTTGTTTAGGCTTCGAGGCTAAGCATTGCAAGGGAATATAAATAATAGTTAAAAATATCTCTCTGGGTTCCCTGAGGGACAAGTCTTACTGCATAGGGGTTGATGTCAAAAGTATCCCCTCTCCAGGCAAAAGACATCGGGATGGGTATGGCCCTCATGCCTCACTGGACAACGACAGGAGGACCGAGCCATTACAAGTTCCCCTTCAATTATTGAAGGTCAGGCCTCTATCCCCGCCTTTGAAAGATTAGAATCGCCAAGGCCCTTCTATACTTAGAGAAGGGAGGAGATGTCAGGGCAGCCCTGCTTATACACTGAAGGCCTAAAATCAGCCATAGGCCTAAAATCAGCAATAGGCCTAACATACATACACGCTAACACAAAGTCTTGGGTCTCTGTGGAAAAACACTGAATCAGATGGCTATAAGCTATTGTAAACAGGCAGTTTTTGTGGAAATTTACCAGCCTGAGTAGTCATAGATCTTGTAAATAGGCAGCCTCGGTGGACAGTACCAACTTAGATAAGGACAAGTGAATCATAGGCAGAGTCATAGTGACCTGTCTCCTGAACCTCACCCAGCTGATACCCTGTTCTGAAAGATATCTGTACTCCCCCTGAACACCCCGGTGTCATTCCCTTCCCCACATCCTGCCTTTTTGTGTTTATAACCTCTGTGTGAATAAGTAAATTACGATTTGATTTAAATAATTAAATAAATTTTTAAAAGGGGGGTTATTTCTGGGCTATTTCCAAAGAGGCTTCATGAGTAGACACTGCTCTGAGAGTTTGATGAGTCTGGCCCTGTGAGATGTTACTGTTTTCTCCTAGGCCTTCTTTTGCTTTGATGGCATTGATAATTAATTTCCAAGGCCATTATTTTCACATTGTGGAAACCTTTAATTTTCCTTTTGCATTTCTCAAAAGCTTGCTGCTTATGACATATTAGAAGTCAGAGTGCAGGGTGGTACTGTTAAATTAACAATGACTCATTTTGTGAATCTTTAATAACAATTGTTCTTACATGGTGCTAACTCTCGTTCCAAGGCTGTAAACATTGTATATAATTCATTTAATCCTCATGCTTTATAACAGCCTCGTGGGGTAACCCAGTGAGATACCATGATCACTCACTGAAAGATGCTGTCCATCTTAATACTTATTATTTATTTACTACCAAGGAAGGAAATGAAAGGCAGGGATGGTAGTTCCTGCTTCTAATCTCAGCATTTGTGAGGCTGAAGGATGAAGATCGTCACAACTTTGAAGCCAACCTAGGTGACATAGCAAATTTCACATTAGTTTGCACTCTAGGATGAGACCCTGACTTGAAACAAAAAAAGGAAGTCATGATGCCTGGGCCTGCAACCGCAGCACTTGGAAGGTAGTAGCTTGAGGATTAGGAGTTGAAGGTGATCATAAACTACTATATGAGTTTAAGGGCAGCCTGAGCTACAGGAAAGGAAGGGGAAAGAAATGAAGGGGTAGGGCAAGAAAAGAAGGAGAAAGAGGAGGCTCGACATGCATACCTATAACCCCAGCAAATGAGGCATGAGAGTCTCAAGTTCTAGGTCAGCCTGAACTAAATGGAAAGTTCAATGAAGCCCCAACTGTACAGTGGAGACTTATCTCCAAAAACATTTCCAAAGCAACTACAGAGACTGTTTACACATCAGAAATGTATCGCCCCTGCTCTGCTGCCACAGTCCATCTTTTCAGTGAAAAGCAGAGAGATGAGATTTGAACTGCATTGGAAAAAGGAACAGACAAAGGTGTCTAGTGACTCCAAGTTCATCTTCTTTTTTGGTTTTTGTTTTGTAGTTTTGGGTTTTTTTTTTTTTTTTTTAAGTTTTGTTTATTTGTATGTGTGAGCATCTGCATATATCTGTGGGTAGCATCCAGTGATCACAGAGGCCAGAGGAGGAAGTCAGATTCCCTGGGACTGGTGTTATAGACTGTTGTGAGCCTGAATCAGGTCCTCTGCAACAGCAACAATTATTGCACTTAGCCATCTCTGCAGCCCCTCTTTTTGTGTATTTCTTTTCTTTTTTTTTTTTTTTTTTTTTTTTTTTGGTTTTTTGAGACAGGGTTTCTCTGTGTAGTCCTGGCTATCCTGGAACTCACTCTGTAGACCAGGCTGGCCTTGAACTCAGAAATCCGCCTGCCTCTGCCTCCCAAGTGCTGGGATTAAAGGCGTGCGCCACCACCGCCCGGCTTTTTGTGTATTTCTAAGACAGGACCTCATGCTGTAATTCAGATTGGCCTGAAAATCACTCTGTAACCTGAGCTGGCCTCAGATTCTCAGTGATCTGCTGCCCTAGTATCACAAGTACTAGCTACAATTGCAAGTATGAGCAAGTATGCTTGATTCACCATGTCTTTCTAAGGACACAAAAGATTTCCAATGACAATTTATATTGTAATCTTCGAGAAGACATTTGAAGTCTCAGAATTTGCTACAAGCCTTAACAATGTGAACTGTCAATCAATGTCACTAATGCCACTTGGCTGACAAGAAACATCAGAAACGTGAAAGTGTTTACATTGTATTTTGGGGTCAAAGACATTACCCACATTTTGTACAGCACAACGGGATTTAGTGATTTTTTTTCCCCCCAGAAACCATGTACCTATTGGTTTAAGCAGACTAATGGCTGACTGCATCTGTTTATTTTAGGTTGTGCTGCTGGTGATAGAAGTCAGAGTCTCGGGCTGGAGACGTGGCTCAGTGGTTAAGAGCACTGGCTGCTCTTCCAGAGGTCCTGAGTTCAACTCCCAGCAACCACATGGTGGCTCACATCCATCTGTAATGGGATCTGATGCTCTCTTCTGGTGTGTCTGAAGAAACTACAGTGTACTCATACATAAAATAAATCAAAATAAATCTTTAAAAAAAAAAAAAAAAAGAACTCAGAGTCTCTCGACTTTCAGGCAAGTGCTCTACCACTGAGACATACACCTGCAACTCAGCCAGACTGTGATCTGGGGTCTGGCTTTAGAGTCAGTACTTTTGCCACAAAGAGAAGTTCAGAACTGAATAAGATAGTTCTCTACACATCTTCACCAATCATCCATTTCTGTTAGCAGAAACCTCCCACGGAAGCCCTACTATATAATTTAGAAAATCTATTCTGGGACCTGTGAAGTAGCTCAGTCATTGAAGTGCTCACTATCCAAGCATCAGGACCAGAGTTGAGATCCCTAATGTCCATGGAAAAAGCCAGGAATAGCAACATGCACCTATAATTCCAAGGCCAGGGAGACGGAATAGGAAGACGCCTGAAGCTTGCTGGCTACCAGCTAGTGCAGGTGAATCGGTAATCCCAGGTTCAGAGAAAGACCTTGCTCAAAAAGTAAAGTCAGGTGCAGAGTGGTTGAGGAAGACATCTAATATCCATCTCCCCACACCATGAGCACACACACACACACAATAAAGAAAATCTTTTTCTATTAGGAATCTTTAAATATTTTTAAATTGTTTATTGCATTTATTTATTTTGTGTGCATATGTGAGTGGATGTGCTTGCACATGTGGAGGTCAGAGGGTAGCCTGCAGGAGTCAGTTCTTCCACACGTGGGTCTCAGGAATGAAGCTGAGATCGTTAGACTTGGAAGCAAGCATCTTTACTTGCTGAGCCACTTGCCAGTCCAAAAATCTATATGGGGGGACAATTCACTGATTGAAAGATAGTGCTCCCATGTTCAGATGTTGTGCTTCATCTGTGCTTTGGGACCACACAGAATAAATTGCCCCAACAATGTGACAGGTCACTGAATTTCAGTCGTATTTTCTTGAACACTTACCACATAGGTCCAACAGAGTGTGGAAGGGCGAAACAGAGGACCCACTCCCATAGAACTCATAAAAAGGTGAAGATCTTAGATTTACATTAGAAATAATTTCCACACAAAATTAAAATGAGAAGTAAACGAGAAGTTTAGATAATGAAATTTAAACGATGTCATATCTGATGCAGCATCAGGAAGTCTTTATGGAAAAAGAAACCGGTAAGAAGAACGTTGCTATCCCTGTGTCTGGACTGATGTATGAGTCTCACACACAGAGGGAGACTCTATAGCTCATCTTGGTGTTTGTACAATGCTAGAAACCATTTGAGAGAAGGGAATCGTTAAGTTAAAAAAAAAAATGATTCCATAAGATCCAGTTGTAGGTATGCAAGACTATAGGGCGTTTCCTTAATCAGTGATTGACTGGGGCCGGGGTCGGGGGAAGGAGCCCGTTGTGGGTGGAGATGCCCCCAATCAGGTGGTCCTATAAAAAAATTTCTATAAGAAGGCGGCTCAGGAAGCCATGAGGAACGAATCAATAAGCAGCACTGCCCTCAAGCCTCTGCATCAGACCTGCCTCAGGTTCCCGTGTAGGTTACGCTGGCTCCCCTCAACGGACTGTGTGATTCAGAATGTGAAAACCAAACAAACCCTTTCCTCCTCAAGTTGAGTTTGATCATGGTGTTTCATCCCAATAATAGTAACCTTAACTAAGACAGGGATTGATACTAGAATCATGGGGTGTTGCCGGAACAGACTTGATCGTGCGTTTGAGGAAGAATCATGGAAAGACCTTGGAACCTTGGGCTAGAAAAGCCATTGAGTGTTTGAAACTTGGTGAGGTGATCTGTGGGAGCTTGGAAAAGAAGTGTGTTGAGAGAACACAGAGGATGGAAGCATGGCTTGTGAAGTTCCAGAGGGAAGTTTGGGAGTCACTTACAACTCTCTTGTTGCATATACTGCATTACTTATCTGTGATTCTGGGTAGCTGGGGCTGAAGAATCAGCTGGGATTAAGATACCAGAACCACTAAAGTGAAAACTTTGCTTTGCTAGGACAATCAGTACAAGAAGGTGGGCTGGAGCTGAGAAATTAGCAGTGATTAAGAAGGAACCAGCATCACTGAGGTGAAATCTTCTGGTATTATTTCCTTGGGGTTAGTACACAGAAGCTGGGTTCAGGAGGAAGACAGTGCTGTACCTCGTGCTGGCAGCCAAACTTTATCCTGTGTGAGAGTCTCCCAGATGGTTCTAGTTTTGAAGATATGATGGGTTCAAAGAGGGCAGTGAGGCTTAGGCACTGTGAGAGGTCAGAAGAGGCCACTGATTAAGGTACAGCCACAGTAGCAGCTGAACCCCCAGGACTAAAGGAGTCCTGCAGAGAAGTTGAGGCTTGGCACCAGGAAGAGAGCCCAGGAGAGGCTACTGGTGAAAGTACAGCCCAGCCGCAGCAGAAGACCCCAGGACTTTGGAGACACCAGTAGAATGACTGGCAAGGCAGCCGCTGCCATGGAGTGGAATTAGCCTGAGCTTATGAGACAAGCTCTTGTGTGCTGGAGGAGGAGCCAGAAGACTGTGGGGGAGTCCCAAAGGTCTGACACTAAGCCTCACACTGATGGACTTGGGTTTTGCCTTGTTAAGATTGTGACTTCGTCCTGGTTCTTCTCTCTGGGAATAAGGATTTAATTTATTTTGACTATATAGGAGAGTCTTTCAAATTCAATGTCTTTAAAATTTCTAAAATCTAGGGGCTGGAGAAATGGCTCAGCGATTAAGAGCACTGACTGCTCTTCCAGAGGTCATAAGTTCAATTCCCAGCAACCACATTGTGGTTGAAAACTTCAACTTTTAAAGAGATTTTGGATTTTTTTTTATGAGACATGATCTTTTTTTAAAAAAAATTATTTATTTATCTTATGTATATAAGTACACTGTCGCTCTCTTCAGACACACCAGAAAAAGGCATCAGATTCCATTACAGATGGTTGTGAGCAACGATGTAGTTGTTGGGAATTGAACTTATGACCTCTGGAAGAGCAGTCAGTGCTCTTAACCACTGAGCCATCTCTCCAGCCCTTAGATTTTAGAAATTTTAAAGACATTGAATTTGAAAGTGTTTGAATTTGTAAAGACTGTGGGACTTTTACATTTGCAATATATTTTATACTGAAATATTTATTAATATGAGATCTCTGGAGATGAACAAAAATGGAAAGGTTGTTGCTAAATAGTGTTTGTATTGTACTGGTGCATTAAGTTGACAAGGAGTCGATTGTCCTGGCTGGTTTATGTCAACCCGACACAAGCTCACGTCATCTGAGAACAGAGAACCTCAATTTTTAAAATGCCTTCATAAGATCAAGCTGAAGGCACGCAAGATTAAAGGTCATTTTTTTAAATTAGTGATTGATGGAGGAGGGCCCAGTCCATTGTGGGTAGAGATACCCCAGATAAGGTGGTCCTGGGCTCTATAAACAAGCAGCATGAGGAGGCCACGAGGAGCAAGCTAGTAAGCAGCACTCCCCCATGGTTTTGGCATCAGCTCCTACCTTCAGGTTCCTACCCAGTTTGAGTTCCTGCCTTGGCTTCCCTTGATGGAGTATAGTTTGGGACAGGTAAGCCATATAAGCCCTTTCCTTCCCAAGTTGCTTTTGGTCATGGTGTTTCATTACAGCAAGACAGTTGTCAACCTAATTGGATCTTGACTCAACTAAGAGGCACACACCTCTGAGCATGTCTGTGAGGGTGTTTTCTGGATGTATTAATTAAATTGGGAAATCACCTTCTAGAACGGGCAGAATCTTCCAGAATCCACCCAAATAGAAAGAGGGAAAATCAGGGCTTCTTCTTTGTGCTGCTCTCACTTCTTGCTGGTGAATGTATCTCCTGTACTGCTGCTGTTGCTGCTGCTGCTGTGGTGGTGGTGGTGCTGGTGGTACCATCCTTCAGTGACATCAAAACCCAGCTTCTTGGGGATGACTGAAGACCAGAAGTTCTCTGTGAATTCTCCAGACCTTCAACACCAAATAGGGACTTCTGAGGTACCTAGCCTCATAAACTACAGCCCGCTTTGTTCTCAGCCCCTCCAATGTGTAGACAGCTACTGTTGGACAACCTAGCCTGTATCATGTAAGGCAGTCTAATAAATCCCCTGTGAACATATCCTTTTGTCAATTCTGTTCCTCTATCCTAATTCATGGACGACCTTCCCCGTAGGTGCTGGGGAGATATAAAACATTAAAATCGGTTACAACAGTGTTAATGACTAGTTCCTTTCGTGAGCACTCCTTTGGTGTTCATCTTCCTAAATAAGCAACGATGCTGGGTCTAGGGCAATTTGACTCCCTAATCAGTAGCTGTTGGACTCTCCCTCTGCTGCCTTGAGCAAAAATTATCAGTCGAACACCAATCAGATTACCTTTATCCTAGCACTAGCTGTTTTGAACTCCCCTAAAGACATCTGATGCTCCAAGCTCCTGAGGGCACAGACAGACTGAAATAGTACTTACAGTTTTGTTATCTTGAGCCTTGATGAACTCTAGGTAACCCTATAAGACACAGATCATTATGTGTCCTGGGCCAATTAGATGTTGGGGGTGAGGGGAGTTTAGTTAGGTTTTCTATTGCTGTGATTAACACTATGACAAACAGCAGGCTTGAGGGAGGGCATGGGTTATCTAACAACTCTCCGGTCACCCTTCATCACTGAGGGAAGCCAGGGTGAGAATTCAGAGTAGGAACCTGGAGTCAGGAACTGATGCAAACGCACAGAGGATGCTACATACGGGCTTGTTTCTCTGTGGCTTGCTCAGCTTGCTTCCTGATACAACCCGAGATTGCCTATCCTGGGATGGCACCATCCACAGGGAGCTGACTCCTCCTGCATCGGTCACTGATCAACTCAAGACTTCACAGACTGCCTACAAACCGCTCTTATGAGGCATTTTCTCAACTTAGAGTCCTTTTCCCCAGATATGCCCAGGTTTGTGTCAAGTTGACAAAACCAACCAGAACAGGGCATTTGGGAGACATGCAAGGTTTGGCCTATAGAAGAAGATAAAAATTTCTCCTGATCAGACCATTTTAAAGCCCACTGTCTTTCACTGATGAGAAGCTTGCCCCCCTCCATCTTAGGCTTAAAGGCCATCTTAAAATAAACTAGGTTCATTCCTGTTCATGATTAAGCCTCTTCTCTCAAGGACTGCGCTATGTCCCACCTGTAACCTTAGCTACAAATGTTTCTGTACCACCTGTTCCAGGAAATGGCAACCATGTCTTTATTTCAAAAATGTGTTTATAACCATCTTGCACCCCTACCTTTGCTTCAAAAGTTTGTTATGGCTACCTTGTTAGGACCACCTTAAAACCATGACTTTGCTTCAGGAGGTCGTTGTGACTAACTTGTTACACTTACCTGTTACACTTGTTCTGCTTTTGTAACCCCGCCTACTTTGTCCGCCAGATTCTGCACTTGGAAACCCTCTACCCCTGAGCTTTAAAAACCTTATCTTCCTCACTTCCAATGGTGACCTCTCGGCCCTTGCCTTGCAGGGCTGGGATCTGGGCAGCCCCTGTACACAAATTTAAAAGCTTGCTTTAATTAATTTGGCCATGATGATTTGGGTCAGTGCTCTTTCTCCCGAATCTTTGGGATTAGCCTCACCTAATCAGTGTAGTGAGCATTTTTGCTGTTTCTCTACATCGACACCTCTTTCTGCAGAACTGTTATTAAAAAACTGCCTCACTTTCACTAGTCCTGATTATTCATCTTTTTCCCAACAACTGCAGAAACATTTCCACCTACTTGTACGACGGAGCAACACGCCTGCCTGGTGGAGGGATTACTACAACTGGAACTATGAGACAAGGCTATGGTTGGTCCAAGTACAAGCCCCAATGACGGTGATTGGTGCTAAGAGACAAGGCTGACAAATAAATGGCTCTGATTGGTCCAAACACCCCTTCTTTATCTGCAGAAATAGACATAGTAGATTGACTCAAATCAGCAGCTCATAGCTCTTCTCCTCTGATGTTGCCCATTAGGCCCCCTAAGAGACTTCCCTCAAGCCAGCAAAACAGCTCAGCCAGTGAATGTGCTTGCAGCAAAGTCTGCCTGCGGACTCGAATCTGATCCAGGAACCCACAATGGAAGGAGAAAACCAAGTTGTCCTCTGACCTAACCCAGCCCCCAGACTGTGGTATACTCATGCCACTCCCCACTAATAATAAATACAAGTTTAAAAGTTTATTTTCCTAGCATATCCTTTCTTGCCAACTTTTTGGAGTGCTGGCTATTCTCGTGACAGGAAGCAGTGATGGTAGCCATAGTAAAGACACCAGACCTGGAGTGGTCTATGCTGTGAAAGCAATAAGACAGTTTATTGTTTGACAGCTGAAGTAATCACAATGGCCTCAGAGGTGGTCCTGACATCTCCTTCCTGGTTTGTGGTCAGGCTCTCAACTGCCCAGCACAGTCTCCATCCCTCACCCAGTTTCTGAACCTCAGGCCCTGGCTTTGGTTCCCGATTCCAATGGTTCCTAAAGGTTGAGAAAATGGCTGCAGCCAGGACAGCATAGAGAAGGACACCTACCCTTTTCCATGGGTACTGGCGCCCGTGATTGAGGCACCCAAGTCTCCTGTCTCCTCGCAGTGGGAGGTACCCTAGGTTTGTACCCTGTAAGCACATGTATTGTCCCTGTACAGGCAGGCACTCCAAGTTGTCCTGGAAGTGGCCACTGAATTAGGTGACAAAGCAGCTGACTGGCTCAACAGAGGCTACGGAAAAGACAGAAAGCAGAAGGAGAAATGGAGAGGGAGAGAAGGAGAGAGAAGAGCTGAGAGTGAAGCGGGAGAAAGGGCTGGAAGGAGCCCGAGAAACTGAAGCCTGGGTTATCAGAATAATTCCAGACAGTTTTCAAGTTCCCAGGACCAAATGCGTCATACCTGAGGTCCAGTAGTCCTGAATGCTGCCGAGGGCTAGTGGCTTCCAGGGACACTGTAGTTCAGAGGCTCCCCGTTCTCTGAAGCATGCCGAGGACTGGGACAATCATGCTTCTGCTGCCCCACTGCTCCCAAATGAGTACCTGAGCCCCAAAACAGATGGCAGGGGACATAATACTCCCAGTTTGAGTTTTTTTTATGACTCTTTGCCTGAAGCAAGTTTCTGTCTCCTTGTGTGTGGGTGTGTGGGTGGGTTTTTTTTTTTTTTTTGTTTGTTTGTTTGTTTGTTTGTTTGTTTTTTTGGTTTTTCGAGACAGGGTTTCTCTGTGTAGCCCTGGCTGTCCTGGAGCTCATTCTGTAGACCAGGCTGGCCTCGAACTCAGAAATCCGCCTGCCTCTGCCTCCCAAGTGCTGGGATTAAAGGCTGTGCGCCATCACCGCCCGGCGTTTTGTTGTTGTTGTTTAATATTTATTTAATTTATGTAAGTGAATACACTGTCACTGTCTTCAAACACACCAGAAGAGGGCATCAGATCCCATTACAGATGATTTCGAGCCACCATGTGTTTGCTGGGAATCGAACTCAGGACCTCTGGAAGAGCAGTCAGTGCTCTAAACCACTAAGCCATCTCTCTAGGCCCCTCTCCTTGTGGTTTTTTAAAACAATTATTTTTATCCTTAATTATGCATGTGTGCATCTGCTTCTTAGCTTTTGTTTTTGTTTCTTGTCAATTTGACACAAGCTAGAGCCATTTGGGAAGAGGGAACCTTAGCTGAGGATTTGCATCCATCACACTGGCCTGTAGGCAAGTCTGTGAGGCATTTTCTATACTTCTGATTGATGTGGGAGGACCCAGCTCACTGTGGCAGTGCCACCCCTGGGTGGTATAAGAAACCAATCGTGCAAGCTGTGAGGAGCCTTCTGGAGGACACTTCAGATTCAAACCATAATAGTACCTCTACAGAACAACCTGAGAACCATTCCCAGTGACCCAGTTGGTATTTTGCACTCCTTTAGCAAGTAGTTGGCTGGCTGGTACTTACATACTTGCATTGATAGATTGTTATACGTGGAAGCAAGTTATACAATAAGATAATTCAGTTATGAACATTCACACATAGATCACTTATATTGACCTTGTTACCAGAGGCCCAGATCAGGTGGAATAGTTCCATTTACTCTTACTCAAACAGATAGAAATGAAGGCTCACACAGATTTAGAAAAGTAGCAAGGGAAATGTATTCATAGTAAAAATAACAACAGATCAGATACTCAGTCACAAGTGACAGTAGGCCACCTGAGTGAAAGTACTCAAGGGCCTTGGCTATTGATTAGAGCCCTGTCATAGGGCTCAAAGGGAGGAATTTGGTTGCTAAGTAGCGTAGTTGGATGGTTTTCTAGTTGGGAGATTAAGTTATATAACCACTTTTCTACCACACATGTCCCTTCCTATAATGCATCTGATTCTAATCATATGCACACCTAATTATGCACAGGCATAAAACAGGAGATAGGAGATTCTAAAGGTTCACTTTGAGGATAGAGTTTGCCTTATTGCACATGCGCTCCCCCCCCCAAAAAAAAACTAGTCCAGAACAGACCAGCCTTCCTACCCTGCATCAGATTCATTGGGACTATTATTTGAATAGAAACTGTCCGAGTTTGCTGGTTATTAAGGGAAGGAGAATTATTTCAACATTCAGAGAGGACTGGGCGTGCAGCTCAATGCAGGTGGGCGTTACAGTTTGCTAATGGGTGGCGAGGTGCATTGTTTAGAGAAGGATGTGTGCACTTAGTACATGCAAAGAGAAAGCCAGGCACATTGCTAGAAGAGAGGTGTGTGTATAGCCCAAGTCAGCCTAAATCTCATTTTGCTGGGCTAATCCCTATGCTTGCCTGTCTCAAAGTCCTAAGACCTAAGTTTTCATCATAGCTCTGCCATGTATTGCTCATCTCTTGTCTTCCTTTCTTCCTTCTCTTCTTCCTTCCTTCCTTCTCCTTCCTTCCTTCCTTCCTTCCATCTTCCTGTGCTGGAGATCACAACCAGGGACGTGAGCATGACACCCATATGCTCTACCACTGAGCTATAGTCCCAGTCCCTCTAGAGAGTTGAATTTTCTTTTTACTTTAAAAGATGAAAATAAGTCAAATATGGTGGTGCATACCTGTGATCCCAGCATGCAAGAGGTGGAGACAAGAAGATCAAGAGTTTATGGCCAACTGGGCAGCAATGGTGGCACACACCTTTGATCTCAGTATTCAGGATGCAGAGGCAGGTAGATGTATGTGAGTTCAAGGCCAGCCTCACTTACAGAGCTAGTTCCAGGACAGCCAGGGCTACACACAGAAAACCCTGTCTTGAAAACAAACATAACACAACAAAACAAAACAACAAAAGAGCTGTGTCTCCTGAAGGTTAGAAAGCCCTTTGCAGTTGGATGACCTTGAAGTTGAAGTTAGGTGAGTCCCACCCCCATTTCTCTCTCTCTCTCTCTCTCTCTCTCTCTCTCTCTCTCTCTCTCTCTCACACCACACATCACACCCAAACACACTCAGTATGTCTTTATTGGAGATATATACTGATCTTTATCCTCAACAGGAAATACGATCAAATAAATCATGTAAACGAAAGAGCTTTGCATTGCTTACACCACCAGATATGAAAGTTAGTCGTTTCTAATGAAAAGAGCTTTAGAAACTACTTGGCTTTAACAATTGTAAAGCAATCTCTCTCTCTCCTCTCTCTCTCTCTCTCTCTCTCTCATCTCTCTGTGTGTGGAGGTGCGCGCGCGTGTGCGTTGCGCGTGCGTGTGTCGCGCGTGTGATGTGACATTTCTAGCCCTACAGTTCCCGTTGTGTCCATTAGCTCAGTTACTGCTCCTTTGTGAGAGGATCCTCAGATCAGGGACTATGAACAGTCTTCTCTTGGTTCGTTGCTTGTGATAACTTTATGTCATTTCTTGCAGAAAACCCGTATCTTGAAAAGTTATCTCTTGTTATACATTTGCTGCCTAAGAACAGATGGCCTCCATGCCCTGCACTAGAACTCCGTGATTTAATGAAAGCAACACAGAAAAGCCATGGTTGAAAGGTCTATACGTGTTCCTCTCTCCCTGCACACTTATGTAATGCTGTCCTCTTCGGGCAGGGTCAGCATGACTGCACTACACTGGCCAGTGTGTGCTCAGTGTTTCCTGAACAAATGCCCTCTACAAGGGAATTTACGGCTTCTGCATAGTCGGGTGGATTGCCTGCTCTCCTCTCCCGTTTCTGAGGTTTTTTTTTTTTTTTTTCCTATTCTATGATCTGTCGGCTTAAACCAATACAAAATAGCTTTGGAGTGGGGAGTTGTGTTTTGTTTCTTGTTGTTGTTTTGGTTTTTTTTTAGAAACCAAAAGGATTTAAATTTTATTCCATCTGCTAGAGAACAGGAGCTGGATGCAACACACGCAGGCACCAGGCCGACTCATTTACGTTTCTTCCTCTTCCTCTTCCTCTTCCTCCTCTTCTTCCTCCTCATCCTCTCCCTCCTCCTCAGAGCTGAAGGTGCCATCGGGCAAGCTGAAGACTCGGATGACCTGCTTGTTGGGGTCCTTGAGGATGAGGTGCTCGCCCTCCTCCAGCTTCATGCAGATATCAATGACGCAGCGCAGGATGCCCCAGGCGTTCTCCACGCTCAGGTTGACCTGGCTGGCAAACTCATTGGGCTTGAACTACTGGGTGCCTAGGATGACACGGCATGAGGAATCCTTTACGTGGTACCGGGACACATACCCGAGCTTCAAGTACTCAGATCCGGCCAGCAAAGCACAGCAGGTCCACCTTGCCAACTAGTAGATGTTGTTCTTCAGTTCGGTGGCGATGATAGCCCCACGCTGAGAGTCCAGCTTCTGACCCCAGTCAGTGCCATTTAAATGCCTGAGTCCCATTCATTGAGCGTCTTGATGTTGATGAAGGACACTTCCCCGTTGGCCCCAGTCATGACGCCATCATGTTCACAGCGGACAATAAGGTCAATGTCCTCTCCAAGTTTCCACCTGCGGTAACACGGCAAGCAACCGAGGCGATCTCATTCTTATCCATGTTGTCCTCCACAAATGGGTTTGGGTTGGGGAAATTGTATCTTTCTCTCCCCATTCTCAGGCACTGCTGGGAGAAGTTGTGGTTGATGTAGGTGGCCTCCATGGCCAGGTTTTGGGGTGAGTTGAAGGAATTGCCTTCATCTTGAGGGGCTTGTTGGCTGTCTCACTCACAGTCAGGAGGTCAAAGTCAGAGTTGTGCCTCTTGTCAAAGAAGAGTTTAGAGCCGACTCTCTGGTCGACGATGTCCCAGGAGTACACAGAGCGGGTGCAGCTCATCAATATGACCAGGATGGCATCAGTGGCAAACACATTGCCCTGTGTTTTTGCCAGCTTCCGGATGACAGGGTCGTCTGTGGTGGTGACTGTGTGAAAGATGCGCTTGATGCTCTGCAGAGGCGTCTCACTCCTCGTGGTGATGCGGTCAAAGGCTTTGTCATAATACTCCAGTGCTCGCAGCACTCGATGTCTTGAGGCTCTGACACTTCTAAATAGCGCATTTTCATCAGCTGAGGGAAGTCCATCCCTCCTTCACCTCCCAGTCACTGCGAACTTCAACAGAGGAGTCTCGGGTTTCTGAGACTTCTGGTCCCATTTTTGCCTCACTCCAAATTGCTTCTGGAATTTTTTCTGCAAGCGAATGCATTCTCTCTCTTTCTGCTTGGCACTCTTGGGCAGTGTCTGTAGGTTGAACTGCACCATGTTCCTCGGATCTTTGTCTCTGCGGAGGTTCCGTTGTGCGAATCTCATCTGGTTCCACTGGTAGGCAGTTTTCTGTGTGCATGCTGTGTCCACCAGCTCGTCTCATCCTCCTCATGGAAATATGCATACTGACTTCCCCTTCCGAACTGACAGGAATAGTTGTTTGTGTACCTCTTGTCCTGGTATGTGGCCCCAGTCCAGTCTGCAACCTTCCCCAGCCGATCTCCTTTGCTGAATGGCTGGTAAGGCATATCTCGAAACTGCAGGAACAGCACAGGGACCCCAGCCTGAGGGGTTGTCCTGGATGACAGGTGTCATGAACTTGCCATCTTCTAAAACCTGCAACGGCCTCCGGATGGCGACAGATGGCCCAGGAAAGAAACTGTGATAGCCTCGATACTCGGAGGAAGCAAGACCAGGAGGGCGGTTTTTGTTTTTTGAGACAGATTTCTTGTGTAGTCCTGACTGTCCTAGAACTCACTCACACCAGGCTGGCCTCGAACTCAGAGATCTGCCTGTCTCTGCCTCCCAAGTGCTGCTGGGATTAAAGGCGTGAGCCACAGCTTCCCAGCTTTGGTTTGTTTGGATTTCCAGCATTTATGATTGAAACAGGTGCTTGTACATCGGAGGGAAACACTCTACCACTGTGCTATACTCTTGCCTCCAAAAAGCCATACTTTTCCAGATTAAAAATTGTGGAATAAGACAGAACTAGTGGTACATGCCTATAATTCTAGCATTTGAGTGGCTGAGGCAGGAGGATCATAAGTCCAAGGCCAGCCTTTGCTACACACTGAAACTTTGAGAGAGCGAGAGTGAGAGAGAGAAGAGAGAGAAAGAGAGAGAGAGAGAGAGAAGGGAGAGGAGAGAGAGACAGGGAGAGAGAGAGAGACAGGGAGAGAGAGGGAAGGAGTGAGAGAGGGGGGAGGGAGGAAGGGAGAGAGAGAATCTTCATGTGTATCTCCCTGACTGACTGACTGACTGACTGGCTTGGCTACGTGGATGTAGCTCTGCAGCAGAACACCAGAACACTGAATGGCTTTTCATCATCACGATGTCTCAGGGTCCTTCTGCCCTTCAGACTTGTCATCTTAGCCAGTGCCTTTCATCTTCCTGCCGTTTGCCTCCTGGTGCCATCTGTCACTCACTTCTTGCCTCATATCCACATCACAGAGATTACAAAGTCAAAGGACTTTCTAGCTGAATCTGATAAATATAAGAGGCTTTCCTAGAAATTCCAAGAAGGAGGGTGTGGGGCACAGTGGTAAAGCAATTGCCTGGGATGCAAGATGCCTGCGTTCAATCCCAAGTGTGGGGTGCTGTGCAGCAGGGCAGGGGTGGGGTTGTAAGGACAGACATGCTACGTAGACACTCAAACCTCTGTGGCCAGAACAGACTTAGTCATATGGACACACCCACCCAGGAAGGCACCTACATCCAAGCATATTGTTACCATCTTGAACAAACTTCCTGACAGTATTCTGTTTTAAGGGAGAAAGCCAGCATTGATACTGAGTTAGACATTGAAAGGCTTGCTTGCTTGCTTGCTTGTCTGCTTGCTAGCTTTCTGTGTCACTCTGACACATGCTTAGCTAGTTTTCTTATAAAACACAAGACCACTTGTCTAAGGATGGTGGCTGTACCCTCCTGCATGAGTTAATAATCAAGACAGTTCCCTAAAGACATACACACAAGGACAGTTTGATCTAAGCAAATCCTTAATACAAGTTTTCTCTCTGATAACTTTGGTTGTGTTGATGAGTAAAGCTTTTGTCTATCTTTGATGGTATGTTTCTTGGAGGCAACAAATGGATGAATCTTGTTTTTAAATATTTCTTTTCACATTTAGTGTGTGTGTGTGTGTGTGTGTATGAGACACACAAAGAGAGAAGGAGAGAGAGAGAGAGAGAGAGAGAGAGAGAGAGAGAGAGAGAGAAAGAGAGAGACAGAGGACATCTTAGAAACTGACTCACAAATACTCACAAATGAGACTGCCATTTGTTGGTATCCTGTTATATAGCTGAACACATTCTGATGCAGTCAACTAACAACATTTACCTATAGTGATATTTCCTGGATTCTCAGTTCTGGCACTAGAGTCTAAAATTGTCTAAAGAGCAAAAATGTTGTATTTAGGCAACTTTACAGTTTAAGCATATATATTTAAACTTCTTTTTTTTTTTTTTTTTTTTTTTTTTTGGTTTTTCGAGACAGGGTTTCTCTGTGTAGCTCGGGCTGTCCTGGAACTCACTCTGTAGACCAGGCTGGCCTCGAACTCAGAAATCCGCCTGTCTCTGCCTCCCAAGTGCTGGGATTAAAGGCGTGTGCCACAACTGCCCGGCTGCAGAAAGATTTTTGTTAATGTATTTGTATGTGTGTGCACATGTCACAGCACTGGAGATGAAACAAGTGTTCGTGTTTGTAGCATGCACAGGGAAGACAAATCTGGCTAGCTATCTTACTTTATTGTTTACTGCTCTGTTGGCAGTGTGAACCTGGGAGATCAGGGCCTAAAAACAAGGCAGACTAAGGTCTCATGCAATAGCCAACTTTATTCAGAGCATCAGACAATTTATACTCTAAGGATTAAGAAGAGTCACCTAAGTAAGGTGTTCAACCACAAGGATAGGCCATAAGTAGCTAAAAGATGTTTTTCCATAGAGGTATATGAATAACAACAGCTGAAGTGAACTCACGTCTATCTGACATACCTGGGAGGAGCACAAAAACACATTCCAAGAACAATTCTGCTTTGAAGGAACCAAGGTCACAAGACTCTTGTTTTCTTGGAGTTTTCTCACAAGCACTCAGAATTCCCACATGACTCCGATTTAGAGTATGCTCTGACACTTCATTTTCACTTCTGAGTGTCAGGAGTATGGCAGGCTATCACACACACCTAGCATCTGAATCTCACCTTTTATGCTTGATGGACAAGTGCTAACCATCGAGCAACCTCCCCAGTCTTGTTTGGTTTCTGGACAGGGTATCAGGAAGCCCAGCCTGGCCTTGAACTCACTTTGTAGGCAGATGAACTTGCCTCCTGCTCCAGTTTCCTGAGTCGGGAGCTAACAGGAGTACCTCTATACCATCCCAGTTGGCTTTTAAAATTTTTTGTTTAGTTTTACTCTGTAGCTCAGGCTGGTGTTGAATTCACAGAGATCCTCCTTCATCAATGTACCTAGTGCTGAGATTACAGATGTGAGCCACCGTGCATGGCTCTTAAAACTTTTTATTCCTTGAGAATTCATCAAAAGCTTCCTAATCCCACAGTGCCTACGAAGAGGGAGTCCTAGGCATCTGCCTGAGTTTAGGGGCAGCAGGGATTATCACCTTTCTTAGGCTTCTCAATCAGTAGAACAAGTCCAGTAGCACCCAACTGAAGGTTTGTTTTTCTTCCTTCTCTCTCTTTATTCCCTACACTCCACCCAACATGCACCACCCTTTTCTTGAGACAGGATCTCACCAAGCCAACCCGGCTATCTTGGAACTTGCTGTGTAGACCAAGCTGGCTCTGAACCCACTAGCATCCAGTTGTCTCTTCTTGCTGAGAGATGGAATGAAAGGTATGACCACTACACTCCACATTCTCCTCCTTTCTTTGGCTGTTGTTTTGTTTTTGGAGACAGTCTTATTGTCTAGGCTGGCTTCAAACTCACAGCAATGCTCCTGTCTCATTATTCCAAGTGCTGGGAATAAAGTCATGTGCCATCATGCCTGGTCAAAATGTTCTGCTTCTTAGAATAACAGGCATGTATTAAGCAGAGCCCATGTTTCTATAAATGTTTCAGTAGCGTTTGCTGATTATTTTTCATTTCCACATCTTTCATCCGACTTGCCTGAGAAGCTGGATTTGCAGAACCATGAGAGAACATTTAACAAATATACTTAAGGACTTTGGTTTGATCACCAACACCACCAGAAACCAAAGTAAACCAAAAAGATGCCATGCAGAAAACAGGCATTTCTAGTGGTGTTTGTTTGCCTAAGTAAAAGCTCAAGGAAAGGAGATAAAACTGTTTACATTAAATACTTAAAGGAATTTAATGGAAATAAAATGTTCACATTTACAATTATATATTTACTATGGTCAGTGGGAGTTCAAGGCCAGCCTAGGCTACATGAGCCCCTGTACCATTTTAGCCAGACATAGTAGTTGACATATAACTTTTAATTCCAGCATTCAAGAGGCAAAGGTAGAAATGACTACTGGAGGTGCAGGACCAATCTAGGCTACAAGAGTTCCAGGCTAGCCAGAGCTACAGAGTAAAACACTATCTCAAAATATGAGGGCTGGAAAAATGGCTCAGTGGTTAAGAGTGCATACTGCTTTTGCAGAGGGCTTGAGTTCAGTTCCCAGCACACATATCAGGTAGCTCTTAATGGCCTGTAACTCTAACACCAGGGGAGTCTAACTCCTTGGGTGCCTGCACACACACACACACACACACACACACACACACACACACACACACATCCTCTTTCTGCATACTCATATACACAATAAAACATAAATCTTTAAAAACAACCACAAAGTTAGAATTTTGCAAGGCATAGTGGCACTGAGGGAGGAGAATTGCTTGTGCTCAGGAGTTTGAAAGCAGCCTAATCAACACACGCCATCTCTCTCTCTTTATGCATGTGTATGCATGTTAGTGTATGTGACTATGCAGGTGCCTGTGGGTGGGTGCCTGTGGCAGTCAGAGGACAACCTTGGATATCATTCTCAGGGATACTGTCTACATTCATTGAGGAAGGGGCTCTCATTGGCCCTGAGCTCATCAATTAGGCTAGATTGACTAACCGTTGAGCCCAAGAGATTCTCCTCAGCCCTGCCTCCTAGACTGGATTATAAAAGAGTGCTGTAACACTGGATATTTGAGTTGATTTGGGGGATCAAATTCAGGTAGGTCCTTGTGGGTTTAAGGTAAGCACGTTACCAATTGAGCTAGCCTCACCCCAAAGATCATGTTTCTTTAAAAGAAAAAAGGTCCTAGGGCTGGAGAGATGGCTCAGAATTATTCTTTGAGAGGAGTTTAGATCAGTTTCCAGCACTCCCAATGAATATCTTACTACTGCTGCTTCTACTTCAGCTCCAAAGGATCTCATACCTTCTTCTGAACTCTGCAGGTCCCTGCGCTAATGTGCACATAACCACATATATATGTATATATTTAGTATCTTTATTATATATATATATATATATATACTAAATATATATGTATATATTTAGTATATTTATTATATATATACTAAACATTTTAAAGCAATAAAGAAGAATCTACCAAAAAGTACCATCTTGCCAAAATGAATTTTTGTGCTTATTAATTTGCTCCTGTTAGGAACATGTCATCATTTATGTTGCTCATGAATCTTGCTTTGGGTAGCTTCACCTCTCACTCTGAGGATTAGTCAGGGTAGCAGGCTGGAGGCTGCAAGATCTGGTTTTCAAGCCAGAGCACTCCACGGCTGGCAAGGAAGTGCTGGCTCCTGGCCCAGAGTGCAGCTGAGTTCCGGGCTCAGTTCATGTTCCTCTCTGCATGGGCTTCTTTACAGGCTGCCTGGAGTTTTTCCTGGCATATGACTGGGCACTGAGAGCCAGCATTCCAAAAAAGCAGAAAGCTGCACTGCCTCCAGTTATCTAGTCTCCAAAGAAAAGGCAGTCTTTCCTCTCAAAGACAGAGTATCAAAGTTCCAATGTAAGAACCTGTGGAACTGGGGATGGCAGCGCCTCATTTTGTGAAGTTATTACCTACCACAGAACACTAATGATGTGGGCCAGGAAAGGAAGTGGCTGCTGGACCTCCGATCTTCACATGCAAACCAGGCTGAACTGGAAGGATCTGGGTGGCACAGAATGGATGCAGTGATTCAGAGGTCTTGTGCAGAAAATGGAGCTGGGTGGGGTACTTCAGTGGCAGGAAGGCTTCAGGAGGTGAGAAGCAATTTTCTTTAAGCATCACCATGGTAGTTATTAGTAATATGGCTAGGTTCCAAGACTAGTTACTTTGTCCCATTGTTGAGGTGGGTGAGTAGATAGGGTATTTTTACTGCCGTTTCCTACCCTTGTCTACTGCATGATGGCAGTGGTACAGTTTGCCAGGTGGATGCTGGGAACTGAACCTGGGTCCTCTGGAAGAGCAACAAGTGCTCTTAACTGGGCCATCTCTCCAGCCCCATACACTACTGCATTTAAATATATGATTTTCAGGCTAAGGGTGTAGCTTAATGTTAGACCACTTGCTGATTTGAGCCATGAGTTTGATTCCAAGCACCTCAAAAAAAGCTTAATTTTATTCATTTAACATAATTTAAGAGGTGGGGATTTAGAATGCTTGCCTAGAATGCACAAAGTCCTGGGTTCTATCCCCAGCACCACACGAATCCCAGGACTAGGATATGGAAGAAGAAGGATCAGAATTTTAAGGTCAGCTTTAGTTACTAAGAGAATTTGAGGCTGCCTCAGCTATATGAGATTGTCTCAAAGAAAGCCCCAAACCAAGCAAACTACTTCTCTCTCAGATTACTACCTCTTCTCTTAAGTTAACTTTGTTCTAAGAATACACCTATGGTGATGGAGAGATGGCTCAGTGGTTTGGAGCCCAGGCTATTCTTTCAGAGGAGCTGATGGCCTCTCTGAGCCTTCCCAGGTACCAGACAGGAAAGTAGTGCACATATACTCAATCAGACAAAACTCTCATATGCATTTTTTTTTTTTTTTAATCTGTAGCGAGGTGTTTGTGCATGCTTGTAATCCTGGCCCTTTGTAGGTCGAGTTCAAGGCTAGATTTAGCTCCATGGGACAAACCAAACCAAACCAAAAGAAGAAAGAAAAAACTCACACTTTTGAACACGAAGTAGACTTCAGATTTACCATCTTCTCCTGAGGAAAGAATGATTTAGAAGAGCTGGGAAGATGGATATAGTAACAAATGCTTGTGACCTAGGCCTTGGGAAGCTGAGGCAAAAAGATCACCATGGACTTGAGGCCACCCTAGGTTAACTAGTGAGTCCCAGGTCAGCCTTTGTCACATGGTAAGAACTTGTCTCCAAAGAAAGGTTGGAGTGATGATGAAATAGAGGAGGGTGATTTTTGATGGTAATCTTTCCATACTCGAGTTACAAGGACAGGCTAATGTGATGAATGAGGAATGTCTTTCATGGTCTTGGGCATCTAAGACTTGGTCCAGGAGTAGTGGTGCTGTATGGGGAAGTTTAGGTGTGGACTTGCTAAAGAAAGTATGTCCTTGGGGGTGAGGGGGGGCTTTGAAAACTTAAGACCTAGCTCTGCTAGATCTGTCTGTTTTGTGCTTTGGTTTTGAAGATGTGAGCTCTGGGATTCCTGCTCTGGCTGCCATGCCTCTGCTCTGACATCATGGACTCTTACTTCTCTGAAACTGTAAGAAATAATCTTCTCTCCCTTTAAGTTCCAGTGGTCCTGGTGTTTTATCACAGCAAAAGAAATATAACCAATACAGCTAGAAATGGGGACTTCCATGGAAAGAGCAACTATAACAAGAGTTTTTAGGTTTAGAGGTCTGGTGACACACACCAGAGATTCTACCATTGGGAGATGGAGGCAGAAGCATCAGGATCTCAAGGTCAGCCTTGGTGACAAAGTGTGTTTGAGGCCAGCCTGGGATATGTGAGACCCTATCTCCAAGCCCCCTCCTGAAATAAACCAATTAAATAAAATAAATCTCTAGTACTATTTCAGCATAATATAATATGCTGAAATATAATTCAAGCATGTATATGTTTTTTTTTTTTTTTTAACAAAAATAGGAACAAAGAAATTTAGTAGCATCAGCAAAGGCTAGCAGTAAGTCTTGTGTTTTTAGGCAATATAATCTTGGTCACAAATATTCAACTCTGGCATGTTAGTAGAAGAGCATCCACAAACAATTCATAACTTTTTATTACACAGATATTTTCAGATTGTGATTTGTGATCTTGGTGGATTTGTGTGCTCGAGTTCATATGTGTGTGTGTGTGTGTGTGTATGTATGTATGTGTGTGTGTATGTGTGTGCAACCTTGACACAAACAAAAATGTATCTGGAAAGAGGGACTCTCAGCTGAGGAACTACGGCCTTCAGATTAGTCTGTAGGCAAGTCTGTGAGGCATTTGCTTAATTGGCCAATGGGAGGGTCCACCTTACTGTGGGCGGTGTCACCACTGAGCAGGCAGCACCGAACTGTATGAGAAAGTAGGCTAAGCAAGGCATGAGGAGCAAGTCAGTACGCAGTGCTCCTCCATGGCTTCTGCTTCAGTTCCTTCCATAGCTCCCCTCAATGGACTGTGATCCAAGATATATTCGTCAAAAACCCCATTTATCCCAAAGTTGGTTTTAGTCAGTGCTTGATCACAGCAAAATGAAAGCAGAGAAATGCAGGTCTTTAAAAAAAAACATAATACATGTTGGAGAGAGGGCTGTGGTCAAGAGCATGTGCTGCTCTTGAGAGGACCTGGGTGTAAGTGTCCATGATTCACTGAAGAATGATTGATACCCCTGACTCGAATAGTACGTACATGCAAAGAGTGTTTTCTTCTGTAAAAGTCCAGCATGCTGGAATCTCACATTACCAGAACAGAGAGACAACCAAGTGAGCTCGAAGGTCTGATTTAAAGCACACTAGGGAATTCTGGGGTGGGTGACATCTATGTTAATCTGTTGGGTCAATCTCTATGGTAATGGAATACCAGGGTGTAGGGGCTGGAAACTTGCTGGGGAGGTCTGGAAACTGTTGCTAAGGAAGTAGATGAGGAAGTCTGGAAACGGCTGCTGACCCATTGTCTTTGCCTCAGGCCAGGTGGCGGGGCAGCTTCTGAGGTCTGGACTTGCCTGGAATTGCCTAGTTCTTGGAAACAGAGATTTGGGCCTAGTCTCCTTAACTGCTGATTTGAAGCCTGTCATGGAATCAGCCTAGCCTTCTTACGGGTTTGGGTTCCCTTGTCCACATGGCAGCTCACAACCCGCCTGTAATTCCAGTTTCAAGGATCCAATACCCTCTTCTGTCTTCACAGGCCAGAAAAAAACAAAACAAAACAAAACAAAACTGGAGTCACAGATGGTTGTGAGCTGCCATGTGAGTTCTTTTGGAAGAACAATTCGTGCCATTTCTCTAGCTCTAAATAAATTAAAAAGCAAAAATGAGACAAAACAAAACCTAACAAAATTATGCCAAAAAGATTTTTAAAAAAGAAAAACCTAAATTTTATAACAGAGGTGGAGCAATTTCCAGTGGTGGTAGTGGTAGTGGTGGTGGTGGTAGAGTTTGATTGGTTGATTTTTCTGTGGTTGGCTGTTGGCTAGTCTCATGGGCTTTTGTTTTGTTTTTGTTTTTCCCAAGACAGGGTTTTCTGTGTAGTCCTAGTTGTTATGGAACTTAATCTGTAGACTGGCCTCAAACTCAGAGACTCACCTAACTCTGCCTTCTGAGTGCTGGTATCCAAGGCATCTGCTACCACAACCTGACTTTTATTTTTTTAAGAGGTGGAGAAATACTGGTGGTTTGGTTCCTCCTGATTTGTCTGTGGTAAAGTAGGGGCTGAGTGCCCTGCACTAGCCACAGATTTGATTGGGGTATATACTTTTGAAAGGTGTGCAATATTCAATGTGACAAGACAGACAGGCAGAAAGCTTGTGTGCTCAGTGAGTAGCATGCTTCACTACAAGAAACACTTCATTCTGAAGATGCGTGGTACCCTCCTTCCTGCAAGCACTCACTGGTTCCTTGTTGAAGCTTGCTAGGGATCACAGTGGGTGCCATTTAATGAAAAGCTTCTTTTAGAATATTCTAGCAACAATTTCATGAAGCCTTCTCACCAAGAATTTACATGCTGGAATTTTAAAGAAGAAATATTTTAATGCAATTTCCCCAAATGGAGCAGCAGCATATTGTATGAAGCATATGAGTTATGACTGCTGGTTCTTGTATATTTTGAATTTCCCAAAGATGAGTAATGAGTCATCTAGATTAAACCATGTAATGGACTCAGGTCCTCAAGTTTGGTGGTGATGTCTTTATCAGCGGAGCATCTTGCTATCCCTGCACAATGCTTTCTTCAGTCCAGAAGACTGAAAGCTTTCAACATTCTGATTGCCAGAGTGCTCGTCTAATGATTAAAATGTACACTTCCTGAGTGCTGAGATCAAAGGCACACACACCCCCTATGTCCAACCTGTTACCAGTTTTCTTAATCAGCTGCAACAACAGCAGTTAGAAAAATGAAGGAAAAAAAAACATAAGGGGAAAAAAAAAAGAGACAGAAAATCGTGGCTGCTTTCTGGATGCTGACGCTGGGCCTGTGCTCTCCAGGACTGCTATCTGTAAACTGCAGAAAGTACTGGGCACCACAGTGATGCTGCGGGCATCAGGGATCCAGAAAGAAGGAGAATGGTAGACAAAGACACAAGACTCTGGGTTCACTTCAAGAATGACTAATTTTTATTTTTCTGATGCTTATGTATTGTCTCCCTGGTTACCAGAGAAGCACTGTAAGCAGAGCTTGATCAAACAGTATCTTTGACCCCGTATCTGAACTCTTCCTTCCACACTTCCCTGCAAATAAGTGTCTTTTCCCCTTATCTGAGTTCTTGCTTTGATATTTCTCTGTCCTTTGGCTTTGTTTTGCTTCAGGGAACATTCCTCCTGGGCTGTCTCATGTCTGTAGTTACTGGGCCACATCTGGGTGAAGTTTCTGCTTGAGGAAAGAACTACAGATTACTAGGACCCCAACACCTAGGGTTAATGATGGGGCAATGAGCATTTTGAACTATATGATTTATCTTCATGAAGGAGTGAGGTACCTTGCATGCAAGCTCTCTTCTGTTTGGCTACTCTAAGCCATCCCTGCTGTGAAACGAACATTCATGCAGAAAACCATTATATGAAACTTGACAATACTTGTGAAAACGCTTATTCTGTTTATACATAGTATATTTCTGCAAACATCATCCAAAATTCACAGACAAGGCTTTCGTCCTCATTGAAGGTTGGCCTCTGCTACCCATCTGGGACTGTTCTATTAAATTGTTTTCAGAATTTTACACCCAGTTATGTATAGTTTCTAGAATACTTTCTCTATTCATGTTATTAAAAATAAATTTCCAATTCATACAGGTGTGTTTTGCAATGGAATTTAGTTTTTTCCCCACTAGTTGACTTCTTGTAAAAATGATTGCTAAAGGGATGGTGGTGGTGCACACCTTTAGTCCCAGCACCGGGGAGGTAGGGGCATGGGCAGACAAATCTCTGAGGCCAGCCTGGACTACCAGAGGGAGTTCTAGGATATCCTGGACTATAAAGAGAAACACTGTCTACAAAAACCAAAAAGGAAAAAATAATAAAAAAGGAAAAAGAAAACAATTGCTTATTTGTGTACTGCTTTATTAATAACTGTTCTTACATTTGTTGTTATCATTGCTTTTTTCCCATGGTGTTTTCTCTTCCCACCCAAACCAAAACAAATAAAAACCCCAACCCCCAAACAAACAAAAAGTAATAACAAAACCCAAAAGCTGGGAAAAAAAATCCCAAAGACCAAATAAACAAACAAAAAGCCCAGATCTTTCCAATTTAAGGCAATACATTCGCCGGGCGGTGGTGGCGCATGCCTTTGATCCCAGCACTTGGGAAGCAGAGGCAGGCGGATTTCTGAGTTCGAGGCCAGCCTGGTCTACAGAGTGAGTTCCAGGACAGCCCGGGCTACACAGAGAAACCCTGTCTCGAAAAAAAAACAAAAAAAAAAAAAAACAAAACAAACAAAAAAAAAAAAGCAATACATTGTTGCATTGTGGGTTTATGTACTTATCTTATACTCTAGGTCCCTGGCCAGGCATGGTCCCTCTGCTAAATTTTCTTTTAGGGGCATGGGAATGTCTCAAAAAAAAAAAAAAAAAAAAAAGGTGGAGCCTCCTGCGGTGATTGGCAGGGAGGATTCCTGGAGACTTAGAAATTATTTTTTACTGGAGTATTACACCCTGCCTGCTAAGAAGCGCCACAAAAGGATTTACCACTAAGTCGAAGCAGGCTCACTAAGTACAGTCACCCTGACGTTACTTTTAGTAGTCACTGCCACTGACTTCCATTGTGTCAGCACAGGTTCAAAGGAACACTGTGGCTTTTCCATCCTGTGACTTAAAACTTCTGCAATCCTAAGATGTATGTGATCTGTTCTGATTTCACCTGTTACTGGTCTTTCCTTACCATGTCATTAACAGGCTCAAATGAATGGACTATTCTACTTCCTCAGATAGCCAGGTGGCAAAATATATGAACAGATGAAACAATCCAATATTCTGAAAATATTTAATGGAATAGACTAGAAATAGGTTTTCAAGAGTTGGCACCTTATTAGCATTATTTGTAATACTCTGGGATTTTAAGCAATTGAGAAAGAGCCAACTTGACTGACTTTTCTTACTGTTCTCACAGTTGTTTCTGGATTGATGGAGTATCTTGTTCTAGTTATGAATGAAACACTGCTGAGTGTTCCTAACTCAGAATCTACTTGCTATGAAATGAAGTGGTTCTGATAGTTTGACTGTTAAGCACACTGCTGATCAAATGTTTCATTGAAGAGGCTGTCAATCAGCTGTACCAGTCTGATTCTGCAGTGAGCATAGCTCCTAATGAGTCACTTTGCCCTATTTCTAGGAGCAATGCTTAAGGTGGATTTTATTCTTCAATAGTAATCCAGGAGATCTGATGACATTTTGTTGGCTTGAGATCTGATTCCTCCTGGTCATAGAATAAAGAATTTAATATTGAAACTTGCACAGATTTGTGAGGAAAAAGCCTAGGAAAACAAAACAAAACAAAACTGTGAAGAGTAATTTGTCCTAGAGCAGTTATAGGAGGTGAAATCTAGGTATCCTACTTTCTCTTTTCTTTGCTGTTGAAATGCACTTGTGTGTCACAATGTATACCTCATTAAAAGTTAGCTTAATTTATTTTATTTTTTTAAGTCAGAGGCTGGAGAGACAGCTCAGTGGTTAAGAATATTGGCTGGCAGCTGGGTCCAGAGGACTCAGGTTCATTTCCTAGCACCTACACAGTGGCTCACAACCTTCTACAAGTCCAGTTCTAGAAGACCCAATACCCTCTCTGGCCTCCACAGATACTGCATGCATATATGCATAGATTTTTTTGTGTGTGTGTGCAAAATACCCAAATACATAAAAGTAAATAAACCTTTAAATTTATTTTTAAAAACTCTAAAAATTATACTTATAAGCTCAGTAAACTCAATTATAATACATTACTTTAACAATTATTTATTTTTACATATATGCCTGTGTACCATGTATATACCTGGTGTCTTTGGAGGTCAGAAGAGGGCATTGTATCCCATGAACCTGGAGTTAGAGATGGTTGTGAGCCTCCATGTAGGTACTGGGAACAGAACCCAGGTTCTCTGCAAGAACAAGTGCTCTTAACCACTGACCCAACTCTCTAACCCAATAATACACTGCCTTTTACTATATACATAACTAAAAATCTTTTAAAAAGATCTAGCTTTAAAACCAAAATGAAAGCAAAGCAAAACAAAATCCCATCTACAACACAAAGTAAGCAAACAAAATGAGAGAGAGAGAGAGAGAGAGAGAGAGAGAGAGAGAAAGAAAGAGAGAGAGAGAAAGAAAGAGAGAGAGAGAGAGAGAGAGAGAGAGAGAGAGAGAGAGAGTGAAGACAAAAAGACAGTAGGATGCTAGAGCAGGGTGAGTCTGGACTCACACAGGAGGTATTTATAAAAAGCGAAGAAGCCAGGCAGCAGCCGGCATCTGCAGGTCCTGCTTTTTGGGAGGCTGAGATAGGAAGATTATTGCCTAGGCGGTCAAGGCTGGCCTGGGCAACACAGTCAGACCCTTTTTCAAAACAAACACAGAAGACATTCAACAACCAGAGGGAGAATGCAAGTGATGAAGGAGGCAGAGGCTGACATCAGCAACTGCAAGCCAAGGAATGCCAAGAATCTCTAGGGAATCACCAGAAGCCAGGGCAAGTCAGGAAGGCTCCTCTACAGGTTTCAGAGGGGCTGGATTCTCTCAATGCCTCAAAACTGTCTTGAGGTGTGAGGAACTAGAGGCTAAACCCAGGGTTTCAGGTAAGCTAATCAATCAATGAGTTCTACCATTGACCTATTTTCTCTGCCCCAGAGCTATGAAGCAGTAAATTTCTATTATTTTAAGCCATCCAAGAGTCTGTGGCATTTATAGATTTATAGCAACCCAAAAAATGACAACTGATTTTAAATATATATTTATTTATTTATTTATTTATTTATTTATTTATTTATGGTACTGATTGAGTCTGAGTTCCTATGCAGGCGAGGCAAGCATCCTACCATTCGATAAATTTCCAGCTCAATGTTTACTTTTTATTTTAAGAAAGGGTCTCACTAAGTTGCCCAGGTTAGCCAAGCTGATCTTGCCTCCTGTCTCAGGATCCACAGTAGCCGGGGGTACAAATTTCACCACCACACCCAGTTCTTGTGTGTCTTTAAACTACTACCTTTTTTCCCCATTTTATTTCTGTTCACCATTTTAGATACCTTCTTTAGCTGAATCCTCTATATACCACTTGCTCTTTGAGGTATCTAATGTAACTTAAGTTTTAAAGATTAGTAATTCTTTTTAAAAAATGATTTATTTTTATTTCATGTGCATTGGTGTTTCACCTCACGTGTCTCTGTGTGAGGACATCAAATCCTCTGGGACTGGAGTTATAGGTTACAGTGTAATAAGCACCTTTTCTTTTTTTCTTTTTGGTTTTTCAAGATGGGGTTTCTCTGTGTAGCTGTCTTGGAACTCACTCTGTAGACCAGGCTGGCCTTGAACTCAGAAATCCGCCTGTCTCTGCCTCTGGTGCAGGGATTAAAGGCGTGCGTCACCACTGCCCAGCAACAAGCACCTTTTTCCATGAGATATTTCTCTAGTCCAGACTTCAGCAATTCTGGCAAGCATCTGAGTCTCTCTCTCATAATCAGTTTTCTACCTATTTTGGTAATAGACCATCTTAATTTGTTCTCTCTCCCCCACCCCCCACCCCCTTTTCTTTCTTTCTTTTTAGGCAGAGTCTAGCTCAAGTTGGTCTCAAACTCTGGACACTTCTCCTTACCCCTGTGAGTACTGGGATTACAGGATTACAGAACCATGACTTACATTTTTTTTTTAAATGATATAATTCTTGTAGCTCTTGTAGAGTTGAACTCCAGAATCTTGTCTGTTTCTCCTAAGTACTGGTATTAGAAGTGTGTGCCACCATGGGTTGGCCATCAGTCTTAATTTTAATTCTATGTATGGTCACTCACAATAAAAGCTCAATTTTCAACTTCCCTACATGAAAGAAAGGGCCATATACTAAGTTCTCACATGAGAGATATGCATTAGTGGTTTGAATAGCTGTTTAGAAAGTTTGTTGTTGTTGCTTTTACTTTCAGTATTGGATATTGAACCTAGGGCTTCCTGCTGAAGAAACCAGTCTTCCTCCAATTTAGGTTTAAAAGCAATCTAATAGTAAAACACAAACTAGTTTCCATTTTGTTTATGATTAAACTTGTTTCTTAAGGACTGGGCTGTGTCCCACCTATAACCTTAACTACAGATGGTTCTGTACTGCCTGCTCCAGGAATAGCAATCAAACCATGTCTTTGTTTCAAAAAAGTTGTTTATAATCATCTTGCAACCCTACTTTTGTTTCAAAAGGCTATCTGACGACCTATGACTACCTTGTTATGCCCACCTTGCAACCATATCTGTTTCAGGAGGTCTTTAAGACTAACTTGTTATGATGGTCTGCTCCCGTAGCCCTGCCAATTTTGGAAACCTCTTACTCCTAAGCTATAAAAAAAAGGCCTTGTTTTCCTCGCATCCAATGCTGACCTCTTAAACCCTGCTTTGAGGGAGGCAGCTCCTGTATACAAATAAAAAAGCTTGCTTTAATTAATTTGGCCATGATGATTTGGGTCAGTGGCCTTTCTCCTCTCATTTTTGGGATTAGCCCTGCCACTGAGCTAAGGCCTCTTTTGTTTTGGAAACTGAGTCTCACTCTGTAGCCAGAGCTGGCTTCAAACTCATGGTAATCTTGCCACTTCAGCCTAAGTGCTGAGACATTGTTTTTCTCTATACCTCTGGCTGGCCTATAATTAATTCTGACTAATGTGTTGAGCAACTTGTCAAGTTCTTTTGGCTATTTGGGTATCTTTGGAGAAATAGCGATTCAGATTCTTTTCTCATTTTTTTTTTTTTTTTGGTTTTTCGAGACAGGGTTTCTCTGTGTAGTCCTGGCTGTCCTGGAACTCACTCTGTAGACCAGGCTGGCCTCGAACGCAGAAATCCGCCTGCCTCTGCCTCCCAAGTGCTAGGATCAAAGGCGTGCGCCACCACCGCCCGGCTTCTTTTCTCATTTTAAAATGTGGATTGTCTTTGTATTATTGAATTCTAGATATGGAAGAGATATGGTTTACAAATTGTTTTCTCAAATCCAAGTTCCCCTTTTATATGTCTTTAGGCACCTTCCAGCCTCTTTTTATTTTATTTTGAGACTACATAGTGCAGTCTGACTTCATGCTCAAATTTCAGCCTTTGGAGTGTTGGAACTATAAACATGGGCCATTATATATATATATATTTTTTGTCTTTTTTGATAGGGTCTCTTAGTTTGTTAGTGCTGCCATATCACAGACTGAAGATAACATTTTTGAGGATTAATTTCAAAAACTTAATTTCATCCACATAACTGTTCACCAGACCACTCAGATTTATGTCCCCCTCAACTTGAAAATGCATTCTATTTATTCCAAGAGACCATTTACATCCACATGAACTCTAATTCAAATCTTATCTAAGTAAACACAGGTTAAATGGGGTGTGGTGTCACAAGTCTGTAGGTCCAGCATTTAAGAGGCTAAGGGTTTGTAGGGTATCATTAGAACCTGGTTCAAGACCAGTCTAGGTAATACAGTGAGATTACTACCTGGTGGGGGTCACCTAATAAAAAATTCCCCAAATAAAAACAAAGAAAATAAAGAGAAGTTAAATATCCTTAATAAAAAAACATGGAATGTTGTAAAAGCTGAAAGTTTTCGACTATCAACATGGTACCTAGGTATAAACTTTCACATTATAAACTCCTGTTTTATGCACAAATTAAAACTACTGTATAAGTCAGGTGGTGGCAGTACATGCCTTTAATCCTAGCACTTGGGAGGCAGAGTCAGACTGATCTCTGGGTTTGAGGATAGCCCAGTCTACACAGTGAGTTCCAGGATAGGCAGGGCTACACAGAGAAACCTTATCTTGAAAACCAAAACCAAAACCAAATCAAACCAACCAGCCAATCAACCAACCAACCAACCAACTAACCAAAACAACTATTGCATGAAATGCCCTTCAGGGTATATTAGCTGAAAAAGGCACATATAAAATAAATTAACTTTGTGTTTAGAGTTGGGTTCTGTTCTCAAGATACCTCTTTATGTGTATCCCTCTATCTCCTTCCACCACCAAATTGAAAAGCAGAATCACTTCTGGTCCCAGCATTTCAGATAAAAGGCATTCTGTCTGTATATGATCTGAATTACATATGAGTGATACTTAAGATGGGTCATCCTAAGGCAAAATCCTCTCTAGCTAAGAAGCAGACAAGTTACATGCTTCCAGGATACAAAGCTGGGGCACACACAGGACAAATATTTTCATTCCAAAAGAGAGAAAATGGAGAAGAGGAAGGGGGCCGGGTGCCAAGCACATATAAATCCCAGGAGAGTGCCAGGTGTAGTGTCACATGCTTGCAATCTCATCATTTGGGAGACTGGGCCAGCTACTGTTGTGAATTTCAGGACATCCTGGACCATGCATTAAACAGAAAAAACCCTAACAGAGACACATACACCTATAGCAAGGCAAGCTCCTCTTTACTTACTATACAGAGAAGAATCTGGAAAAATGGTCCATGAAGAATGGCTTTAATGGGTGAGTACCTAGATATCTAAGAAATGAAATCAATCCCCCCTTCCCCCCCCCCCCCCCCCCCCCCCGTGTGTGTGCTTGTCCACTTGCAGGGGCCAGACTATGGTATCAGCTGTCTTCCTCTATTGCCCTCTACCTTGTTGCCTTGAGGCAGGGCCTCTCACTGAATCAGAAGTTCATCTTTTTTGCCAAATTTTGGGATCAACCTGTATTCCCTCCCCAGTGCTGGTGTTATAGATACCTGAAGCCATGCCTGGGTTTTATGTGGGTGCTGGGGATTCAAACTTAGGACCTCATGCTTGCAGAGCAAATGCTCTTATCCACTAAGCCATCTTCCCAGCCCCAGAAATGAAATATTGGAAGATTTTTCTCTGGCTGCTGTATAGTCCTGCTTAGCTGCACTCTCTAACAACTGGTGGTCTTATGTTAGATGTACTGAAGGGGAGTCAGTTCAGCGAGCCCAAGGAGCTGGAAAGATCCAAGTGCATTATTTTGGAAGGGAACAATTAGAGAATCTGGAAAGGACAAAATACAGTTTGGTGAATGAACGTGAATACTACAGGATGGGGGGGGAATGTTAATGGGATTATGAAGAGTGTAAGCCGGTTAATTATAATGGTGGGAGGTTAGGGCTGAGTAAACCGATGAGTCTCTCATCTCAAAGGCATTTTAAATTAGCTTAATAAACCCTGTGACTGTGGGGATGAGTATAATTCACACCACCCTTGGATTTTCGGCTTATAGAGATAGCTTATCTACATTTTTAAGATTAGAAACTATGTGTTGCCCACCACTCTGTATTTTTTGCCTGCTCTTGACAAAAGGAAAAGGTTGAGATTCAGCACCAGAAAATTGGGTTGTCTAAAATAAGGCAGCAGCTGCTTTGTAGTTCGCCTTGCTTGGTGTGAGGGCTAAATAAAAAGGGTAACGCGGTGAAGCATTTGGCACAGTTCAGGCACTGCATGTGGACATCAGGTTCCGCCCACACTCTTCCTCCCTGGGATGATCCTTGCAGAAAAGCCACCTACTGAAGCGAGGGTCTTTTACCATGACCGCTTGAACAGTCCAGATGACTCAAGAGTCCTGCCTTCCGCAGCCTCAGAGCGGAAAAGCCAAGGGTGAGAGGCAGGCTAACTTCTCTTGGACAAAGGGTGTCCAGGCAGCCGTAGCTCTAATGACAAGCCCTGAGCTATTTCCTAAGGTGGCGGCCGTCCCAGGGTTCGGGTAACGGGCTTGCCAAGGAGGGGGCGGGGCGACTCCAGGTTTGGGAAAGGCCACTCCACTCCTGGGGCTTCCAGCGGTCCACGTCCTACGGCAAGCAGGAGGAGACAAACGCCGCCCCTCCTCGTCTGCACCTTCCTCGCTCAATATCGCAGCCGGGCTCCCCGTGGACGCTCGGCCGTGGGTGTGTGTATGTAAGGGGCGGTGCTACGTGTGGCGCAACTCTGCCTCGGCACCCAGTTACCTTTGCGGCCTCGAGGCGCCCACTTGTCGATCCTGGCACACGGTCCCGTAGAGCCGCGTCGTGGGGCGCTTCCCTGTGGGACGAGGGAAAGCCCGGCGGCCCGCGAGAGCGGGAGGCGGGGCAAGGGTGCCGCGCGGGCGACAGGGGGCGGCGCTAGGTGTGCGCGGGGGGCGGGGCATGGTGACGTCGCGGGCGCCGGTCGTGCTGTGGCTGTGGCTGTGGCGGCGGCGGCGGCTGTGGTAGTGTCGGCGGCAGGCTGTCCGGGAAGCAGTAGCAGCAACGGCAGCAGCAGCGGCGGCCCTGAGGAGAGTAAGGCGGCCGCGTCGGCAGCCGCTTACTCGTCAGGCGGAACCTCGAACTGCCCGGAGGTCGCAGGCGCCGAGGCATTTGTCATTTCCTACCCGGCTCGGCGCTCCCGGCCCTGGCTGGGCAGGGCAGAGTGCCCCTGGGGAGGGGCGGAGCTGTAGGTGAGGCTTTGGGACCCCTCCCCCTCCTTTTTGGGCCTGGGGTGGGGAGGAGGATGGGGAGGTCGGGAGGGCGGACCCCGCCCCAGCGCACCGGAGCCCACCGGCGGCCGCGCCCTGCGGAGCTCCCGGATTGGGCGGGAGCGAAGGCGCTGGCGGTAGGGATCTTGCTGGAGGTGGGAGGTGGGGGCTTCTGTCCCCCCGAGAGCCGGGAGTGGGAGGCATGATGTGGGGATATTGGGGAACCCTGGAGTTGGGGTGCGGCCAAGGTGGATTGGATGTAAAGTGTTTAAGATGATCTTATTATTTTGGACCTGGTGAGATAGAAGAGGAAAGGTTGTATTTCAGTTGGAAAATGAGGCATGGCTGTTGCCTTGGAGGTAGCTGGCGGGGGTACTGCAGCAGATCTCACGTTGCCACTTTAGGGTTTTGGTTCTTTTCTTGGCCAGATGAGTAGAATTCTCTGAGGGAAGAGAATCCCTTTGCGTTGACTTGGGGTAGGTAAATCGTGAGCGTGAGTGAATGAGGTCTTTACACACAAGAAGGAAGATGTTGGTGTTTAGACAGCTTCATTCTATAGCCGCCAACCTTGAAAGAGTGTCTCATTACTCTTAGCCCTTCAAAAGTGCTATCAGCTTTTTCTTTTTCTTGCCCCCCCCCCACCAAACCCCGCTCTTGGGCTTGATCTCTTTGTACCACTTTTAATTTTTGAGTTGACCCCTTAAGAAAAGGCCCGGAACTCAGGTAGTTTCTTTGCTAAGTGTATTTCAGAGTAATAGTTGCAGGTGGTTGCGGCTGATTGTTTTGATTGAACTGTGAACAGTTCTAGTGGAGGTGATTGTATGGAAAATTGCTTAAGCGTTTAAAGTGCAACTGTCTCTTAAAACTGTCTCTTGTTTTCCAATAGACCTTGATACATTTTGTGTTCATTTATTCATTGGAGGTGATTTTTTTTTAAAGATTTTTACTTGTTTTATATTTATATGATGAGTACACTGTAGCTGTCCTCAGACACACCAGAAGAGGGCATCGGATCCCATTACAGATGGTTGTGAGCTACCATGTGGTTGCTGGGAATTGAACTCAGAACCTCTAGAAGAGTAGTCAGTGCTCTTAACTGCTGAGCCATCTCTCCAGCCCCAAGGTGATTATTTTTGGGTTAAAAAAAATGCATTTTGTATGTGTGTCTGCCAGTGCGATGGAACACACACAGGCTGGATCACTCCCTCCCTCTTTGAGGTCAAAGGTCAAAGCTTTTGGGACTTGGTTCTCCCACTGTGGATGGCGGGGATCAAACTTTGGTTGTTAGCCTTGTGCCATAAGCACTTTTATCTGCTGAGTTATCTGGATGTCCCTATTTTTCAGATAATTTTTAAAGGTAAGGGCTCACTATCCCAGTCTGGCCTTCAATTTATTGTGATTCTTCTGTCACAGCCTTTCAAGTGTAGAGATTAGACATGACCTACCATGGCTGGCTTTTTGAAGATTGCTTTTATTTTTTTTATTTTCAGTTGTACTTATTGTTGTCTTTTTTTCCCCCCTTTCTTTTGTTTTGTTGTTTTTTCCAGACAGGATTTCTCAATGTAGCCCTGACTATCTTGGAACTTGCTCTGCAGACCAGGCTGGCCTCACACTCAAAAGATCTGCCTGCTTTTGTCTTCCAAGTGCTAGGATTAATGGCATGTGCCACCGCACCTGGCTTTATTTCAGTCTTTACTAAACATTAAAAAAATGAAATAGAATTTATTCTTTATGTAAGTGTCTCCATTTCTAAAGGATATTGTCAGAGTCAAGTGATTTTAAAATGTTCTTCTGGTACCCTATGGGAACATGTATCTTACTTTGTTGGGAGATGTTACTAAGACAGTGTCTGTCAGCATCTTACTCTTTAGCACAATAAACCTAAATCTTTTTTGGATTCTTGCTTCCTATTAGATTATAATAGTCATATGTGTTATTATTTATGATTTAAAGTATCTCTTATTGAGAAAACAGGTCCTTTGATGGGTATATATTATAATATAATGAGAGGCACAGCTCTCAATAGTTCACTTATGGAGGAAGAAGAGAAACTGCTATAAAATCAAATTTAAACAGTAACTTTCTTACCGCTTACCAAATTTTCTTGGGGAAGTGGCCAGGGGAGAACTTTGCTATAACTCAAGAGGGAAATACATAGGTTAGGTTCAGTAGTTCTCCAACTGCCTGTTTTTCATGTTTACTTCATGAACAGACTCTGTTCTAGAAAACTACTTGTTTTCTAGACTAGAAAAACTACTTGTAGAGATTGATAGGAAATGGAGGCAAAGATAGTTAATTGATAAAGTGTATAGATCAATTTATAGTTGCTCTGGGTGATCTGACTTCCACTTCTGGGCTCCTTGGGCACCTGCATTCATTAACATCATTCATATTCTCCATCCTCATAACTGAACATAAAATAAATCTTAAATGTCTTGTTGCTAGCTGAATGTGGTGGCTCACACCTGTAATTCCAGCCCTTAGGAGGCTGAGATTTTTTGAGTTTGAAGCTAGCCTGGGCTATATAGTGAGTTCCAGCTCTTACTGAGCTATAGTGTAGAATTGTCTTTCTTTTTAAAATTAAGGTTGTTTGCCTCTTATTCCCTATGCTATACTTGTTGAGTCCACTGAAGTTTTTCTTTATTGCTAAAGTCATAGAGTACTATGTCAGTCTTGTAATTCAGCCTCAAACTAGAAATTTAAAAGTGTAGGTTTGGGGATGGGGGATGAGACAGGGAACGGTTTCTGGAGGGAGACCTGGAGAGGGGATAACATTTGAAATGTAAATAAAGAAAATATCCAATAAAAAAAAAGAAAAAAGAAAGATACAATCATTCACCTTTTTAAAAAAAAAAAATTAAAAGTGAAGGTTCTCAGAGAAACAGCGGCTGTTTTATACTGTTTATACTTTGTAGGAAGGAGTATGGGAGTTGTTAAATGTGTTTTATGTATAAGCTATCAGAAACACTGATGGAGAAATCAGGGAACAAAGTGCTATACGTAATCAAATAAATAGTACATCAGCTATTTTGAGAGCGATGGGCCATGATTATGTGGAATGTAATTGAGTTGTATGGCGCTTGAGGTTTTCCATGTTTTGGAGTGTAAGTTCTGGAATTAGAATGTCTAGTCCAGGCCTTGCCATTGTATAGTGTAGGGCATACTGCTGCTTAACCTTAGGCTTCTTTCTTTTCAAGACAAGGTTTCTCTGAATAGCACTGGCTGTCTTGGAACTAGCTCTGTCGATTAGGTTGGCTTTGAACTCAGATCCTCCTGCCTTTACCTCCCAAGTTCTGGGACTAAAGTATGTACCACCATGCCTGGCCTTAACCTTAATTTCTTTAAAAAAAAAAAAAAGATATTCTTATATATCTATATATGTGAGTTTATGTATACCATATGTATGCAGAGGGCCAGAGGGCATCGGCTCTCCTAGAGCTAACATAGACTGTTGAGAACTGCCCGATGAACCCAGGACTCTGAAAGAGAGTAAATGCTCTTAGCTGTTGAGCCATCTCTCCAGCCCCAGTTTCTGAAATCTAACCTCTGCTTAAAGTCTTCTGAAAAGTTAGAATAATAGCAATAGTATTTAACCTCTTAGGATGGCTAAATGAGTTAATGTAGTTAAAACGGTTTTGACACATAATTAGCATGTTAACACCTTTTGAACTTTATTCCTTGAGCATTATTTACTCATTCAGTTAAAATATACATGTTGAAGGCTGGGAGGTGTTTCAGTAGGTATAGGCAATTGTTGCCAAGCTGAACACTCGAGTTCAGTCTGCAGGAGCAACACATGATAGGAGAGAACTGATTCTCTCCTATCACACATGTACCGGTGCACACACAAATACAAAATAAATAATGTAATTATTATTAAAAAAAAAAAAAACCACATACACAAAACATTGAGCATGTACTATGTGCCAAGTGTTTTAGGTGCTAGGACTCTAGTAGGGGGCAAGGCAGACAAACATTTGAAATCTCAGGGCCTGGAGAGATGGCTCAGTGGTTAAGAGCACTAGCTGCTCTTCCAAAGGTCCTGAGTGATCCCAGCAACCACATGGTGACTCACAACCATCTGTAATGGGATCCAATGCCTTCTTCTGGTGTGTCTGAAGACAACTACAGTGCATTTGTATACATAAAATAAGTAAATAATTCATCTATATCTATATGACTATAAAGTGTGTCCTTAGTATAAAAAATATTGAAATCTCTTGGAACGTTTATCCTAGCCGAGGAGGCATATGATAAAATAGGTAATTGAATAAATTACACACATTGGATGTTAATAAGCATTGCCTTAGTTTCTTTTCTTGTTGCCATGTTAAACATCCTGGCAAAATAACTTCAGGGAGAAAGGATTTGGCTTCTAGTTCAGAAGGATACAGTTGATCATGGTGGGGAAGACACAGTAGCAGGGAGGGAAGGCATGGTGACAAGAGCAAGAAGCTTGTAGACCAGTGGAAATAACCTGAGTAAAGTAAGGGAGCTATGTCCTCTGACTAGTGTTTTAGAAGAATGGCTGTTACGACTTTGTGGGACCTTAGGGCAAGTGGGAGCTAGAAATAAGCACAGTAGGCAGGAGATTGTATGGTGATGTTTCCGATGTGAATAGCTCTGACCAAGTGATAGGAACTAAATGATGAGAGGTAGTTGGATTTTGAGTATATATTGAGGGTAGATAAGTTGTAGTGATTGAATTTAGAATGCAAATATCTTAAAGAATAAGTGAGGTTTTTGCTTGAACAACTAGTGAAAGGTGAAGACAGCAGTTGAAGCATGTTTAGGGGAATTCTGGAAGTTCAGGGGAGATATACAAGAAAAGTAAGCGGTTTCTTCTCATATTTAAAATTGTGGCCTGTTGAGAGCATCAGAGGGTGAGTTTAGATAGAGAAGAGATCCAAGCCTGTGAGCTCCAGGGACAGATTCATTTATATATTCACCCTGTCCTGAAGTTAGAATGATTCTAGGTGCTCCTTAGGCATTGGGGACGCAATAGCTAACCGAGAAACACCTCTATCTTTATGGCCCTTATCTTACCAAAATCTGCAAGATATCCTGGAGAAATGCAGAGGAACTGACAGAGTAAAGTCACTGAATAAGAAGGAAAGCCAGAAACGCGTGATGTTCTACAGGAGGAAAAGAAATGATCAACTCTGTCACTGTTAGATGTGCCAGCATGTTGGGTAGGAGAACTCGGCTTGACTGTAATGTCTAGCAATGCAGATGACTCAGTATCCTGGTGTGAGGTAGATGAGACAGGGACAAACATCAATCAGTTCTTTTATTTGCCTGGATTGATTAGAAAAGTTAAAAATGAACAAAGGTCAGGCAGTGGTGGTGCACGCCTTTAATCCAAGCACTTGGGAGGCAGAGGCAGGCAGATTTCTGAGTTTGAGGACAGCCAGGGCTACATAGAAAAACTCTGTCTTGAAAGACCAAAAAAAAAGAACAAAGATGTCTGTGATTTTTGTTTTTATTCTTATATACATAATATTATATGCTGAAATAGTAAATATATCAAGAACTCAGGGGACAGTTTCTTCCATCTCATCTTAATTTTTTTTTTATTTCTCTTTTAATCACTATTTCTCTTTTTGTTAAAAACTTAAAAAAACAAAACCCTACATTATTCCATTGTATGTGTATGGGTGTTTTGCCTACTTTTATGGCTGTGCCCTCTGTGCCCTACGAGTGTGCATGGTGCCTGAAGTGTCTGGAAAGGGCCATTGGATCTCTTGGAACTGAAGTTATAGATGGTTGTGAGCTGCCAGATGGGTGCTGGGAATTGAACCCCAGTTCTTTGCAAGAGCAGCAGTGCATTGGACAGTCTCTGAGCTTCCTTTTGTGTGTGTGTGTATGTGTGAGTGATTGAGTGAGTGAGAGAGAGAGAGAGAGAGACAGAGAGAGATAGAGAGAGAGAAAGAGAGAGAGAAAAAAAGAGAAAGAGAAAAGGTTCTGGACCAAGTGACAATCCTTCTATTTCTACCTACAGAGGGCTGGAATTTCAGGCATGTATTACGATGTCTAATTTTTGTTTTTCTTACCAATAAATTTCTGTGCAATTAAATGCTATTTAGTCATTTTAAAATTGCATTAAGAAATATTTCATTTTTCTGGTCTAATGATGAACTCTGGCTTTATTTTAGAATAAATTCTCTTAATAGATAGTTTTGAACCCTTTCAAGGGAAATAGTGATCTCTAGGATTCCATAGAGATTCACTGAATCACACCAGACAATACCAGTTTTATAGAATGATCTGGTTACTTGACTGATGAATAAAAGAAATGCGGTTACCATGTACTGGATTTCAGCTACATCTTTTCATGCTGTCTTTGTGGAAAATATGAAAAAAGAAGTCCTATATTTCATTAGGACAGTGACTATCTGTCATGTGTTCTCTGCTGAGCAAATAATAGGTAGTTACTATATTTGATGACTGAATGGATAATAGTACAAGTAAATGAATTCACAAGTGATTGAATGGCTGAAGCCAGAAAATAGAGTTGCTTACTGAGGATGGAGAGTTAAAGGACCCATTCATGTGTGTATTGAACGGAGCAGCATTGGAGCAGGAGTGGTGGCGTAGAGCATATCGACCACTGTGAAGTTGGTGCCTATGCATCTTGAGATGGTTGTCAGCAGTCAGTGAGGAGGGAGAAGTAGAAGATTATGTTGGCTGAATAGAAGCACAGTAAGGCTCTTCATGGGGGTTTAGGAATAGCGGCCTGGTGAAGGCCATTTCTCATTATTGGGTATGGCATGGGAGACTGAAAAAGGGCTGTGTGACAAGAGGTGTCCTGCTTAGAAAGCCAGTTTTCAGTTAAGGCAGAAAGAAGACTTTGGCAGACTTCTCAAGAAAGTAAATTTTCTCTATTGGTTTCTTACCATTTCTTAACTTAAAAAATCTCTTCTTGAGAAATTCCACACCTCCATATTTTATTGTTCTAAGCTGCTTTCAGCTTTGCAGTCAAACTTTATGGCTTGATCTTATTCTTTTATTTATTTTGAATCAGAGTTACATGAAGCCCAGTTCGTCTGTCCTCAAATTCACTCTGACCTAGAGCTCTTGACCCTCACTCTTACCCACTCTGTCCAGATTAGGGATTCCAGGCTGGAACCAGCATCTCCAGCTTTAGGGCCAAATTTCGTGAGAAGAGCTGTCCACATTTATTGTATTCTTCCTTTTTTTTTTTTTTCAGCTGTGATCTTTTCCTTCTGTGTCATCTTTATGATTTCACTGAGACTGAAAATAGCACATGAATATAGCCAGTGGCTGTTTTTCTGTCCTTGTATTTAATCCTTTAGCAGCTGTACCTGTGGTCTGTTGCTACATAATAAATGACCCCCAAATTTAAAATAAGAAACATTTCTCCTTTGAAGTTTGTGTCAGAAGTCTGGTTGTGTTTGGTGCCTCTGATTCAGGGTCATCAGTAAGGGTGTGGAGGTGTTGACTGAGGTTGCTGTGATCTCAGAGCTTCAAGGGAGGAGGTTCTGCTTCCAGGCTCCCAGGAACGGCTGGTGGTAGGCTTCAGGTTTTTGTTGGCTGTTCACTGCCATTTGGATCCCTGCATGGGTTTATGCGGGCATTTAGAACAATGACACCTTGTATCCCTTGTATCAAGAGCTCTGGGAGAAAGTGGGGAGATACTAGCCACAGTGTTTTGTAAATCTTGTAAGTGATGTGCTCTCGTTTTTGCTGTATTTTGTATATTAGATGGTTGTATTTAGATCCAACAAACTCAAGATGGGATTTCATAATGCCATGACTACCTGGAGGCAGAGAATATCCATGTTGGAAACTGCCTGCCACAGCAGACTTCACAGTTGCCCCGCTTCTCTTCTCTTCTCTTCTCTTCTCTTCTCTTCTCTTCTCTTCTCTTCTCTTCTCTTCTCTTCTCTTCTCTTCTCCTCCTCCTTTCTCCTCCTCCTCCTCTTCTTTTTTTTTTTTTTTTTTAAAGACAGACAAGGTTTTGTCTTCAGGATGGTTTTGAACTCACGACATAGCTCAGGCTGGCCTCAAATTCACATCAGTTGTCTTGTTTCAGCTTTTCCAAGTGCTGGAATTACAGGCAGGTGCCATGATCCTGCCATTCTCTGTTTGTAAATCTCTCCCTTGAGGATTTTTAGAGGGTGCTCCTGTGTTTCTTGCTCAGGCTCTCAGCTCTACTTTTGAATCCTTTCCTACCTACTCATTAAATGGTTGACGTTCTCCAGGCCATTTTATCCCCTTGTGTTTTACCTTATGTTGAGGATATATTCTCATCTTTAAGTATCCTTCTATAGTGAGTGTGAGGACCAGTGTATTTAACTTGTTGCTCACTATTTCCATTAGAAGCTCCTTAGACTTAGTACATTCCAATCTGAATGCATGATGTCTGCTCTTCTCTGGTGCGTGTTAGTCTGGACACCAATCCAGAAATATATGTGGTTTCTCCCTCTTTTTCTACCTCCTAGTTCACTGTTCTTTATTATTATTATTATTTTTTATAACTGTGGCAGTGTTCAGTGTTGGTGTGAATATTTTTTAAGAGGTATTTAATGTGTTCCCTCCTGGGTTGCAAGCTTTGAATGAGTGCTAAGTAAGATTCCTTAGCCTTTGTTCCTACTTATGAAAGTATGAGCACTTTTTGTTTGTTTGTTTGCTTGTTTTTTGAGACACAGTTTCCCTGTGTGGCCTTGGCTGTCCTGTAACTCAGTCTGTAGACTAGGCTAGCCTGGAACTAAGAGATCCACCTGCCTCAGCCTCCCAAGGGCTGGAATTAAAGGTGTGTGCCCCTCCCCCCAAGGGAAGCTATGAACTTTTTTTTTCTTTTTTTCTTTTTTTGAGACAGGGTTTCTCTGTGTAGCCAGGGCTGTCCTGGAACTCACTCTGTAGACCAGGCAAGCTATGAACTTTTAATTAGGACACACTATCAAGTATGTTTTAAAAGGATAACTGTTTAATTTTACTTCTTTTTCTGAGATAGAGGCTCACTACATAGCCTGGGCAAGCCTTGAACTTGCAGTCCTCTCACCTCAGCACTCCTAGTACTGGGATTATATTCTAAGTGTGTGCCACCAAAATGATTTGGTAGTCATTAAACTATCATTGTTAGTGGTTCACCAACTAATAAAATGAATCCCTTGCATTTTTCTAGTTTTATTGTGGTATACTATAGGTGAGTAAACAGTCTCACCCTACCATTCTTTGAATATATTACCTTAACTTCCCCATTGTTATTGTTTATCTGAAAGCCTTTCATTTGGAATTAACCAGTGTTCTGGGGGAAATGCCTTAGGTTTAACATTTGTGATATTAATATGAAGCCATTTTGGAAAATAAAAGTTTAGACTTTAAACTTCATTTTAATGTGTAATATAATTCACCCATTAAAGTAGAAAACTATGAACTAGAGAAGTAGCTCAGTAGGTAAAGTGCTTGCTGCACAAGCACAAACACCTCAGCTGTAGCACTAGAACCTGTGTGAAAAGCCAAGCATGGTGGCTAATCTCTGGGGTTAGCTGTCCAATCAGCCTAGCCTAATTTGTCTCAAATTATAAGGTTCCTGAAGAATGATACCTAAAATTGACTCCTGATCTAGATGCATGCACACATATATGCATGCACACACATAAACACACAGCTGTATCCACATGTATACATGCAAACACACGAAGATATTTTATTTTATATATCATATTTATATAAAAATATATATTATATACTATATAATCTATACATATTTATATATTATATTCTATGTATCAAAGATATTATATCTATCTAAATATAAATATTTAAAAAATATCTAAAACAAATGTGTAGTTAACAAAGTATGGAATACTTATCATCTTCTAGATCAAATATTGGGACATTGTCACCATTCTAGAAGCTTTCTGTACTCATCACAGTCTAGTCCACTTCTACTTTATTGAGACATAGCCACTGTCCTATGTGACTCATACTGTAGGCTGCCTCTTCTGTAGTGAGACAGAAGATCCCACCTGTCAGCCCAGCACTTAGGAAACTGAGACAGGATTTGGAGGGCACATTGGACTATATAATACGTTTGAGGACAACTAATTAACTTACCTACCTTATTGAACTGTATACCTACTCTCCCTCCCTCCTACCTGCCTATCCATTTATCCACCCATCCATCCATCTGTCCATCCAGCTAGCTAGACATGGGCTCACTGTAGCCCTTCTAGTCTGAATCTCACTATGTAGAACTGACTTCGAACTCAAAGAGATCTGCCTACCTCTCCTTATGAGTGCTGGGATTAAAGGCATGCACCATCACACCTAGCTATTCCACCACCCCATCTTCCTTTTTGAGAGAAGTTCTCTAGGTAGTCAAGGCTGGTCTGGAACTTGTGATCCTCCTGTCTCAGTCTCCTGAGTATTTAAATTTCAGCCCTGCACCACTGTTTTGGCTTTTTATTCAGCTCTTCTTGAGATAATGTGAAATGATACAATTGCCTATGGGACGAAGTGTATTGAGGTGAATGATGTAGGTATTGAGACATAGTGTTAGGCTACTCTGGAAAGGATACTTGGACTCAGCATCTTGATAGTAGTAGATCTAATTATCTAGAAAGCCACCATGAGACTAATGGATAGGTAGCATAGACATTATGGATTCAGTAGATTCTTAGGAAAGGTGAAATAGATGGTATGAGATATTTTGATGCTATTCAATTAACATATGATTTAAAACTTACTGCTTATTTCTGTAATATCCCACTTAATATTATCATATTTTAGCTTACTTTTTTGTACCTGAAACCACAGACAGTGGAACTACAAGTTAAGGGGCCTACTGTATAGGCTTTTCTAGGTTTATTTTTTCTATTTCTCAACTTCATCTATATGGAATCATATATATCCTATTCTTTTATACTGGAATCTTGATATGACATTTTGAGAGATTTTTGATTATGAATCACTGAAGTTTGTTCACTTTCATTGATGAATGGTATTCTGTTGTATGAATATAGCATACTTCCCCCTCCAGTTTCTACATATGAAAGAAAACAGATGATATTTTCCCCCTTCTGTATATTTCTATAAACAATGTATCATCCAGTTTGTGCTGGTTACTTCTTCATCACCTTGACACAGCTAGGCTCATCTGGGAAGAGAGAACCTCAGCTGAGAAGATGCTTCCATTAGACTGGCCTGCAGAGCATTTTCTTGACTACTGATTGATGTGGGAGAGCACAGCCCACTCACTGTGGGTGGTGCCACTTCTGAGTAGCAGGTCCTGGGTGCTATTAGGACACAGTCTGAGCAAGCCACGAGAAGTAAGCCATAGAGCAGCACTCCTCCACATTTCTGCTTCACTTCTTGTCTCCAGGATCCTGCTTGAGTTCCTGTTTTGGTTTCCCTCACAGATGGACTGTAATGTGTAAGGCAGATCAGCCCTTCCATTCCCAAGTTGCTTTTGGTCAGTGTTTATCACAGCAGCAGAGAAGCTAGGATATAGTTCTATCTGTTTTACTGCAAATGACATAATTTCATTCTTTACAATGACTAATACATATATATTTCTTTTCATCTAGGCTGATTCTATATCTTTACTATTATAAATACTGCAGCAATAGACATGGGTGCACAGATATCTCTTTTGGGTGCTGATCACTTTTTGGTTAATTAAGTTTTGTTTGTTTGTTTGTTTGTTTTTTGAGATACGGTAGCTCTTGGAACTCTCTGAGTAGATGGCCTGCCTGTGCCTCCTGAGCCACTGGAATCAAAGGTGATTCCACCATGCCCAGCTGATTAATTTTTGACAGAGGTGCTAAGGTATTCAATGGGGGAGAGTAATAGAAGAATTGATTACCCTGTATGCAAGACAAAGAAAGAACCTCAAATTTTACCTCATAGGAGAAATTCTGAGGAGAGAAGTTTTTTTTCTTGCTCCAGCCCAAAGGTTTATTTATTTATTATATGTAAGTACACTGTAACTGTCTTCAGATCTCATTACAGATGGTTGTGAACCACCGTGTGGTTGCTGGGATTTGAACTCAGGACCTCTGAAAGAGCAGTCAGTGCTTTCAACCACTCAGCCATCTCACCAGCCCAAGGAGAGAAGTTTTTAAGTTAGTGTTTTAGGTCAGCGTACAAAGTAGTAAGTGCCATTTTACTCACAGATGTCGTCGTTGTTAGCCTCAATCCTTCTGCTCCCTCACCTGCTGCTTCTACTCCTAGCTGCTGCTTTCTTTCTTTCCAGGAGTTTGTTTTGGGATGGATTCTTGGGTCCAAGTGACCTTCCCTTCTGCTTCTCGGGTTAGTGGAACTACAGGTGCATTTATGCTCAGCTAGGGCTTTCTAGAAACAAGATTAAAAGCATAACTCATAAAAGAAAATAAGACAATTTGATGTTTATCAAAATTAAATTTTTGGCCAGGTGTGGTGGTACATGCCTTCAATCTTTGCACTAGGGCCACCAGGACAGGGATAGGTAGGTTAGGTCGCAAGGTGGAGCAGAAGCAGGTGAATCTCTGTGAGTCTGAGACCAACCTGGTCTACATAGTAAGTTCCAGGGCATATAGAACTACATAGAGACCCTGTTCCCCTCTCCCCCCCAACAAACAAACAAGTTGAAAGTTAAGTGCAGTCAGTAACAAAATAAAAAAAAAAGACAAATCAGAGAAAAACACTTGCAATCATGTAGTTGATAGAGGACTTGTATCTTTTATATAGAACATTATTCTTATTTTTAAAGATTTTATTTGTGTGTGTGTGTGTTTGTTTGTGTGAGTACTCACAGGAACGAGAAGGGATCATCGGCTCCTTTGGAGCTGGAGTTCCAGGTGTTTGTTAGCAGCCCGTGGGTGGTAAGGTCTGAACTCTACAGACCTTCTTACAGAACAGTAAGCAATTGAAATTTCTGAGCCATTTCTCTATCTAAATGCAAGCTCCTTTGCATTTAGGACATATGAGGAACTCTTACTAATAAGATAAACAAACCAAGAAATTATGAACAAAAGATTTGAATAGAGCCTTCACTGCCATGGTAATAAGCACCTGGGAAAGATATTTCCCACCATTAGTCATTAGCTCAGAGACACCACAGTGAGATAACCACCCACACCCTTGGAGAATAGCTCAAATGAGAAGAACAGGGTAGTGCAGGTGAGAATTCGAGGAGCTGGCATTCCTGTGCATGGCTGGCAGCGCTATTAAATGTTACAGATATTGTGGAAATAAGTCAAATGTATTTCCTGTGTGCCCTTAGCTTTTGTAATTAGGTGTCTACAAAAGAGGAAATGAAAATATGTCCACAGATTTGTGCGTGGATATTCGCAGCAGCGTTAATTACAACAGCAAAATTTGGGAGCAGGTGAGCTGATGAACAATAAAAAGGAACAGACTACTAATAAATTTCACATAAATAGCCTCAAAATGTTATGCCAAATGAAGAAATTAACAGGCTTATAATTTTATTTATGAGAAGTTTACGGGGAAGTCTGTCAAATCAGTTGTGGCTGGATCGATGCATAGGATTGAGGAATAACTGAAAATGAATATTAGGAGCCCAGGCTGGCCTCTTGCCTTAGCCTCCTGAGTGCTGGCTTTGTAGGTGTGTGCCACCATGCTTGGCATAAGCAACTTTTTTGGTGTTAGTTGAAGTGTTTTAAACATTGTGATGGTTGTATAATTATACAAACTTACTAAAACTCATCAACATATTCTACAAAATGGTGTTTGACTAATGACTTAATAAAACTATTTAAAATGTTTGGCTGTGGGTCTGTTGGATTTTCATTTTAAAATTGGAATAAGTTTGTCAGAATAAGAACTGCATGAGGGTTGGGTGTGGTGGCGCACATCTTTAATCCTAGCATTTGGGAGGCAGAAGTAGGTAGATCTCTGAGTTCAAGACCAGCCTGGTCTACAGAGTGAGTTCTAGGACAGCCAGGGCCAAACAGAGAAACTTTGTCTCAAACAACAGCAAAAACAACAAACAAACAAACAACTCAAAATAAAAGAAAAAGAAAGAAATGTTTTGAGGTGGTGGTATATACCTTTAATCCCAGAGGCAGATGGGGGTGGATCTCTATGAGTTCAAAGCCAGCCTGGTCTATGTAGTGAGTTCCAGGATAGCTTAGGCGATGTAGAGAGACCGAGTCTCAAAAGGAACAAAATAGACAGCTCTAGTATGCTTGATGCTCTAGGATTCAATTGATATCATAGTGAAATAAACATACAGGACTGTGGCTACACAGTAGTAGAGTGCTTGCCTAGCTTGCTTTAGGTCCTGTGTTAGATGCTTATCACTTTATTGATAGAACATGATCGTAAAAGTCTGTAATTGCAGAACTCAGGGTAGAGGCTGGAATATCAGAGTTCTAGGTTATTTTCAGCTGTATAGCAAGCTCAAGAGTTAAATATGAATCCATGTTCCAAAAAACAAGAACAAAACCAAAACAAAACAAAATCCCACTGGGTAGGTCTTAGATAAGGTGGGAGGTGATCAGACACCTGAGATTGTTCTCTGACTTTTGAAAGATGTGGGTCAAGACATGATTGTGCCTGCTCTCACATACATGCACATACATGAACTCCCTCAAAAGATACAAGGAAGTTGAGGTCCTAAATTAGAATTTGACTGGACTTACAAGTTGGGTAAAATCACTGCTTTATGCTGTGGAGTCTTAAATTCTTAAATGTGATTCCATTGTTTTTCATTTCTTAGATGATTATTTTAAAATTACATTTATTTATTTGTGTGTGTGAGAGAGAAAGAGACAGAGATAGAAACAAAGACTGATAGAGAGGCAGACAGACAGACAGACATGGAGAGCTCGTGGAGGTCTGAAGACAACTTGTGATACTTGGTTGTCTCCTTCTACCTTGTGGATCCCAGGTATTAGACTCAGGTTACTAGGCTTTGTGGCAAGTGATGAGCCATCCCAAAAGTCCTTTACTTGTTTTTTGTTTGCTTTTGGAGACATTGTCTTGCTAGTGTAACCTCAAATTTATGGCAGTCTTACCTCAGCTGCCCAGAATGCTGGGATGACAGGTGTGAGCCACTGCGTCAGGATCAGTAATATAGTTGGTAGTTCTTTTCTTTTGCAGTATTCTTACACAGCTTTTGTTTTATTTATGCTACTGTAGTAGACTTGTTTTTGTATTATTAAATTTTTTTTTTTTTTTTTTTTTTTTTTTTTTTTTACAAGACATGATCTCACAGTGTTGTTAAGGCTGGCTGTAACTCCCAGGCTTAAGTTACCCTGCTACCTCAGCTTCCTGTTCTAGCCTTCCTAGTCTAGCTCAGACTTCAAGTATATGCCATGGTTTCTGGCTTTTATTTAAATAATTTTATTGATTCATTTAATAAGTAATAAACTTAACCCCTCATGCCTCACTATTTACTCCTGACTAGCTTGAAACTCACAGAGATCCAATCTGTGTCTTGAGTGTTAAAATTAAAGGACTGTGCTACCATGCCTAGCTTAATTATTTAATTCTTGAAAATGGGGTCATGCTTTGTAGTCCAAGCTGATTTCAGTTTGTAATGATCTTGGTTCCATGGCAGTTATCTGCTTTAGCTTCTAGTACTGGGAGTACAAGCGGTAAGTCTGGTTGTCAAGAGAATTTTGAAATAAAATTTATTTTCTGTTTATTGTTGCTTTATGGAGACAAATTTGAATTTTCAGAATAGGCTGTATTTTTCTAAGTTTTGTCAGCTTAGCCTAATACCTTACCTTAAATTCTCTTTGATTTCCTTGTATAATGTGTAAATTGTTACTGTTTTTTCTTTGCAATTCAGGTACCTTTTTTCCCCTTCTCTGTCTAGGATTTCTAGCATTTGGTTGCATAGAATGATGATGATAAATGTCCTTGCCATTTACTTCTCAGAACTTTTTGTCTTTATCTCTGTTAAGTATTATAATATCAAACATAATACACACATAAGGCATGGCCAAGCCTAGACTTGATAAGATGAGCCCTTTTAGATCTAACAGTTTTATCACTTAACAGAAAGAAGAATAAGCCAAATTTCTGGTGCTCTGGTCTTCTTTGTGTCAGTTATCTAAGGGTAACCGAAATGAAAGTGTTTAATTGTCAGCTTGGGACGTTCTATTGTTAAGAATCTAGTCTAGGTTGCTGCTTAAGGGGATTTTTTTTTTTTTTTTCCTGGAGATAGGATCTCGTATAACACAATCTGACTTTTAATTCCGGATCCTACTGTCTGCACCTTCTTAGTGCTGGGAGTAGAGTATGTGTCTTCCTGCAAGAGGAACAGCAAACAGCTTTCAGAGCACTCATGACGGGTGTGCCTCAGAGAGGCAGAGCCCTGAGGACTGCATGTCCTTAGCACTGCATGCTGTTGTGGAGTTTCGCTCTGTTTGTTGCCTTGAGGTCATAACATCCCTCATAAATCTGTGAGTTGTGTGGAAACTCTAAGGGGGTTTCCAGCCCCTCACTGGGCAATGTCATTGGCATTTACAATAACAGTGAAGTGATTGATCTTTTGCAAGCATTGCCAGTGGAGCAGATTAATGATTCAACATCACCCTCAGAAGTTAGAGGTGTAGATTATTAGTAATGATCACCACCCTTAGAAAGAATTTAGAGATGTAGATTGTCAGTTTAGTTAGGTTAAGATTTTTTGTTAGTGGCTTTGACTTAGGAAATCTTGGGGAACAATGTAAAGTTCGGAAAGGCACACTTTTGATAGTTGAGTGAGGGATTTTTTGAGGTTAGGGAACAAGAACAGTGGCAGCCCGACCAGCACTAGCTGATGGCCTTTCTTGCTAAAGCTGAGTTGGTGATCAAGGCGATGATTAATTTCTTGTACCCATTTTTGCCCTAGGCCTTCTGATAGGATTTAATAACAAATTGTTAATGAATAGATGTGCACCCTGAGGATTTAAAGTAGAAATGACTGGTTGTTTTTTATATAAAAGTTTAGATTAGTCATCGTCTTTTTAAGATTTTTTTTTATATGATTATTTTTTATGATTATTTTTTTAAAGATAAATAATAAAATGATTGATAGTTTCTTTGTAACTACAGATTGCAGCCTGTCAATATGAGAAACTGGCTGAGAAAATTACCTTGCTTGCTTACACTTTGTTAACCTATAACAAGTTGCTTAGACATGAATGTATGTGGGTTCTTGGGAATAATTTGTTTTCTACCTATAATATATAAAACGTTTAATCATGTAAAAGTATTGGAGAACATGCTGGTTTTTTTTCCTTGTGCTCACTGTAATTGTTACTTGAAGAGAAATAGAGTGTAACCACATTGTAATTTTACTGGGGGATATAAGCTATGGGAAAAAAAATAGTTGTTGGAGCCTTGCTTCGTCTACCAAGTGTGTGTATTTCTCGACCTAAAATAAAGAACCTGTTTGAACTATCAAGATGTAATGCCTCATTAGACTGCAGGAGGCTGTGACACCTGTGTGATGTTAGCTTCTAGAAGAAAGCTATAGGAAAGCTGTCGGAGATAACTGGCTGGCTGTTTTTTTTTTTTTTTTTTTTTTTTTTCTTCCTGACAAGGCCTTTCTATTTAGTCTGGGCTGGCCTCAAGGTGGAGATGCCCCTGACTCATGCTCCTATGCTGGGATTACAGGCATGCCTCCATGCCCAGCTCTGGTAGCAGTTCTTTTTAGGCCTCCTATCCTGTCTTGAGAGTCTTACATACAAGCTACAGCTTTCAAAGCACCTTCAGAGTTCTTTCTCTACAGATACTTGTTTTGGCTGCTTTAGTGCATACCTTTTATTGAATTAAGAAAGTTTCTTTTTATCTTAAAATTTTTATCATTAATAATTAATAAATGGATGGTTTTCATATCTGTTGAGATCAAATGTAGTTTTAACTTGTGTGGTTAATTAAGTGGAAGTTAAAATTTATGTTTATTAAAGAATTTCTTGCCGGGCAGTGGTGGCACACACCTTTAATCCCAGCACTTGGGAGGCAGAGGCAGGTGCATTTCTGAGTTCGAGGCCAGCCTGGTCTACAGAGTGAGTTCCAGGACAGCCAGGGCTATACAGAGAAACTCTGTCTCAAAAAACAAAAAAACAAAAACAACAACAAAAAAAAAACAAAAACAAAAGAATTTAAGTATTTTTGCTTTAAACAATTTTACTTATATCCCTTCAGGTATTTTCCTTAATTTTTCTCCACTTTGAATAAAAGTTACATTTATTTATTATTTGTTTATTTTGTGTATATGTGTTTGTGTGCCACTATGCTGGGTGGGAATTTGTCTTTCATGATTATGTAATTACAGGTGGTTTTGAGCTGCATTTGTAGGTGCTGGGAGTTGTACTGTGGTCCTCTGAAGGAACAGTATGAGCGCATAACTGCCAATCCAGCTCTAGCTCCTATGTGATTGTAAAGCAGGTTTCAGGGATTGTGGCTTTCTTTGTTCCGTTCATCTCACATGTTGCTGTTTCTGTTTGGTACAAGCCTGGTTAGGCTACCAGATTAGTTTCAAACGTTTTGTATTTTGTGAGATTTTGGAATTTGGGTTTATGGATTAGAAATTGTGAACAGGTACTGCTGGTTTTAAATTTCATTATTTTTTTAATAGACAGGAACTTACCATTAAGCTGTTCCTGTTGCTCTTGTCTAACTTGGGTTCAAGTGATTCTCCTGGCTCCATCTCCCAAGTCGCTGGGATGACATGCCCATATCACAGTATACTATGCTCGTGATTGTTATTATTATTAGGATGAGATTTGGTATAAAATAAGATAATTAAAGTTACAGTTGAATATTTTAGCATTCTAAAAGATTAGTGTAAATGAGGCTTAGAATCAAGGGAAGGCTTCCTAACCTAGAGCTTGCCTCCCTTGAACTGAGTGGCAGATTGTTGATACAAAAGAGGGCTCTGATTAGCAACATTGTTTACTCCTAAGTATCTGTTTGACAAGGTGTTTGTCATGGTGAGAATGTTGACAGAACTCACCATTAACTTGATTAAATTGATAAGAATTACTGAAACCTGTAATCTACCTGATTTGTAACTGAGTTACTAACCCCTCTATAAAAGGGAAAAATAATAACAGCGGCAAATATTATGATTGCACCTTTAATTTCATATTTTGCTGTTCCTATCAGAAACTCTCTTTCATGTTCCTATGCCCTTTTGTTGGAGCTGCTGTAGCCAGTGATCTCTAGTTTCTAGTCTACAGTCAGGTAAGGTTGTATAAGTCAGGGTAAGGTGTGTCAGGCACACATGGTTTGAACAAACCTAGTTTACTAAGTTACATGTGGAAGGTGTAACAGATGAGTGCTCTCTTTAATGTGTAAATTTCTATTTTTTTTTTAAGCCTACTATTTCTAAGAATACTAGCAATCTGTATCCAGACTTCTGTCATTGGTCATTGGTTACTATAAAAATTAGTGCTGAATGGTCCTTATTTAAAATTTTAGTTTATAAACATATTGTTTTAAAACATGAAAAGAATATATGCTCTTTCTTTTTGTTAGACAAAGTTTTGTTGTGTACGCAATAATGACCTTGTACTCTCAGTTTTCCTGCCTCAGTCTGCTGATCTTTTTCTAATAATATTTATATTAAATTTTGTGTGTAGCCATTAGAGACAGCTTCTAGGGGTCATTTTTCTCCTTCCTTCATATCCCTAGGATTGAACTCAAATTGTTGGGTTTGGTGGAAAGCGCCTTTACTTGATGAGGTGATTTCACTGGCCCAGGTTTTTTGTTATACTTTTGATATAGCTATGCACCGTCACCTTTAAAGTCACGCTTAAAAACTACACAGTCAAATCACAAAACTTTCAGAAGGGTCTACTAGTAAAATGGCTTTGGAAGTGTGTGTGCTTGTTGTGTAAATATGAGAATTAGAGTTTGGATTCTTAGTATCCACCTGTTTGTAATCCCAGAACTCTGGAGACAGAGGCAGACAATCTGTAGATAGGCTGCTTACCTAGATTAGCCAAATCACTGAGCTCTTCGTTCAAGTGAGAGATCCTGCCTCAGTATGTAAGCGTACAAGTAATTCTTGGGGAGGGAGGAGTTCTTTGCTTCACCTTGTACCTGATTAATTACAGGGTGTTTCTATGCCTGTTTTAGCTCCTGAATAAAGATATAGAGCCCTAGTATTTTTTTTATTAACAAGCTGTAAGCACTAATAGCTGGGCAGATTCTGATCTATTCTAACCTGACTAGGTTGCTACTACTCAGCCAAATTTCCTTACCATCTGGTCTTGCTCTGGTTTGCTCTGGTTCATGTGTTTGTCTTCATGGAAGGTTTCTCCTTGTGATCTCATGATGAATCTTGCTGATTTCTCCACGTGGTTTCTCCATACTTTCTTCTCCTCCTGATCCTTCTCTTCTCTCTTCCTTCTCTTCTCTCTCTCTCTCTCTCTCTCTCTCTCTCTCTCTCTCTCTCTCTCTGGTCTCCTTTGGAACTCCCTGACTGGGATGGGAAATCCTGCCTGTCTCTTTTGCCCAGCTAATTGGCTGATCAGCTATAGAGCTATTAACCAATCAGAGGTGATGGAAAACAATTTTTATATAACATAGAAACTGGAGATGCCTGATCATGCTATCATCTGAACTGCAACCAGATATCTGGGCATACAAATCGGCATCTGAATACACAGTGCACAAAACCATTTCCCAATATGTAAGGTAGAGAGTAACCAAGGATGGTTACTTACATTAGCCTACGGCCTCTAACATATACATGCATACACAACATGCATCCATATAATGCAAGCATTACATACATGCAAACAATCACAAAAAATTCTCATAATGGTTTAAGTAAGTTACAGTTTCTCATGAGACTTTTATCTTAGCTAACCTTGGCTACTTGTGACCTAAGGGTTGGAATCATTCCTGTGTGTATATGAACATATGCGTGTTGTATCATTTTGTCTACTACTGATTCTATTATATGTATTCTTTCACAACTTGCTTTTCTGTTTTACTGCAGTATACTGTGGTTGTTTTTGTATGTCAGGTAAAGATAAGCATATTTAGAGTTTGGAGATAACATAATTTACTTAAACCAATCTCTTGCTGAAAACTTACATTCTTGCTGGTACAAATGATGCAGTAGTGAACATCATTGTACATCTACCTTAGAACTTAGGAAACATGCAGAATAGTTTAAAAAGGGAAACTTGTAGATGTTGGGCATGATGAGACATGCTTGTGGCTCCCAGCACTCAGGAAGTGGAAGGAGAAGCATCAGGACTTTAAGGCTATCCTCAGCTGCACAACAGGTTCGAAGCCAGACTAGGGTACGTGAGATCCTGTCTCAGAACACAAGCTAAAAAGAAAAACTTCTGAGTTGGAGATGTAGCTCATGGTAACCCTTTCTTATCTTGTGCAAAGCCCTGGGCTCAGTCTCCACTACTATGTAAAAATAAGTAAAAATTGAAACTTCTTTTTCAAATGGTAGATCATTTCAAATTGTGATTCTGCTACATTGTACTTCAGTATGATTTTTTTAAAGTTTTTTCAGAGAGTTTAAAATGAATATTTCTTGACCCTAGAAATTTTATAGCTTTTTGAGAAAAAAAATTTCTTTCAAAAAATTTGAAAAGCAATTTAAAATTTAAAATACTTAACTCATTTTCAGGTAGTAAGTGATTGTTACAGATGAGTATAACCTAGCACAGGTAGTCTAGTGATTTTGAGATTTAGGCCAGAATTTTATTGACACTGCTTTAACTAACTGATGGTAGTAATGACATCTTTTACATCTTCTAGTAAATATCTCGAAGCCATTTATGTGAGCCTATTCTATTATGATTAACTTAAAGTAGGTTACTATAATATGTTACCCTTAAAGCATTTTCTAGTTCAATAGTCTGCTATCAGCTTTTGTAGAAAGATTGAGAATTAGAAGGTCCGTGCAATCACTGTATGTGGATGTATATGTGGACATTTAGATATACGCCAGAATTCTGCCTAAGAGAGTAAGTATATCTGCAATGTGGGGCCAGTGTTGATATTTTGTGTTTTTTTATGATCTAGAAGCTTTGTGGTGGCATGATAGTGGCCAGGCTTGACTTCGATTTTGTTATTCTATTTTGAGAACTCATTGAGATTAGGTAATAAATATGAAAAGTGGAATTTGGAATGTTATGAAACAACTTAGCAAAGAGTTTGACACCCTGTGCTGTTTCTCCTTAACCTTTCACTCAAAAAGGTCACCATTGTTTTCCTTGTATATGAAATGTCCAGCTGGGCAGTGGTGGCGCAGGCCTTTAATCCCAGCACTTGGGAGGCAGAGGTAGGCAGATTTCTGAGTTTGAGGCCAGCCTGGTCTACAGAATGAGTTCCAGGACTACACAGAGAAACCCTGTCTCAAAAAACCAAAAAAAAAAAAAAAAAAAAAAAAAAAAAGCCCAGAATAGGCAGATAGAAGGTAGGAAATAATGTATTCTGGGTTCTGTATTTAGATCAAACCAATCAATGGTAAAAAGTATTCAGAAAAATGTATCTATATTGAACATATACAAACTGTTCTTGTTTAACCACTCTATGTTTGTTTCTTTGTTTTTCGAGACAGGGTTACTTTGTAAAAGCCCTGACTGTCCTGGAACTTGCTCTGTAGACCAGGCTGGCCTCAGATTTAGAGTTCTGCCTGCCTCTGCCTCCTTAGTGCTGCGATTAAAGGCGTACACCACTGCCCAGATGACCCACTTTAAGCATCATAATTATTTATTTATAGCTTACACTGAGGTAGGTATTAGTGGGTCCAGAAAAGAGAGTACAATGGTGGATGTGCATAGTCTATATGCAAAACTTTTTTGTATAAGAAATTCTGGTTATGGAGTTTTGACAGCCAGTCCATCCCAGTCTTGGTATCATTCCAACTTTGTGTCTTTTTTTCTTTCTTTTTTTTTTTTTGGTTCAGTTACCCATTGACTAGTTTGTGGTGTTCATATTCTTCTGGATGTTGAACCACCCATCAGAATATGGTTAACTAAAGGGTCCATACTCTGAAAGAAAACTGACTCTCCCTACCTCAGAAGCTATCAGCTGTTCATAGCTCTTCAGTTAAGGGTGTGTACAGGCTTTTAACTCCCTTCACTCAATGCTAGACTGTTGACTGGCTTGATCGTGTGCAGACAACCACAGCTGCTGTGAGTTCTTTAGTGTAGTGTCCTCTCATGAGAAGACACTCTTTGCTCTGGGTTTTCCCTGACCTCAGGTTCTTATAACGTCTCTAGATCCCTTTCCTTGATGATCCCTAGCCTCCTGGAGGGCAGGATGTATATAGTATGTCCCATTTAGGCTGAGCACTCCATAGCCACTAAGTCTCTGCACTTCTCTCGCCAGTAGTGAGTTTCTGTGTTAACCATCACATTCAGTGCACAAAGAAACCAAGAGTGAGTGTTTATACATGTGCAGAGATGACATTTAGTATGTGGTATTATGTCTGTTTAGCAAAATAATCATAGTAGGTTTACCCCTGGGGCCTATAAGCTCCCCAAACATGGGTTAATTGACTAGATTTGCAATACCAAGCATGTGTTTCTTCCTGTGGAACAGTCCTCAAATCCAACCAGAAAGTGATTGATTACTTCCATGACATCTATGCCAGCCCCTTTATTGCTGTTCACAGCTTGGGAATATTGTTGATGACTTTCATTTTCTCTCCAATAGCCTGCATAGCTATAGAAGTCAGCATCAGAGAGGAAACTTTTTGGTCTTTACCAACTATTTATGTTCTTTGACCAATGTGTATAGTGTCCTCAGAAATCAGATCTTACCATTAAGTTCTGGTGGGCAACCAAGAGCAGAGACAGGAGCCTATAATTTTTTCCAGTTCCATTTTTTTGGAACGGTTTTTCTGAAGATACATCAGCTTGGTTTGGAATTTGTAAAAGTTCATGTTGGCCTTGAACTTGAAACCTCTTGCTTCATCTTCCCCAGTGCTTGGGATTACAAGCAGATACAACCATGTCTGTCTGGTTTATTTGTTTTGTTTATTTTATCTCATCTTTTTTTTTTTTTTTTTTTTTTTTTTTTTTTTTTTTTGTTTTTCGAGACAGGGTTTCTCTGTGTAGCCCTGGCTGTCCTGGAACTCACTCTGTAGACCAGGCTGGCCTGGAACTCAGAAATCTGCCTGCCTCTGCCTCCCAAGTGCTGGGATTAAAGGCATGCGCCACCACCGCCCGGCTCATCGTATTTTTTGAGATGTGATCTTACTATGTAGCCCAAGTTGGTTTCTAATTCTGGATCCTTCTGCCTCAGACTCCCTGTAGCTAGAATTATAAACATGTCACATGTCTGCCTTTATAATAAAGTCTGTAGTTCTTTATGAGAATATGGTGATCTGATGTAACTTTGTTTCCCAGAATTTTACTTAGAACATTATTGGGTATTGTACAGAATCCTGTGATCATATACATTATTTTATTGATGAATACATGATACGTATGCTCAGTGTTACACATAAAAGCACTAGGTAACCTTACATCAAGGAGAAGGTTCCTGCCAAGTTAGTTTAAAAAAAGGGAGGCAGGGCTGGAGAGATGGCTCAGTGGCTTAAGAGCGCATTCTATTTTTTTAAGATTTATTTTTATTATTTTAATTATGTATATGTGTTATAAGTTATATGCACATGAATGCAAGTGCCACTTAGGTCAGAGGTATCTGATTCCTCTGGAGCTGGCTATTGTACTTTTAGTCCTCCATTTGAAATTTAGAGCCAGCATTTTTGAATTACGTGAAAATCTACTGGGATTTTGTTAATGAACTGAGTGAAGAACTGATACCTTCACAGTATGGGTAACTTTTTACTTATTATTTTTTATTATTGAGGTATTATTTTATGTCTTCTAGTAAAGTTTTAAATGCTTGAACATTTTTGTTAGGTTTAAGGTACTTTTTATAGGTTTGTTGCTGTTAGTAGGACATAACTTTTATTTTTTATTAGAGTCTAGATGACCTTTACCTCTTCTGCTGCAATTATTGGCACGTGTGTGCTGCAGCATCCATTAATATAGTGCGGGACTTGAACCCAGAGCTATTTCTTCTTACCCCTCACCCCTTGTGCGTGTGCGTGTGCGTGTGCGCACGCGCGCTTCTGGGAATTTTCCCCTCTCTGCCTCCCATCTCTCCATAGGAGCACTGAAATTTCAGATGCATGCTATTGCCTTCATTCTACTCATTTCTGGGGATGTGACCAAGTGTTCTCATCCTTGCATGGCAAGCACTTTATATACTGATCCATCTCCCTAACCTTAACCTTAAAAGCTACATTTTCTAATTGTATTCCCAATGTGCATGAAAGTATTGATATTCAAATATTGATCTTATGGAAATTTAGCTGTTATTAGTTTTAATAATGTGTCAGACTATTAATATTTATATATCGAGCTTATGTCTGACCAATATATTAAGTTCTTTTATTGATTCTGATAATGTATCCAAGTATTGATATTTCTACATTGATCTTATGTAATATTCTGAGTTCTGTTATTCAAATAATGTGTCTCTTGGTAATTATCAGTTGATACTCTTGTTTTTAGTTAGAAAAACATTACATTATGAGTAGTCTGATTTTAAACTCATAAGAATACATAATGAAAAGAGACTCTTCCACAAATAAAGGTAACAACACTTCTGAGAAAAGTATTTCTTATTGGAATATTTAATGTGTAATCTTTTCATTGCAGATATGGCATAAGATATTTCTTCAAGATTGGACAACTGGTGACCTGCTATTTCTGATAGCCTTAAGCTGACTTTATAGCCATAGAGAAACCTCACGGAATTACATTGTTGTTTTCTGCTTTATACCATTTCTGGCACTTAAGTTCACCCCGCAACCATGTATGGAAGTGCTCGATCAGTAGGGAAAGTGGAACCAAGCAGCCAGAGTCCTGGGCGATCACCTCGGCTTCCTCGGTCCCCTCGCTTAGGTCATCGGCGAACAAATAGTACAGGAGGGAGTTCTGGAAACAGTGTTGGAGGTGGCAGTGGGAAAACCCTTTCAATGGAGAATATACAGTCCTTAAATGCTGCCTATGCTACATCTGGCCCTATGTACCTAAGTGACCATGAAAATGTGGGTGCAGAAACACCTAAAAGTACCATGACGCTTGGCCGTTCTGGAGGACGCCTGCCTTACGGTGTTAGGATGACTGCTATGGGCAGTAGCCCCAACATAGCAAGCAGCGGGGTTGCTAGTGATACCATAGCATTTGGAGAACATCACCTCCCTCCTGTTAGTATGGCATCCACTGTACCTCACTCTCTTCGTCAGGCAAGAGATAACACCATCATGGATCTGCAGACACAGCTGAAGGAAGTATTACGAGAAAACGATCTTTTGAGGAAAGATGTGGAAGTAAAGGAGAGCAAATTAAGTTCTTCAATGAATAGCATCAAGACCTTCTGGAGCCCAGAGCTGAAGAAAGAGCGGGCCTTGAGAAAAGATGAAGCTTCCAAAATCACCATTTGGAAGGAGCAGTACCGAGTTGTGCAGGAAGAAAACCAGGTTAGTTTCGTTTATACATTTATCTTTATGGGCTGAATCCATGTATATAAATAAAACGAGGCATTCCTTTTTCAACCTGTCTTAGATTTCCCCCATCTTTGTTCCTTTATTTTTTATTTATCCTTTTTTACTTTAGAATTCTGTTTCTACTTTCTTAGCCTTTTTCAGATCTAGTCCTGTACATGGTGCAAAACACTCACACACATAAATTAAAAAAAAACAAAACTACAAAGCAATGACAACAACAACAACAACAACAAAACTTAAGCTGGACAGTGGTGGTATACGCCTTTGATTCCAGCACTGGATCTCTGTGACTTGGAGGCCAGCCTGGTCTACAGAACAAGTTCCAGGACAGCCAAGGCTACACAGAGAAACTGTGTAAAAAAGGTCAAAAAAGCAAAAAAGCTCCCTAACCCCCCCCCCCCAAAAGAAAATATCTTGAGGACTGCTTTGGTAGTGAATTCAGGGCTAACTTGGGTTACATATTGAGACTTTGTCTCAAAATTAGAACCAATCAAGCACAGGACTGCAGATATAGTTCAAAGAAAAAACATTTTCCTAGCCTGTGGTAGGAGATTCTTGGACCTGTCTTGCTGCCTTCAGATTGTCATCACCAGTATTGGAGTGGGCTTTTAGCCTGAAGGTGGTGGTGGCGGTGGTGGTGGTGGCACACTCCTTTAATCCCAGCATTCAGGAGACAGAGGCAGGCAGATCTCTGTGAGCCCTAGGCCAGCCTGGTCTAGAGAGTTCTAAGGCAACCAGGGCTACACAAAGAAATCTTCTCTTGAAAAATAAAACAAAACCAAAAGCAAGCAAAGGGAGTAGGCTTTTTGGTGATACAGCTGCATTTGAGTCATCTCTGCCTCTGTAAGTAACCCCTCAATCATATTCTTTATTTTATTTTCATTGGTGTTATGTTTTGTCTCCTTGTATGTCTGTTTGAGGGTGTCAGATCCTCTGGAATTGGAGTTATAGACAGTGAGCTGCCATGTGGGCGCTGGGATTTGAACCTGGATCCTCTGGAAGAGCAGCTAGTGCTCTTAACTGGTGAGCCATCTCTCCAGCCCCATGAGAGCAGATATTTTTGTTGGCTTGCTTGCATGTTTTGGTTTTTGAGACAGGGTTCTTTGAGTAACCCTGGCTGTCCTGGAACTCACTCTGTAGACCAGACTGGCCTAGAATTCACAGAGATCTGCCTGCCTCTGCCTCTGAGTGCTAGGATTAAAGGCATGGGCCGCTGTGCTTGGCTCCCCTCACCCATATTTTTATAAGTCACCTCAATAAAAAATATTCATTGGTATACCAAAGTAAGTAAGTAAAAGGTTCATATTTTTTAAAACAATTGAAGTCAATTCAGCACTCCTCTCTTATTTCACTGTGTAGTGTAGGCTGGTCTGGAACTTTTCTGCTTCCACCCCTAAGTGCTTAGATTCATGTTAGCTTGCCTGACCACCAGCCCAAAACTGGTCTTTACAAGAGTAGATTCATTGTCTCTCAGTCTGTCTTGATCACTCAGTTCATAAATTAAAAGCAGATCTGGCATTACCAAATAACACTGTTGAATTACCTAATCATCAGCAGGTCTTGCTGAGAACATAGCCACTAGTAAGGTAGTTTGTTGTCAAGTGACCTGGAAAGGTTTAGTGAGGAAAAAAGTTATTGGCATATTTTTTGATTTTGAAATAAATAAAGCATTTTCTTATGTGTATACTTTAAGGGAGTATGGGCATCAGGAGAGAAATTATTTCAGTATTCTTTTTCCAGTCACCATGTTACATTCAAAGGCAAAATATTTAGTCTTCTGAGAAGACAATTATGGGTACTTAGTATTTTTCTGAGAAAGAAACAGTCCACAGATTTTTCATGCCAAGGAAACCATTATGTGCTGAAGATGGTGAACACTGCTTTATCTGGGTCCACCCTATGCCCTAATTAAACACCAGTGCTGGCAGATACATTCTTCTTGCACCCACTGTAATTACCACAGAATTCTAAAATTGTGTAACTTCAGTCCAAAAAACAAAGGGTGCAATTTTAAAGACAGTACAGTGAGCTACAGACACTAAGAATGCTAATTAATAGATTATAGTCAGCTAGCAGTGGGCCCCTAATTAAATAGTGCATTCATTACCCTCCTCTTAGCTCCCAGAGGTCAGACGTCTTTCATTTGTGAAGAAGACTTGTTCATTAGGATTTATAGCAATTAAATACATTTCTGTTTGAGCCGGGGATTTTGGTCCATTTTAAATGTTTGATCTGATTGAGCTGGGTCCAGAATCCTATCAGTATAGAAACATATTTGCTTAGGATTGCTTGGTGGGCATGGCTCATTATTAGGGCTTTTCCTAGAAGCTTGTATCTAAGATAAAGCTTCTCAGGCGTTTCTATGTCTCAAGTTCCTTTTATTACTTTACTTTCAAATAGTTGTTGATTAAGAGTAGTGTGTGTGTGTGTGTGTGTGTGTGTGTGTCGCGCGCGCGTGTGTGCGTGTGCGCCGTTCATATATATGGTCAAAGAAGTCCTTTTCCTCTAAAGAAATTGTGACTAAGAAAGACTTTAGTGTAAGCTTGATAGGGAAGAATGAAAGTCTTACTGTGGGCTTTGTGTAGTTACAGAGCTAGTGAAGCTTTTGGATAAGTTACATTTTAGATTTTATTTTCATCAGCTATTGTACTTTAAAAAAGGTTTATTTGTATATATATATTTATATATACATATTTTATATTATATATATAAAGTGCTTTGTTTGCATGTAAGCCCGAATACCAGAAGAGGACATCACATCAGATCTCATTAGACATGGTTGTAAGCCATGACATTGTTGTTGGGAATTTAACTAAGGACCTCTAGAAGAGAACAGCCATGTGCTTAACCACTGAGCTGTCTCTCCAGTCCCTTGTACTTCTTTCTTGATTATGTCTTGTAAGAGTTCTGTGTGTTGAATTTAGTTGTATACTTATTTTAAGAATAATTATTTTATGGCTGAGAAGATGGCTCAGTTGGTAAGATGCCAGTGTGAGGACCTGAGTTTGATCCCTGTGTCCCATGTAACAGCTGGGCATGGTGATATGCACCTGTAATTCTAGCCCACAAGGAGACAGAAGGATCCCAGCAGGTGCTGGCCAGCTAGTCTTGTGGCATCCTCAAGTTCCAGGTGTAACCAGAGATGGAGAGTGATTCTGGAAGGCATCTGACATCAAGATTTAGCTTCTACATGAACATACAACTATAAGTGCACATATTTGCAAGTTCACATACCTGCACATTCATGTATACACATGAACATGTACATTCACACAGTAATTATTTTCATGCTCTTTCACTAAAATTTCGTTTGACTAGAATATTCTGATTAATATTGTAGGGTGGCAAATGAAGCGCCTTTAATTTTTTGTTTTTCTTTGTGCTTAAATTGTATTTGTGTGTGTTCAGACATGCCTGTGCTGTGGTGCTTGTGTGGAGGTCAGAGGACAGCTTTGGGAACAGGTTTTCTTCCACAGTGGGTTCTGAGGATCACCCTCAGGCTCTGGAGATAAATTCTTTTGCCTCCTGAACCATCTTGCTAGTGCTGATGTTTTCTTTTTGTGTAGAATATTTATTCTTTTTGGAATTGGCTGCTGCTTCTGTTGAGGTGCTGAAGATTGAACCCAGGTCTTATACATGATAAACAAATGCTCTACCACTGAACTATACTAGCGGAGGATTTTAGTTTGTTTTATTAGGCCTTTGCATGAATAGAAATATATAAAGGAATATGGGACATTTCTTCTTGTAGAGTTATCTTTATTTATTTGGAATGTAGTAGGATAGTTGGAAAATAATTCAGTGAATCAAATAAAGTTGCATAAGTTTCTGACATAGTTTAATTGTAAGAATCTTATTTTCCAAAGAATTGAAATTTCTCAGTCTACTCTTTCTCCTCTGGAATTCATATTACAATCTAGTGTGGAAGTCTTTTAAAATTTAATTGCCGGGCGGTGGTGGCGCACGCCTTTAATCCCAGCACTTGGGAGGCAGAGGCAGGCGGATTTCTGAGTTCGAGGCCAGCCTGGTCTACAGAATGAGTTCCAGGACAGCCCGAGCTACACAGAGAAACCCTGTCTCGAAAAACCAAAAAAAAAAAAAAAAATTTAATTTTAGTTCTTTGGTTTTCTCAGCTAGGGCTTCACTATACCAGCTTTTGATTTTCTATCAGGTATTGAATACCAGGGTCTTGTTCATGCTTAGCAAGGGCTATACCACTTAGTTACAACCTGTTAGTGGTTTCATTATAACAGAACAGAATTGTTTTTAAGTGTTTGCTAATTTCTCATGAATTTTCAAAACAGCAGCTTAAATATGATTTGGAAGACTCACTTTTTATTCTCTTTTGGCAAAAAGAATCAGAAAATACATTTAATCTTTAGTCAGAGTAATTTTTATTTTTTGCAGTACTCAGCATCAGAGCAGACCACCAGCTTTTTGTGTGCTAGGCAAGCACTTTATCTCTGAACCTTTCCCTAGCCCTAACTATAGTAATCTTTTCTTCTTAAAAGCCCCTCCCGCTTTCACATTCATTTATTTAGTTTTGGATGTCAGTATTCTTCTGTCATTTGTATTCCAGGGACTAAATTCAAGTTATTCCTGTTTGTGTGTGTGTGTATGTATATATGTAAAACGTGCGCCGCGCGCACACACACACACACACACACACACACACACACACGAACAACATGTATGCCTGGTACCTGTGGCGGTCAGAAGAGGTCATTGGATTCCCTGGAACTGGAGTTAAAGAAGGTTGTGAGTTGGCATGTGTGGGTATTGGGAATTGAACTCATGTCCTTTTTTTTTTTTTTTTTTTTTTTTTTTTTACATTTGAAGAACTTTGTTGTCATCTTTTTTTCTTTTTCTTTTTTTTTCATTCCTTTCTTTTTTTTTTTTTTTTTAATTTTTATTTTCAGCAAATCAAAACAAAAATTTAAAAAGCATTCAAACAGAATAAAATGAAAATAAACAAACAAGCAAAATACCAAGGGTCAGATATACTTATACAAGAATTCTATAGGGCCTTCAAACAAGCAACACTTTTTGAGTTATGTTTAAAAAAATTCAGAACCACAATAAGCTCCTTCACAAAGCAAATAATATTGAAATAGTGAAATCAAGTGTAGACCCAACAAAAATATATAAATTATAGTCCAATATCCCTCATGAATATACATACAAAAATTCTCATTGAAGTAGTTGCAAACTGAATACAAGAGATATAAAAAAAATAATATTCCATGAATAACTGAACAACTGTTTTTTTTTTTTTGAAGACCGTACTCCATATACAGGCTGCATGTTTTGGGATAGCCCCCACTCCAGATGTTTGAGACCTACATGAAAACCAAGCTGCACATTTACAACATATGTGCAGGGAGGCCTAGGTTCAGCCCATGGAGGTAGATCTGTGTAGACTAGGTATGCTCCACGGTTGGTGATTCAGTCTCTGAGAGCTCCAAGGGTTCAGGTTCATTTACTCTGTTGATCTTCCTGTGCAGTTCCTATCTCCTTAGGGCCCTCAATCCTTCCACCTATTCTTCTTTAAGAGTCCTCAAGCTCCATCCACTGTTTGGCTCTGGATGTCTGTATCTGTCTGAGTCAGCTGCTGGTTAGAGCCTCTCAGAGGACAGCTTGCCGGTCTGTTCTCAGGCTGGAGGTTTAGCTCCTGGGAGCTCTGGTTGAATCTTTTGATACTCATTCTAAAAAGGACAAAAACACCCTCACTTTGGTCTTCCTCCTTCTTCTTGAGTTTCATGAGGTTTATGCGTTGCATCTTAGGTATTGTGTGTTTTGGGGCTAATATCCGCTTATCAGTGAGTGCATACCATGTGTGTTCTTTTGTGATTGGGTCATCTCACTCAGGATGATATTTTCTAGCTCCATCTGAACTCATGTCCTTAGGAAGAGCAGTCAGTGCTCTTAACTGCTGAGCCATCTCTTCAGCTCTGAGTTTTAGATATTTATTAAATGAAAACAATTTCATTCTTGAGTTTCAAAAATCTTCAAAAACACTGTACAATAAACTTTATATAAAATACTGTCACAAAATGTAAGGCAAACTAGCACTTTACTAAAAATGTAATAACTGCTAATAGAATTTATGCATACAAAGTTCCTAAGAATTTCTGTTTTTTAGCCCTTTTATTATATCCAATGTGTTAAAAAATTAACAAATACAAAACAAACAAATTCAAAACAGCACTTTTCTATGGCATTTTAAACCTTGAAACATTTTACATAGATGGATTAAAGGCTTCAACAGACTGATAACTGCTATATTATAAAATGGAAATGTGTGTGAAATATATGTAGATAAGACAAATGGGTCTACTTACTAGATTAGGTACAAAAACTCAGCTTTTTAGCATTGAGGCAAAACCAATTGACCTGGGTCTGTGCATCACTGAGAGACCTTTCTGTTCACCTTCACCTTCAAGGAGCTGCTGATAATCTTGCCAACCTCTCATACAAATCCTGAATGTACCATGAGCCATTCTAGGTGAGATAAGGGTTTTCTAGGTAAGAGAAATTGCCCTCTGCAACGGAGTAACACTCTGAGGACTTCTGAGTACACTGGGACAACAGCGTGCACCTGGGTACCCTGTGGACCAGCTAGTCTTTCTGATGATCCACAATGTCCAGATGAACTCAGGCACATCTTGTTGGTTCCAACACGCCTGGATGATAAACATCTTGGGTTTTCTAACCAGGTTCTCACACTTGTCTCCTTTGAATAAATCAGTCAGTCTCTGACTTTCAGTGTTGCCTTCACACATGGTTCAGGATGGAAGACACAGGAAGCCATCAGCATCTGCTTGGCTTGAGGTTGATACCTCATGAATTTTGAGCAGTATTTCTTGTACTTTGAGATCATTAAAGCATTTCACTTCAAATCCTAGATCTGAAACTTTCCATCAGTTCCGTCAATGCTAGGCTGTCCCCTGGGTGTCGTCAAGAACTCAGATGAATAGGCAGTCACTCTTGTAGTCTGTGTTGTACTGTTCTGCAGGTCAAACATTTCCTTTTGCAGAAGACATCTGTTTCTGTCATATTTTACTCTGACTTGTAGCAATCTCCAGAATGTATTTTCCTAAAAAGCTTTATCTATGTGATGGAGGTATTAGGTACTTAGAGGGTAATGCCTCACCCTCTTTGAATGGCCCTAGAAGCTTAGCTAGGCCTTGACAGCTATGAACTTCTCTCTGTTCTTAGTTATGTGCCTGAGTGAAATAAAGGCTTACTGTGAAATTAGTAAGTTGCCTGCGTTCCTAAACACTACTCATCATTTCCTTCCTCCAATAAAATTTTAATTTCTCTATTATTTCTTTTGTGTGTAAATAGCATTTGTGTGTATATGGGCACACACTTGCCACAGCATGTGTGTAGAGGGCAGAGGACAACTTGGAGTTGGTTCTCTTATTTCCACCATTTGAGACCTAGGAATTGAACCAAGGTCAACCAGTGTTGTGGCAGGTGCCTTTGCTCTATCTTGTTAGTCCCACTTGCACCCCTACTTTGTGGCAGCTTTATTGAGATATAATTGAGTTTTTCCCTTGCAAGTGTATTATTTCTTTGTTTCTTATCTGATTTTTGAGAGGAAGAATTTGAAGACAGTGGTAGTAACTTGGCCTAGGGAGTTGTTGAACAATGGGATGAGTGACATAAATGCTATTCAAGAGCAGCCTTTGTTGCTGCCAGTGGAGTGATGGGAGGAGAGATGGCAGACAAACCTGTGGAGAGGAAGTGCTCATTTGTGAGAACTCTTGTTTTGAAGAACTCTTTGGACAAGGACTGATAGCAAGAGGGAAGTGTTTCTGCCATTATTAACAATAGAGGACTCAGAGATTGGAGCCAGATTAGAGTAAGAAATGGTAAATTTACTTATTTTACTTATTTTACCTATATTTGAATATAGATTTTTCATACACTTTTGGAAATAATATGACCAATGGGTTTTTTGGGAAGTTGGCACTCTTAAGCATGATAAATACTTGACTTGGTGTTGTAATTCTCTTTGAGGTTGTTGGCATAAAAAAAGCCTTTACATGTATAGTCTTCTTGTAAGTTTCACCAGTTCTGTTTTTAAGGATTTATTGATTTTGTGTATGTTCATGTGAGCAAGAGCACAGACATGCACATACTGTGCTATGTGTGGAGGTCAGAGGACAGCTTCTTGCAGGTCATTTCTTTCCTTCTCCATTGTTTTGAGGGGGTTTCTCATAGCTTTTGTCACTCTGTGCTGTGCTTTATATGTATGCTTGCTTTGTATGTGGGCTTCCAACTGGTTCTCCTGTCTCTGTCTCTCATTTCACATAGAGTGCTAGGATTCTCCATGCCTACCACTACATCTGCTGTTGTTTTACATGGGTTCCAAACTCAGGTTGGTCAAACTTGATCCACAGATACCTTTTATCTGCTGAATCATCTCCCTGAACCTTCTTAAGTGAGGACAATACACTTTTATTTGTTGCAATATTTAAGTGACACTAAAGGAAGTATTATGTGTAAAATTGTGGGCAAGAGGCTGAGCATGGTTTTACATGTCATCAATCCCAGCGCTTGGGAGGCAGAGGCACGTGGATTTCTGAGTTGGAAGCCAGTCTGGTCTATAGAGCAAGTTTCAGGATAGCCAGAGCTATCCACATAGTGAGACCCTGTCTCAAAAGAAAAGAAAATTAAAAAAAAAAAATGTGGGCAAGACTGTCTGACATAAATATGCAATAAACGTTAGTTGATTGAAAAGTTAAACATTACACGAATATACATTTTATGTATTTTTTAAGTACAAATGTACCTTTTAATCTGCTACTAGAAGGCAGTCAGTAGCATGGGACCTATAAGGGCTTTTAGAAAGTGGGTCATAATGTGTAATAAACATGGGAGATAACTAATGTGGGTAGCAACTCAGGCTTAATATTCCTGGAGGAGCTACCAGGAACTTTGAGTAATTAGTTTGCAGGGTTTTCAGTTACAGTGATGTTCATTATTTAACATTTTTATTTCCATAATGACTCATCTGTGAATTATAGAGTCCTTTCCCAAAAGGAATGCAATACTCTTGAAAACATTTTTTCCTGCTCTGAGTGTGTGTCATGTTCTAGCCTCCCTCCACCCCTCCTGTGGTAAGGAATCTCTGGCCAGTTATTTAGGAACAAAACATTGCAAATAATTTTAACCATGTGTTCTTGTGTGAAGAAAACTTAACCCGCTTAAGGTAGTGGAGATTTCTTTAGTATAGTCAACATTCAGTGCTTATATTTACTCCCTCTGCCATTTTAAACTCTTACATTTTGTACTGTCTTTCATTTTTAATTTTTTACAAAAAATTTTGCTAAAACCTTGTATAAATTCATGTCATCAAAAGATATATTTAAAAAAAAAAGATATATTTTACTCACATTATTCCAGTTATTTGTTTCATTTATATTAAAACTGGTATTACATCTGTCATCTTGATTTTTATGTATCCTCTACATTGTTCTTGTAATGGTACTGTTGCCAGATGCTACTAATAACTATTATAGAGCACTGTGCATATAGAGCACAGTAGATACTTTTTGTTTTGGTGTGTGTGATGTATGGATGTATTCACGTGTACTTCCTTGCACATGTGTGTGCTTTTATGTGAAGACCAAAGATTGAGAATAAGCACCCTTATTTAACAGGCTCATTTTCTGGTTCTGTACTTAATTATGCACAGCAATAAAAACTTACAAAGTAGGAAGAAATAGGGAATAATGATCAGAACTTGTCAAATAGAAACTTTTACTGTTATTTACAAAAGAACAGATAGATAGTAATATTAAAAAATTAGAATTGAATAAAGGATGGTTCTTTGCAAGAAAGTAGCTTTTAATATGGTGGTCAGGAAGATAGTGGGTCAGTGGATAAAAGTACTTGCTGCACACTTTAATAACTTCAGTCCATCCCTGGTGAAAAGAAAAGAATTGACTCCTACAGGTTTTCCTCTGACTCCAAAATGGATGGGGTGGCATGAATGAACTGGCTTGCTCATTTGTGTGCACATGCCTGTGTTCTTGTTTTCTCTCTCTCTCTCTTTCTTTCTCTCTTTCCCCTACTCCCTCTCTCTCCCTTCCCTCCCTGCCTCCTTTCCCCTTTCTCTTTTTCTCATACACACACTAAATACATTTAACTAAAAATTACAGTGACAGTTTTCTGAGGGCTCGGTGGAAATTTGGTTGTGGAGTAACTTTGAGAAGCACTGATATGTAATAGAAATCCTTCAGGTTATACTCAGTGCCCAGCCCTGGGAGGGAAGATTTGTACTCTTCTGCAAACTAAGAGTTGGTTTCATGTTTAATTGGCTGAAAAACCAAATTTGTGCCATGAAGATTGTATGAAAGTTCAATGTTTCTAAAACTTTATTGGAACAGTTGTACTTATTCATGAGTTGTCTGTGTTTGCACAGGAAGTTGATAAAGAGTGCCCGTGAACTTTATAGAGCATGCTCTATTGACATGGAATAGTGTTCACAAAGAAACAGGTTCTGTTTTTTGTGCTCTGTATGAGGTGTATGAGGTGTCTGTTGTGAACTTATTATATATAAACTATTTTAAAAGTCAGTAAACTTTAAGGTAGTCTTGCATTTAGTGATACTTTTTAAAAACCAGTTTTTTTAATGATTATTTTAATGTTTTAGGTTTATTTATTCATTTTTTTTTTTTTTGTATATGGGTATATTGATTGTATGTATATATGTATACCATATATGTGTTGAGTACCTGTGGAGGTCAGACAAGATATTAGATCCCTTTGGTAGCAACTGAGGCTAAGAGATAGTGTGCTGTCCAAGGTGGCACTACCAAATGTTCTAGTCCAGAACTAGCTGTGTGTTCCCAGTTCTGTATGGTCTTACTTCCACACTGACTGTTTTAGAAACTGTCCTGGTAAGACTGTCTCCTTCCTCCTTTTTCTGCACTGCTCTCTCTTTAAGAAGCTTCTCTTTCCCTGTCTCCTCAGGAGAGTTGGGCATATTCTATTCTGTCAAATCTTTGTCTGCCACTCAGTCAGACATCACTTTTAAATATGGATGCTTCCTTCTACAACTAACTTAACTTCATTGTTTGAGGTTAAAGGTGTGTGCTAAGGGTGTGTCCGTATTCCAGCCAGAGGGATTAAGGGTATGTGCTGAGATCTGAGCCACATTACAGCTAGAAACAGGTTTTTGTTGTTGTTTTTTAAAAAGTAAATAACACAATCTCGAGGCTCATAGTGTGATCAGATATCCTGCAACAGAAGGTAACTTCTATTCCTCCTCATAAATTAACATCTTTGTTTTAGGATTATGCTTATACCTCTCAAGTCATTATCTTAAACTAAAAATATGTATTGAAGTACATTCAGAAGTAACCAGAAAATAAAATTTTTAATGTGACTCTTTTTTAATAAAAAAATTCTTGTTTTCATAGAATAGGTATGCTTTGTGTGCTAAGTCTGAAGGAAAAAAAAATTAGGTTCCAGTAATTGGACATTTAGATGGAGCTACTCTCAAACAAATCTCTATTTTCCTTTTTCTCTTTTCTTTTTACATCTTTAATTATTTACTGGTTTATTGACTGATTTAATTTGTGGTTTGTGTGTGTCTGTGTATGTCATGGCCCTTGTTTGAAAGTCAGAAGACAACTTAGGAGTCAATTCTTTTTATCATGGGTTCTTAGATCATGCACTGAGCTTGGTACCAGACATCCCCACTCACCCAGCCATCTTACTAGTCCACCTTTTTTCTTTGAGAAAAATAAGGCTTTTAGGGGAGAGAGCTTTTAGGGGGCAGATTTCAAAAACTGCTTGAATGAAAGATTGTTTACAAATAAATTAGAAGCATAGTGATTCATATTTTACAAAATGTTTTTAAAAACTATTTTTATTTTGGTTTTTGGCTTCTCACTGTATGGCCCAGGATAGTCTTTGAACTTGAAATCTTCCTGGCTCAACTTTTAGAGTACTGGGATTGCACATGTTTGCTATTGTACCTGGCTTTAATAATGTGTTTAAAGGCAACTCTCTTACATTCTTACCATTTACATTGCTGACTTAAATAAATAGAAGTCTGCGAGGACTGGAGAGATGATTTCTATCTTAGAGTTTTACTGCTGTGAACAGACACCATGACCAAGGCAACTCTTAAAAGGACAACATTTAATTGGGACTGGCTTACAGGTTCAGAGGTTCAGTCCATTATCATCAAGGTGGGAACATGACAGTGTCCAGGCAGCCATGGTGCAGGAGGAGCTAAGAGTTCTATATCTTCATTTGAAGGCTGGTAAAAGACTGGTTCCCATGTGATTAGGAGGCAGGTCTCATTGCTCACCCTCGAAGTGACACACTTCTAACAAGGCGACACCTCTTAATAGTGCCACTCCCTGGGCCACGCATATTCAAATCACCACAATGTTTCAGTGGTTAAAAGCACTTGCTGCTCTTTCAAAGGACCTCGGTTCAGTTCTCAGTACCCATGTAGTATCTCACTATTCCTAACTCCAGTTCTAGGGTTTCCAACTCTCTTCTGGCTACCATGGCCACCAGTCACACATGTGATACATATTCATACATGTAGGCAAAAATGCTAATACACATAAAAAAGAAAAAGAAGTGTAATGGTTTTGCCTTTTCTGTATTAAAGTGTACCTTAATATGAGATTTAAAAGTGATAGGAATTAGGGCAGGGGTAGGGCACTTGGAAAGAAGACTGTTGCAGGTATAAGGCCAATCTGGGATTCATAGTGGGAACCCAGCCAGTTAGGGATACATAACAAGACTGGGTCTCAAAGAACAAAAACAAAAAGAGCAGTAGCAATAAATATTTATTTTAATGCCAGTGATTTTACCTTTTCAAGTTGGAAACCCCAAGAAGGACTTAGGTATAGATATAGGTGGGGCTGTTGAGATAGTGGTTAGCTACATTGGAGGTCTGATTTGTGGCTTCATTTTTTACCTTCCTCTTTGGGAAGCTGATTGTTTATAGGCTTGAAACACAATGTATATAGAAGACTGATGAGAAGGAATTGAATTTGTTAGTGTTGGCAGATTTTTGTTTTTTGTTTTTGTGATTTTAAGCCTCATATTTTAGCTCAGGTTGGCCCTAAATTCATTGGGTGCTGACACTACAGGTCTGAGTCATCATGCTCAACTTTGATCGTTCCCTCCCTCCCTCCCTCCTCCATCCTTTCTCTCCCTCTCCTACTCTTTGCTTCTATAGTTGGGGTGACGTTATTGTTGTTTTCCTCTTGTTCATTCCATTCATAATTTAACATGAATACATTTGAAAACTGTTAGCATTACAGCACACAAGTACAATTAAAACCTAAAGCTTGATTGCCTAGATTGAGGTGGCACATTACAGTTCTTGTGACAGATGGCTTCCCCATGCTCCTTCCTTCTCTGCTGTGTTGTTTTTTTTTTTTTTCCCAGAGAATAAATCCCATGCGTTTCTATTTTGGCTCTAGTTGTGTTCTGCCCACTCATTGGCTTCATAGGAACTCTAATTTGGTGTACTGGCTACTGGCATTATAGCAGGAAGTGGTTACAGTGTGGCTCCTTATGCCAAGTATTCATTTATCAGAAAAATTGTAGCTCCATAAAATTAAACATCTTAGTCACACCGAGTAAAGCTAAATTTTCTTCTTTTAAGAATATACTTTTAAAATATTTTACTTTTAATTACTTGTATATGTGTCTGTATGTAGGTATGTGCATATGAGTGCAGGTGCCTGTGGTGGCCAGAGCGTCAGATCCCTCTGGAGCTAGAGTTTGATTTGAGGTGGTTGGGAACCCCCCAGCTTGGGTGCTGGGAACTGACTCAGTTTGGTTCTAGGCAAGAGCAGTACAGGCTCTAAGAGCAGCACTGTGTTTTCCAGCTCCAGAATGTATTTTAAGAACTGTTATTATACTTGTAGTTTTTGTGTGTTTGAATGCACATGCCACAGTGTGGGTGTGGATAGTAGAGGACAGCTCCCTCCACCATGAGGGCCTAGGGATTGAACTCAGGTTGCCAGCTTGGGGACAGGTGTCTTTACCCACTGAGCCTTCCTGCAGGACATTTAGCTTATATTTTTCAGTTGATGTTCCATACTAAGTATTTTTAGTGGCATATGTATTACAAAACAGGTTTATAAAATCTGAATTTCACATAATCAGAAATTTATAGTGTGTTGTGCTACAATGTTTGTTCAGGGCACTGAATGAATAGATGTAATTGTACTGAGATTTTTCTGGGGGGAGGCAGATAATCTTGTTGTGTGGTTTAGTGTGGCCTTCTACTACAGTCTTCTTGCCTAAGCCTTCTGAATGCTGGGATACAGGTGCATACTACCATGCCCAGCTATGACAGAAATTTAATATCACAGCTACTGAATTATTGTAATTGAACCTGTGATGTATAGTATTGAATTATATATTTGATCTGTTACAACACTGAATGCATGAGGATTTGCCAGACTTTCAAGATAGACCAGTGAGTGATTGCTACTGTTGCTGCTGCTGCCACTACCCCTCCTCTTGTTTTTTTCCTTGTTTACAGTTTAATTTATTTATTTTAAAATTATTTTATTTATTTACATTCCAGCTGTTGCTCCCCTGCCCATCCCCCTCTCAGTTCCTTATCCCATTTCTCCTCCCCTTGCCTCTGAGAGGGTGCTCCCCTCCCCACCAGGCATCTTCCTTCCCGGGGCCTCAGTGTATCTTCTTCCACTGAGGCCAGACTAGGCAGTCCTCTGCTGTGTATATGCCAACAAAATCAAGAGCTAGTTCTTTGAGAAAATCAATAAGACAGATAAAACCTTAGCTAAACTAACTAAAGGGCACAGAGACAGTATCCAAATTAACAAAATCAGAAACAAAAAGGGAGACATAACAACAGAAACAGGAAATTCAAAAAAATCATCAGAACTTACTATAAAAGCCTATACTCAACAAAACTGGAAAAATCTAGATGAAATGGATGATTTTCTAGACAGATGCCACGTACCAAAGTTAAATCAAGATCAGGTAAACTATCAAAGCAGTCCCATAACCCCTAAGGAAATAGAAATAGTCATTAAAAACCTCCCAACCAAAAAAAAAAAAAGCCCAGGGCCAGGTGGTTTTAGTGCAGAATTCTCCCAGACCTTCAGAGAAGACTAATACCAGTGCTCCTCAAACTATTCGATGGAATAGAAACAGAAGAACACGACCGGATTTATTCTATGAAGCCACAGTTACTCTGATGCCCAAACCACACAAAGACCCAACAAAGAAAGAGCACTTCAGGCCAATTCCACTTATGAATATCATTGCAAAAATGCTCAATAAGTTCTCGTAAATCAAATCCAAGAACACATAGAAACTGTGATTCACCATGATCAAGTAGGCTTCATCCCAGGGATACAGGGATGGTTCAGTATATGAAAATCCATCAACATAATACACTATATAAACAAACTCAAGAAAAAAGTCACATGATCATCTCATTAGATGCTGAAAAAGCCTTCGACAAAATACAACACCCCTTCATGTTAAAAGTCTTGGAGAAATCAGGAATTCATGGCACATACCTAAACATAAACTAATATATAGCAAACCAACAGCCAAAACCAAATTAAATGGAGAAAAACTAGAAGCAATCTAACTAAAATCAGGGTTGTAAAACAGGGCTGCCCATTCTCTCCCTATCTATTCAAAATAGTACTTGAAGTTCTAGCTAGAGCAATTAGACACTCCTGTTTTTAAATTTAATTTTATTTACTTATTATTTGAGGCAAGATGTCTCTATATAGCCCTTGATGTCTTGGAGATCTACCAGCCTCTGCTGGTATTGGAGTGTTGGGATTAAAGGCTAGTGTCACCATACCTGCCCTTTCATTCTTTTTCTTTTGTTTTACTTTTCTATTGTTATGGAGAAAGGTCATGACCAAGAAAACTTATAAAATAAAGCATTTAATTTGGAGTTTACAGGCTTTGAATCCATGACCATCATTTCAGGAAACATGTCATCAGGCAGGCAGGCATGACACTAGAGCATAGCTGAGAACTTACATCTTGATCTGAAAGTTGGAGGCAGAGAAGTGGGGTTGTGGGGAAGGGTGGGAAGGAAAGAGAGGGAGGGAGGGGAGAGACAGAGACAAACACTGGAATGGCTTGAGTCTTTTGAAACCTCAAAGGCACCCCCAGTGTCACACCTTCTCCAACAAGGCTACAACTTCCTAGTCCTTCCCAAACAGTTCTACCAGATGAGGACCAAGTATTCAAACATATTAGCTTATGGGGGAAGATTCCGAATTCAAACTACTACACTCCTCCCTCTTCTTTACTAAGCCTCTATTGCAGCCTACCTGCCCCAGTTTCCTGAGTGCTGGGATATAGTGAGCGATCATACATGGTTCCTTGTAGGCTTCTCTTTTAAAATGTAATACTTACTGGTGTTTTACTAAAATTTTTGTGTTTCAGTTGGATGCTTTTATTTATTTATTTATTTATTTTTTTACATTTACTTTGACTATTTGGCTAGCAAATACATTTATTTAACCTTAGAGGGTACATAATTCAGCAGTTACACAAAGTATGAGCTGTTTTTCTCATGGTGTATCGCAGCCTGTTCTGGAAATGCGATGTGATTATGTATGTGTTTTTTCAGTGGGAAGAAGGAAGAGATATAACTCCTATATATTCATTCCTATATCTCTTGCTGTTTCAGCATAGCATTGTCTAATCAGTAGGTCAGTAAGTATGTATTGAGTGCCTGACATAAATGCCAGCTAGCTTGCTTGGTGTTTTGAGGGATTTAAAAATACGGAAGCAGGGAGAAAGAGAGAACAGATATGCACTTAAAGAGTTTAGAATAACATTAATGTGGAGTAAGCATATTGTGTGGTTTATAGACAAGAGTCTTTGGAGCAGTCAAATTCTAGAGTATTTTGACCTGGGTACTTCAGTAGTGGAGCTACGTATAAGATGAAGCTGTTTCCTTATGTAGGTACAACTTTTTTTTATATAAATAAGATATTTAATGTTAAAGATATCCTTGAATTTCAAGTTTTATATATAAGTGTATAAAATTGATATATCTGAAAAGTATCCACAGTATTGGTATTTACAGATTACTGAAATAGAAAGATGTTCATTACACATTACAGGGAACATGTAGAGTGTGTGTGTGTGTTTTATCTTGGAAGTAGCATAGCTTAACTATAGCATGGTTTTAAAGCACAGACTGGATTCAGTAAGCTTAGAGATACTGATCCAAGGAATATAGAGAGATCTCTGATCTGTACAGTGAAGATAATACTTGATCATGAGGAGGATGTGGGGATTAAATACATTAAGATTAATGGAGCATTTAGAATTGTGGATTATGTGTAGTAAGTACCAGTTCCTTGTTATTGTCTTCACTGTGGTCTCTCTTGTAAAGTTAATATTGATTCAGAAACTCAGAAAGATCTATTTGAGTGTGTTTTCTCAGTGTAGGATTATTGATTAAAATTATTTTGTTAGTACTTTTCCTCCATGTAATGAATGTGAATTTGTCATATAGTAAAATAAAACATAATGAAGACTAAGATTAAATCTGTACATTTATATGTCATTACAAGATAAAATACAGAATTAGTCACTTGGAATTCAATAAATATTTGAATGCTATTGAGTGAGCTCTAATACTTGTTTAGAGTTGTAAAACATGATAGGTGGGAAGAAGCTTATAGAATCTCCTTTTCATATTCCTTCACAGTAACTGGTAGTCTGGATCACCTTCTGTGCTGTAGCTACAAGGCTATGTAGGAGTTTGTGAGTTTTAACTCTTACATTGGGAAAGCAGGACTCATAGTGGATGTGTTGCTTTTAGTATTTGATTTGTGTGTTTATGTATATGTACTATGTGCATGCCTAGTGCCTGTGGAAATCAGCAAAGGGTATCAGATCTCCTGGAACTGGTTGTGAGCCACCCTGTGGTACTGGAAACTGGACCTATGTCCTCTGCAAGAGCAACATGTGCTTTTAACTGCTGACCCACCTATTTCCTTAGTGGATGATCTTAAGTTTAACTTCAGCTATGTTGTGAGTTAGAGGTCAACCTGGAACACTTGAGACCCTTTACTAACAAATAGGACAAAGCAAATATTGTAATGCTAATGTATTGGAACTTGGATAGTTTTTGTTTGTTTCTGAGACATTATCTTACCATGTAATTCTGCTTGGCTTAGAACTCACAGTGATCTTCCTGTCTCTGCCTATTGAGTGCTGGAACTGAAGGCTTCTAAAGGGTATTGTTTACTTGAAAGACTCTGTAATCACACTTTAAAAAATAGTTATATAAAATAATTAAAATGGGGCCAGATGCTTTTAATCTCAGTTCTTTGGAGGCAGAGGCAGGTGGATCTTTGAGTTCAAGACCAGTCTACAGAGTGAGTTCACAGCTGCCAAGGCTGCAAAGAGAAACCCTGTCTGGAAACACAACAGCAGTGACAACAATAAAAACGAACAAATAAAAACAAACAAAGCGTGGGACAGAAACTGAAGGAGTGGTTGTCTGGAGACTGATCCATCTGGATATCCATCCCATGTGCAGTCACCAAAGGTAGACGCTGATGTGGATGCCAGGGAAGTGCATGCTGACAGGAGCCTGAAATAGCTGTCTCCTTAGAGGTCTGCTAGAGCCTAACATGACATATACAGAGGTGGATGCTCACAGCTAACCATTGAACTGATCATAGGGTTCCCAATGGAGAAGTGAGAGAGAAGACTGAAGGAGCTGAAAGGGTTTTCTGCCCCATGGGGAGAGCAACACTACCAACCAATCAGAGCTCCCAGGGTCTAAACCACCAGCTGGGAGCACATAGGGAGGGACCCATGGCTCCAGCTGTATATGTAGGGGAGGATGGCCTTGTTGGGCATAGGTGGGAGAGGAGGTCCTTGGTCCAGTGAAGGCTGGATGCCCCAGTGTGGAGGAATTCGAGGGTGGGGAGATGGGAGTGGGCACATCCTCATAGAAGCAGGAGGAGGGGGAATCGGATAGGGGGTTCCTGGGTGGGGTGAAATGGGGAAAGGGGATCACATCTGAAATGTAAATAAAATATCCAAAAAAAAAAAAAAAAGGAAAAAAATAATTAAGTGTTGGTACCTCATGTAATTTTAGAGTATAAGTTAACCAAAAAATAAAAAATGCTTGTGACATGGTTAAAAAAAAAATAATTTAAATGGGAAGCTTCTTTAAAATAAAAGTTGTTGTTGGTTTTTTTTTTTTTTTTTAACTTGGAAGAGAAGCTCTTGGTATGTATGCTTTAATTGGGAAATAAACTAAATACTTTTGAATTACAACCCAGATAAAAATCCAAACATGCTTTGTGATATTAATGCCTGCTACCCTTTATGGGAGATATATTGAATTATTTTAAATTTTGTTTTGCTTTACAAGAAAAAAGGTGACTTAATTACTAAATTGTTTTTGCAACACATTTTATAATAGGCGAGTTTAAAAGGCAGTAGTTTATAATATAGGTGTTCTTTTCAGTTACATAGAAGCTATCAGTTTCTATAAAATTTTACTAATGGAAAGCTAGGAATATGGGAGATGATACTCTTAATATATATAACTTTATAACCAGACACTAATAAAAACCATTGCCATAGAAGATTGGTCAGACAGTTCCTGGTCATTGTGGCAGCTCCTGCAGATACTGAAAATGCATAGGGAAAATTAGTAGAAGTATCTGTTTGCTTTACTGAGACAGTGCAGAGGAAGTGTCTTGAAGGGCCTGAAGAGGGGATGGCAGTCCTGGAAGTAGTGTGCAGTTTTAATCTTCCTAAGGTAAGGATGATAGTATTCTTGATAATTTTTTCTTCTTTTGTTTGTTTTGTTTTAAGACAGAGTTTCCCTGTATAGCCGTGGCTGCTGAAACTCTATATATAGTTTAGGCTACCCCTGAATTTGCAATGATCTTCCTGCCTCTTCCTTCCTAGAACTGGGATTACAGGTGTGATACCATGCTTTGCTTAAGTGTTCATGGTTTTGTTTTGTTTTGTTTTGTTTTTTTTTATTTTTGGTTTTTCGAGACAGGGTTTCTCTGTATATAGCCCTGGCTGTCCTGGAACTCACTCTGTAGACCAGGCTGGCCTTGAACTCAGAAATCCGCCTGCCTCTGCCTCCCAAGTGCTGGGATTAAAGGGGTGCGCCACCACTGCAAGTATTCATGTTTTTAATGGAGCAGCCAAACGGGTGGCGTATCTTTACTTGCTGAAGGTGGTAATTCTACCTCTGCTCTTTGTAGATCCTTTGTCTGGAAAAATTGCTTAGGAATCTACAGAATTCTGGTTTAGTAGCAGTTTTCTCTTTACCATAGTTATGCATGAACTACTGTTATTACAGAAACAAATTTGAGAGCAAAAATGACTGTTTCTTTTGTAGTGTGCCTCTTTGTTGTGTTTTTATCTTAGTCACTGGTTTTTAGAGTAATTGCCATAGCTGGTATGTCAGTTTGACATTTTGATTTCAAAGATCCTATTATAATCTTGCTCTAAATGTCAAACAGTTCCTCAGTGATAGACATAAGTCTCCACTGATGCTTTGTTAGAATGTAAGATGATTTTAGAGTCCTTGTTATTGTGTCCATGTGTGGAACTTAAATGAGAACATTTTATTGCCTAATGGAGCTTTGATTTATCAATTTCAGATTATTGGCTAAGTTTTGCTCTGTGCTGACTTTGAATTTGATTATCCTTGAGACAGAATAGGATAGCAATTTTTAAAGTAGGATCATTTTACATATAAGAGCAACCAAACTATTACTTAATAGCTTTTTAAATGTTCCATATTAGTTATGTTTCAGTGGTCAGCAACTTTCTTAGTGTTCTAGTGTAACTTAACATAGTAGGCTTATATCTTGGTGAAGGCAAAGCCAAAATGAGCAGTCAAGACATAAAAGAATGGAGAAAGATTTATTACCTGCAACAAGCCAATGGAACTGGGGGGTTATTTTCAGAGAAGGGCCTTCCTCTAGCAGAGGAAGCACATGATTTTATTCTTCTCGCTTATAAATATTCATATAGGTGCTGGCCCATTTCTGGATATGCTGAGTGAGGGATATATTCCTGAGCATGTTCAGTGTAAAGTCATGAAGCACATGTTTAAAAGGTTAAAGTGATAGACAAGAGTGCTCTCAACTTGTTCTGGAAAGTTTTAATTGGAAACAACTCAAAGTCCAGTTTGAGGATATAGGAGTTTGCTTCTGACAGGGTCTGCCTTGCTTACTGGCTAGCACTAGCAACAGGAAACACATTTAGCGTATGAAATGCTCACCTAGTTGTAATGAATGTGTCCTGACCAGAGAACAGCATGATTACTGAGGAATTGATTTTTGAAGTCTTCAGAAGAGTGTATCCTTCAAGAACACTGAGAAGGATATTGATCTGTGCTTATTAGAAGAATGTTGTATCTAGTTTCCTTTGTTTTATAAGCACAATTGTATCATCTTCAGGAAGCAGCTGTTGTTTTTAGCAGTGTTGCTTCCCCATTTACCAAGTCGATAATACAGTAATGAGAACATTTTTTTCTCCTTGTAATAGAAAAAGTCTAACTCCAATATTTCTTGATGCAGATGTGTGTGTATATGTGTATGAGAACATGTGTGTGCATGCACACATATTATATGTACACAAAGATACACACACATATACAAAAATATTTTGTAATGCGGGGGATCCAGCAGGGATGCTAAGCAGGTGTTCTGCCACTGAGTTGTCTTCTCAGGCAGCACATTCTTTTATATTAATAAAACAAAACAATAACACGGAGCTGCTGAGATTGCTTGTCAGTTAAGAATGTATTGCTTTTGCAGAGGACCTGAGTTGAATTCCCAACACCTAGGTTAGTGGCTCATAGCCCTCTGTAACTTTAGCTCCAGGGGAGCCAATCCTCCTGGCTTCTGTGGGCATCAATAGTCATGTGTACACATGTACACACAGACATGTCATGGTGCTATACTTTTAGCTACCTTCTATTGTTGGTATTAATATTTTTCTTGTATAATACTGCTATGGCTATCTTGGTTAGTGTATTTTGCATTTCTATATTTTCTATAACAGATAATTGTTAAAAAGTTAAATGTATTTGACAAAGATGACCTAAAGGAATCAGAGAGCCAGAATGTATTATATACATAGTGTATTTTTTTAAAAGTTTAACATCTATATGACTTTTAGTTTGTAATGAGAAAAAAAGTTATGAAATCAAGCCTCTAAGTTGTTTTATTAACTGCCTTGTATTTAGGAGGAGAAACAGCATGTCTAAAATACAGTTTTTTGTGTCCTTGAAGTGTTATAACTGTGCTTATAAAACACAAGGGGTTGGGCTAGGGTGTATCTCAGTTGTGGAGTGTTTGCCTAGCGTGTACAAGGCTCTGGGTTTCATACATACAGCACTGCATGGGCAAGGGAGTACATGCGCCTGTATGTATGGGTGGGGGTTCAGTTTTCCCCTCTGTCCCCATCCCCGCCCCCCAATCACTTTGATTCAGCCTCCTCAATTTTTAATCCTTGAGAAAAAATAGACCCTAGTACCATAGATGTCTACTTTATGGAATGAATTGCTCTATTTCTTTTTTGTGTCTTGATGTCCTTTCCCTCTTTCCTTCCTCTTTCTCTTCTTTTTTTACCCTCTTCCTTCCCCCTTTCTCCTGCCCTGCTAGGTCCTGCCCTGCTAGGTCCTGCCCTGCTTGCTCCTGCCCTGCTTGCTCTGGCTCAGAGGTTTTTATTTATTTACACTGTAGCTGTCTCCAGACACCCCATAAGAGGGCATCAGATTTCATTACAGATGGTTGTGAGCTACCATGTGGTTGCTGGGATTGGAACTCATGACCTCTGGAAGAGCAGTCAGTGCTCCCAACCGCCAAACCATCTCACCAGCTCCTCCTCTTTCTCTTCTTTCCCTCTTCTTCCCCTCTCCTTCCTTTCCCTCCCCCTCTCCTGTTTCTCTTCCTTTTAGTTATTTAAGTGCTTATCTATTTTAAGGTTTGTTCTGATGGTACGCTTGTTAAATTGTTTTCATAGTATTAGATTAATTATTATAAATTTATGGTTTTTGTTAGTTGCTTATTGTCTATTTTTGACAAGATAACTTTTAAAACAAAGAGTGGAACAGAGTTTTAGATATCTTTGTGTGTGTGTGTGTGTGTGTGGTGTGTGTGTGTATACAGTTGCATGTATTGTTTCGCACATAACGTGGAGGCCACAGGAGGCTTTTGGATATCTTCCTTTATCACTGTGCCATATTGGCCCGAGACAGGGACTGTCATTGAGCTGGTGTGTTGGCCTGTCAGCTCCCAGGGTCTGCTTCGTATTGTCTCCCTTTCCGCTTCACTGCTGGGGTTACAGGCATGTGTTGCCATGTCCAGCCTGTATATGGCCGCTAGGGATTTGAACTCAGTCCTCTTGCTTGCATAGCAAGTACTCTTACATTCTGAACTACTTCCCTCATTTCCAAAGACATATTTTGTTTTATGTTTTTCATTGAAGTTATTGACAAATTGTGTTCAGATATTAATATGACACTGTTTTACTTTCTTGAAAAATTTGTTCTTTTTCTCTGTAAAAGCTACAATTGTTACTATTTTGACCCCCAACTATGTGTTTATTTTTTCCTTTCTAACACAAATATAGTTAGTATTTTACAAGATATATGTGCTGGCTAGTTTTATGTGACCTTGATACAACTAAAGTCATTTGGAAGAGGGAACCTCAATCGAAAACAATGTCTTCAGAAGATTGCGTTTGGGCAAGCCTGCGGTGCATTTTCTTCATCGATGTGGGAAGACCTAGCTCGTGGTGGGTAGTACCACCCCTGGCCTGTTGGTCTTAGGTGCTATACAGAAGCATACTGAACAAACCATGAGGAATAAGCCAATAAGCAGCCCTCCTCCAAAGCCTCTGCATCAGCTCTGGCCTGCAGATTCCTGCCCTGACTTCCCTCAGTAGTGTACCGTGATTCAGAACTGTAAGCTAAATAAACCCTTTCCTCCCCAAGTTCCTTTTGGTCTTGGTGTTTTATCACAGCCATAGAAATCCTAAGACAGTACATGAATGTTTATCATACATTACACTTCATCCTGGGAGTACTGTCATGGTTTACAAAGAAATTAAGAGAGTTGTATTAGTTACGTTTCTCATTGTTGTGACCAAGTATCTGACAAGAAGCAACGTCAGAGGAGAGGGCTTCTTTTGCCTATTGTTTTAAGATTTCTCTATCATGAAAGGCCTGGCCTTTCATGTGACCAGTATCTTTTTATTCTTACCAGGCTTCTTTTTTTCTTAATTAAACCTTAAAGACAGTGTATTTAATAAAGGGTGCTGGCAACATGGGATATCCACATGCACAAGGATGAAATTAGATAGATCATCTTTTACTGTACAAAAATAAATTCAAATTTGATCAAGGGTCTTGATTTAAAACCTGAGATGGGCCAGGCCTGGGGATGTACACTTTTAATCCTAGCACTCAGAAGACAGAGGCAGGTGGATCTCAAATGAGTTTGACATTAGCCTGGACCACATATAGAGTTCCAGGCTAGCCAGAGCAACACACTGAGACCCTGTCTCAAAAAAATAAAGGAACAAAACAATTCGAACCTAAAATGATGTTACTGCTAAAGGAAAATATAGGGAAGACACTTTTGGATATAGGTATAGGCAAAATTTTTCTGAGTATAGAACCATAGTAGCAAAGGAAATAGCCCTAAGAATTGACAAAATTGCAGAGCTTCTTCATAGTAAAAAAAAAAAGTCAAAACAGACAGCCCATAAAATGGGAGAAAAATCTTTACAGTTACCACAAACAAGGCATAATAATTAGAATATATAAAGAGGTACAAGTCCCCACTATCAATCAGTAAATGAATAATGACTGACTAGACAGTTCTTCAAAGAAGAAATACAGCTGACCAATAAATACCTTTGAAAGTGCCTATCATTTTTTGTCTTTAGGGAAATGCAAATCTTAACTCCTTTGAGATTCTGTCTCACCCGGCTCAGGAGGATGACTGTCATCAAGGAAACAAATTGCAACAAATCCTGACAACAGTGTGGGAAAACGGAACCCTTACTCACTGTGAAAACCAGTCCAATCGGAGCTTTCCCAAAGAACTTCTAGTAGAACTGTGTCATGTGTCCTTACTCTACTGCTTTTGAGCATATACCTAAAGGCTACATCCTACCACGGAAATACTTGGACATTATGCTTATTGCTGGTCTGTTCGTAGTAAGAAGGAAATGGATTCAGCTTTGATATCCATTGAGAAATGAATAAAAGTATGGTGCATATATATGTACAATAATATTTTTTATTCATCTATAAAGAAAAATGAAATTTTCAGAAAAGTTGACAAAACTGTTAGATAACACAGGCCGAGAAAGAGAAATACCCCGTGTTCTCTTTCCTATGCCGAGTCTAGCTCCTAAATGTGAAATGTAAGCATGTAGGTGGAGTAAGTGTGGGAGAGGCCAGGAAGCTAGGAAGGGCTGGCCCATACGATTCGGAAAACGGAATCTGTAAGGAAGGAGTGTGGGGAGTGAAGTAGAGCAAATGTTCTGTCAAAGGGGAAGTCGGGACATGGTAGTGGGTGCAGGATATGGCAGGATTGCAGCATGGGTTGGGGCAGGGCAGAAGATTCACTTTAATGAAGTAGGTGTGAAAATGCACTAAGGAAACTTACTAGTTTTTAAGTTTATTTTTAAAAAGATAATGTAAAAACTTTTAAAAAAAGATTTCTTTCAGTGTAGACAAATATACAATTTTCTCTGTTGATGTTTTTAAAATTTTACTTTTACTATGTAGGCATGTACACAGACAATATGTTCTTAACTACTGAGCCATCTATCCAGCTCTATATGTTGACCATATATTCACTAGCTGATTGTGTGCTTAGTACTGTAAACACACACACACACACACACACACACACCACACACACACACACACAACTGTCTCTTTAAAAGTCATCATATGTGGCCTGATAAGACAGCTCAGTGGGTAAAGGTGCCTGTTGCCAAGCATGTGGTGCTGAGTTTGATTTTCAAACCATGTGGTAGAAGGAGAGAGTTGACTCTTGAAAGTTGTCTTCTGACTTCCACGCTTGTACTATGGCTGATGCACACATACATGCTTCTGCTCTCCCCCTGCCTCTCACACACAGTAAATAAAAATGTTATAAAAATCATAAGTAGTGATAAGTGCAAAATGACAGATTTGGAAAGATTTGTGACACACACAGAAAGTGAGTGTTTATTTTGCTAATATTGTATAAAGAATCTCCTCCCCATTGGAATACTTATACCTTAGGTACTTTTCTGTTGATGTGGTAAAATACTTCAACAGTAGCAACTTTAAAAAGTGGGGGGAGGGGAGAGGCTTATTTTGTTTTCCAGTTTGAGGTATAGTAGATTGTTGGGAGGGAAGGCAAAGCAGCAGTGGGAGCTTGAAGCAGCTGGTCAGGTTGTCCCCACAGTTGGAAAACAGAGAGAGATGAACATTTGTGCTGGGCTAGCCTTCTCCTTTTTGTGGAGTCTAGAATTCAAGTCCGGAGAATGGTGCTACTCACTTCTAGTTTTGGGTCTTTTCTCCTCAGTTAACCTTATCAACATAATCCTTCCTTGGTGTGCTGATGTTTTGTCTCCTAGGTGATTCCAAGATCATTTCAAGTTGACGGTTAACATAACCTTCACTTGTCAATAAAATTGAAATGATTAGTACATGGGCCAGATGTATACAAGAATGCTATTCACAGAATCAAAGAATATAACGTTACTTTGCCAGGGATTGGAAAAAGGATCTATGGAAAGCTACTTACTAGTGTCCATAGATTTTCAGTGAAGCAAGATAAATTAAGCTGTAGTGATAGATCCAGGACAGCATTGAAGCTGCTGTCAACAACATCATCCTAGGCCTTAAAATTCTTATGAAGATAGTTTATGTTAAGTAGTTCTACTTGTTTGAGTAGTATGTATCACTTGGCTTCATTATACCTGGTTTTGGTGTTTGTGTGTATGTTCATGAGTTCGTATGTATGTATGTATGTATGTATGTATGTATGTATGTGAGTGAAGGTTAAGTTGTAATTAAAAAGTTATATATAACCACTCACTAAATACAAGTACTTGCTGATTAATGTTTATAATAATTAAAAGTCATATTATTTTTCCATAGACTTTTGTATTTTGGAATAAATTTTGTTTTTTATTCCTGCTGACATAGAATCTTCCCACTCCCTTTAAGATACCTTCCATTAAATTTTGAGATGTCTAGATTTTATTGAGGCTTATAAAAGTAAAGAACTGCTATACTTCTTTTCCTGGGAGGTGGGGAATAAGCACAAATTAAGTTACTGACAATTATAGATTATTATCATAGTTTTAAAACTTGGATTAAAAGAGAATAAGATGAATCTTTATTTCTGAGGATATTTCTGAGAATCCTTACAGCTATTTTTAGCTGCTTGCAAGCTGCTCTGTCTTTGCTAATTGAGGGGAAAGCTGATTTTGGTTTTTCTTTTTGTGTTGTTCTCAGCACATGCAGATGACAATCCAGGCTCTCCAGGATGAGCTTCGGATTCAGAGGGACTTGAATCAGCTGTTTCAGCAAGATAGCAGCAGCAGGACTGGGGAGCCTTGTGTGGCAGAGCTCACAGAGGAGAACTTCCAGAGGCTGCATGCTGAGCACGAGAGGCAAGCCAAAGAGCTCTTTCTTCTGCGGAAGACCCTGGAGGAAATGGAGCTGAGGATTGAGACTCAGAAGCAAACCCTAAATGCTCGGGATGAGTCCATTAAGAAGCTTCTGGAGATGCTACAGAGCAAAGGACTTTCTGCCAAAGCTACAGAGGAAGACCATGAGAGAACGAGACGGCTGGCAGAGGCAGAGATGCATGTCCATCACCTAGAGAGTCTTTTGGAGCAGAAGGAAAAAGAGAATAATATGTTGAGAGAGGTGAGTGGCCACCTTTTCAGTTACTGATTGTCTTTTTTCCCTTATTAATCAGAATCTTGCCCTAGATAAATTTATGTGCTCTGCTGTGCTGCTGGATAGGAACACTTCAGTGATTTCCTTTTTGATTTTTTTTTCTCTTGAACAGAATGACATCACCTGGCATATATGTTACCAATAGCATCCTCACCCCTGTCACTCTACATGTGATTCTTAAGGGGTTCCTGAGTTGCTGAAAGGATGCAGGATTGTTTCATTTTGTTATTTGCCTCTCTTTGTTCATAGAGATAGAACAGCAAAACCAGAGTCAGGGTAACAGCTAACGTGCTCAATTAAAAAATTCTAGGAAAAGGCTATAAACTGTTACCTCAGCTCACCTATGCTGGCAAAACTCGAGTGGTAATGAATGTCTCCTGTGGTTTCCCTGGAAACGATTGCCTTGTTGTGAATGATACGTGCTAAAAATCTTTTGCCATGGAGTATAGCCAGAAGGAGTGATGTAGAGACACATAATTTTATATGAAAGACTCAAGCTGGCCTCTGTGATTAGACTTCACTTTCTGAGGCAATAACATTTTAAGAAAGCATAGAGGAAGAATTCATCTTATGTTGAGCTAATTTAAAAGCTGTAATACATTTTATATGTCTGATTTCTTAAGGGTTTCTATTGCAGTTATAAAACACTATGACCAAATGCAACTTGGGGAGAAAAAGGTTTATTTTACTTACAGTTTAAACCATAGTCCATCACTGAGGAAAGTCAACCCTCAGTGTATGAACTCAACCAGGGCAGGAACCTGGAGACGGGAGCTGATGCGGAGGCCATGCAAAGGTGCTGCTTACTTTCTGGTTCCCATGGCTTGCTCAGCCTGCTTTCTTGTCTATCATCAGATCAGCTTCCCAGGGATGGCATCACCCACAGTGGGCTGGGTTTTCTCCCATCTATCACTAGTTAAGAAACTATACTATAGACTTGCCACAGGCCAGTCTGGAGCTGTGTTGGATTTTCTTAATTGAGATTCTCTCTTCCAAAATGACTCAAGACTGTATCAAGTTGACATAAAACTAGCCAGTGCTTCTGGTTAGATATAAAATTCTTGTTAGCTTCCCTGGGATCATAGGGATACACCAGTATAGCCAGCTAACTTTCACATTTTGATAGGGGTGACTAGGAATCCTCCAATTGTTAGGATGAGTCTGAATAATCCCTTTTTAACATGATTTGGGAAGAAGAAAATTAAAAAGAAACAAGCATATTCAAATGAGCATGATAGAACATGGCTTTAATCCTAGCATTTGAGAGGAAGAAGCAGGCAAATCTCTGTGAATTGGAAGCCAGCTTGGTCCACATAATGAGAAGCTGTCTCAAACAAACACATAAAAACACCCAAGAAACTGATATCAACACAGAACTATGAAGCTGCTGAGTATGGTGGTACATGCTTTTAATCCCTGCATTTGGGGAAGAGGCAGAGGCAGAGGGCAGAGGGCAGAGGGCAGAGGGCAGAGGCAGGCAACTCTGTGAGTCTGAGGCCAGTCTGGTTGACATAGTGAGTTGCATGATAGTCAGGGCTACACAGAGAAACCCTATTTTTTTTTTTTTTAAAGACAAAACTGTGCAGCTCTTCAAAAGTAAAAATTCCAGGTGTATATTGGGACAAATACAAACTTGTTGATGTCTTTTTTCCAATTATAATTTCCTGCTTTAGGAATATTACAGTTTTGCTGCTTCTGAACATTTCAGCCTATCCTGGTAGTTTAGGAACTAATAAATGCCAAGTAGTTAAAGGATATGGGAAGTCAATACACACACACACACACACACACACACACACACACACAGGCTATGAACAATTAGGAGTATATTGAGCTAAAAAATACTGAAAAAAACCCCTCTGGAAGTTTTAGACTGTTTTTTTTAAAATTAAATCATATAAATAAATTATGTATATGATATAAGAAAATATATTTCCCTGTGAATGTACTGTAATGTGTGGTCTGGCTCTGCTAGCTATCTGGGCCACCCACCATATTCCCAATTAGAAGTGGCCAGAGGTCAAGAGCATCCCACGAGATGTTACCGGGGAGGCTGGTTCCCCGATCAGCTCTATAGAGACCATGACCCAAAGCATAGATTTTGGGCCAATCCGGTCAGCCTCATGGTTCTCTGCAAAGCCCCAGACTGATAATCGGCATCCTTGCGGTACCCAGTAAAAATGAGACTCTTAATTCTTAAAGATTACCCAAAGGATTATAAATTTGGAAATGCTCAATTAATAAGATACCCACACAATTAGAGTTGTTACCCAATACCTAACCTTTAGATACAAATTGTTACCCAGGACTGCTCTCGACCAATTCGTCCTCCTCCATGGCTGCTAGTCTCTTCCTCCCTCTCCTCCTCTCTCCTCCTCCTTTTCCACTCTTAGATCCTCCCACATTAGCTCCTCCCAAATTAATGAGCTTTATTGCAAATGTAGGAGGGGGATATCCTGCTACAATATACCACCAAACAGGTCAAGGCTGCCATTTGTAGCATAATGTCGTATAAGAAATATAATCATGCTACTTCAAATTACTTGAAGGCAAGTGGACACAGTGGCTTTGAAAATATTCTTCTTTTTCTTCCTTCAAGACTTAGCTTACATCAGTTCTGCAGGGAAGTTTCAGTGTGTAGCGTTGTATGTACATGCAGTAGCAGTGATCATGTACATGTATGTGGTAGCAGTGGACATGTGAGTCGGAGCATCCAAAGCACTTTTCCTGTTTGAGATGGATACTTACTAAGGAGCCCTGGCTGTCCGTGGACTCCCTCTACCCCCAAGGATGCGAGATAAAATTAATAACTCTTTACCACCAGACCAAATAAATGCTTAATAAAATAAGAACTGAGTTATAGTTTCATAGTCCGGCTTAAGTAAGTAATAGTTCAGTAAATGTATATTTACTAGAAAGCATTCTGCTTACTAGTCACATGCGGAAGTAGGAAGAGGTAAAGATGGTTGTGCCAAGTGATATTTAAGAGAATTCTTGAAGTTTTATCTAATAATCTAATAAGATAAGGGAAAAGAATAAATAATATTAATGGAAAAGATGGTATTCAGTTTTCATTATTGCAGAAACCAATATGCAGATGTCATTTCTTCCTAATTTATCAATTTAATGTGTTTATACTGGGAGTTGTCTGGTAACCCCTGGGGGACTTATATAAGTATATCAGAATACATGTATTTTTAATCCACTGGTGGTATTTATCTGTAAACGAGCACTTGGGAGACAGTGACAGAGAATTTCAAGTTCAAGGCCAGCTTGATCAAAGAAAACAGAATAGAATCTAGAAATAATGCAGTGTTAAGTATATGACCAATATTTTGAGATAATGCTCATCATTTTGAAAATACTTAGTTACATACTATAAATTCTAGATGAATTAAAAAATTATTTAAAAAGAGACATTAGAAGAAAACATAAGCAAAAAACTTTAAATATAGTCTTTGGCATGGAAGACTCATTGCTATAGCAAGAACATTAATGAATTAAACGTATACATTAGAGGTTATAATTAACAAAGGTAAAGTGATAACCCAGGGCACAGACTTTAACATGTACCTTGACCTTACCTTGGCCTTACCTGTAGACTAGTTTCTCTTTTTTTTTTTTTGGGGGGGGGGGTCGGTTTTGAAGACAGGGTTTCTCTGTGTAGCCCTGGCTGTCCTGGAACTCACTCTGTAGACCAGGCTGGCCTCGAACTCAGAAATCCGCCTGTCTCTGCTTCCCAAGTGCTGGGATTAAAGGCGTGTACCACCACTGTCCAGCTTGTAGACTAGTTTCTAAAGCAGTAAAGATGCCAGAGGTGCTTGCTCCCATGTTTTTGTTCTCATTCATTCCCTTACTCAACAGTTGCTTATTAAGCCCCTAGTAAGTATTGATCTTGTGACAATAGATATTCATTTTTGCAGTCTGTATCCTTCTAAGACTCTCAGATTTGAGCTGGAGAGTTGAATCTGCAGTTAAGAGCTTCCTGTACTCTTACTTCATGCATTTAGCATATGTACAAGTTGTATATGCCTTATAATCACTGGTTTCTTAGACTTAGTAAATGACATAATAGTACAATAACATGTGTACTATTACTCATTACAATATTCTGCTTCGTTTATGAACATGATTCTGTATACCCCCAATATTAAAACTAATATTTGATTATTATATTTTGTGTCAAGGTTTCATTATGGTTGGAGCTTGAGTTTTCTGTTGGTCATGGGATTGTTTCATTGCTGTGCTGCTCCACCTTCCATTTGATAGATGAGCGAGGACATCTGTTGGACAAACAGTAAATTACATGCCATGATTGCTTAGTGCTTTGGGCTTGGACACTTGGAGTTGTAACAAACTTTGCAAATGATTGCTATATAGCAAACTTGGAGAAATAAACTATGAGTCTCAGTGTCTTGGTAGAGGATATTGAAGTTGGCTCTGGAATTTTAAGAAACTCTTTATTCCTGTGTGTACAAAACATTGCAACTCAATAATATATTTCAGACCTCTATTTCTCTCTTTAAAATGTTGGCAGATGTTTGCCTTTTTTGGTGGGCTTTTTTGTTTTTTTTTTTTGTTGTTGTTGTTTTTGCTTTTGGGAGGGTGTATTGTCTTGTTTTGTTTTTGAGATGAGGTCTGGCTATTTAGCTCAGGCTGGCCTTAGACTTTCTATATAGACTAGGCTGGCCTTCAACTCATTGAGACCTACCTGCCCCTGCCTCCCTAGTGTAGGAATTAAAGTTTTATCAAATCATACCAGGCTACACTTTTTGTAATGAATTACATTATATTCTATTTGACTGTTTTGTTTATTTTGTTTCCTATGGCATTTTAATCTGACTCTTGTTTGTATAACTTTTCATGTGTTAGGGTTTATAAAAATATTTGAGGTTAAAAGCACTAATTGTATAGATTCTAGCTTATGAATTCTAAATTTTGGCTAGTATATTTGAGAAGTGTTTGTGAATTTTCTTGGCAGTTATAAGAGTAAAAAAAGCAATAGAGATATATAGAGAAATAAATAGACAGTAGACTGGGGATATCTTAGTTGATTTAATCTCAGCAGTGCATAAGCCAGTGAGAGGTGAAGGCAGATGGATCAGGAATTATTAAGGTCTGTTGCGTCTACATAGGGAATTCAATACCAGCCTGGTTTGTATGAGATCCTGTCTCAAAGAGGAAGATAACAGATAGTTAATAGGAGGGATTGGAATAAAAAAGAATTGCAGTATTAGTATGTTTGATGTTTTGTAGTGATTTTGGAAAATGAGGATGGTTAAATACCTTGTTTATTCAGATATTTCTCCCACTCTTGTTTATAGTTTGTCATTTTCTCTTACTTCCATTTTGTCAAGAAGATAGGTTTCCTCAGTACAGTGTAGCTGCTAGGGATGGCAAAGGGCTGTGGAACCACACTGCTCATCACTGGATGAGAGACGGTACCAAACAATTAGTGAGGAGCCTTTTTACCCCCCCCCCTTCATTTCTATCTCTTCTGTGAATACAGTACTCTATTCTAGAACTTACATGGAGGATTGACTTTGTCAGTGGACTTCACAAACATTTGACCTAAGAACAACCAGGGCTGAACTTGACCTTTGAAAAGAGAGACACTTCATTCTTTTTTTTTTAATTAAAAGTTTTTATTACTTTATTCACTTTACAGTCCAATATTAGCCCCCCTCCTCCTCCTAGCACCTTCTGGAACAAATCCTCTCCCCATTTTCCTATCCCCTTCTTCTCTGAGGAGGGGGAGCACCCCCTAGGTATCACCTCCTGTCTTGGCACATCAAGTCACTGCAAGACTAGGCACACCCTCTCCCACTGAGGCCAGACAAGGCAGCCCAGTTAGAGGAACAGGATCCACAGGCAGGCAACAGATTCAGAGACAGCCTCATTCCAGTTGTTAGGGGTCCTGCATGAAGATCAAGCTGCACTTCTGCTACCTATGTGCAGGGGGCCTACGTCCAGCCCATGCTTTCTCTTTGGTTGGTGGTTCAGTCTCTGGGAGCTCCCAAGGGTCCAGGTTAGTTGACTCTGTTAGTCTTCCTGTGGAGTCCCTGTTCTCTCAGGGTCCCTCAATCATTCCCCCAACTCTTCTACAAGACTCCTGGAGCTCCATCTAATGTTTGGCTATGGGTCTCTGCATCTCTTTCCATTGGCTGCTGGGTGGAGCCTCTCAGAGGACAATTATGCTAGGCTCCTGTCTGCAAACATAACAGAGTATCATTAATAGTGTCAGGGATTGATTCTTGCCCATGGGATGAGTCTCAATTTGGTCCAGTGATTAGTTGGCCATCCCTCTGTCTCTGCTCTACCTTTGTCCCTGCACAACTTGTAGGCAGGATACATTTTGGGTCAAAGGTTTTGTGGGTGGATTGCTGTCCTTATCCTTCCACTAGGAGTCTTGCCTGACTAGGCTATTTCAAGGTCCATATCCCCTACAGCTAGGAGTCTCAGCTAGAGTACCCCCTATTGATACCCTGGGGCCTTCCCCTTTCCCCCATATCGGGTCTCTGGCATATCCTAGAGGTGCCCCTCTCACCAATTTCTCCCCTGCTCTCCCTATACCTGAATCCCTGCCCTACTGCCTTCCCCATTCCCTCTCCTATCCAGTTTCTTCCTTCCATTGACCTCCAATATTTATTTTGTTTTCCCTTCTGAGAAAGGTTCAAGCATCCTCCCTTGGGTCCTCCTTGTTATTTGGCTCTTTGGGTCTATGGATTGTAGCCTGGTTATCCTCTACTTTATGGCTAATATCCACTGATCAGTGAGTACATACAATACATTGTCCTTTTGGGTCTGTCACTCCTGCAAAATTCATGATGTCCTTGTTTTTAATAGCTGAGTATTCCATTGTGTATATGAACCAAGTTTTCTTTCTCCATTCTTAAGTTGAGGGAAATCTAGGTTGTTTCCAGTTTCTGGCTATTAGGAATAAAGCTGCTATGAACATAGTTTGACAAAGAAGCGAAAACCTTACAAATGGTGCTGTTCTAACTAGATGTCTGCATGTAGAAGAATGTAAACAGATCCATGTTTATCACCCTGCACAAAACTCAAGTCCAGGTGGATCGAAGACCTCAGTGTAAAACCAGATACACTAAATTAATAGAACTGAAAGTGGGGAACTGCCTTGAACAAATTGGTACAGAAGACAGCTTTCTGAACAGAACACCAATGGCTCAGGCACTAAGATCAACAATTAATAAATGGAACCTCATGAAACTGAGAAGCTTCTGTAAGTCAAAGGACACCATCATTGAGACAAAATGGCAGCCTATAGATTGGGAAAAGATCTTCATCCCTACATCTGACAAAGGGCTAATATTCAAAATATATAAAGAACTCAAGAATTTAGACACCAACAACCAAAATAGCCCTATTAAAAATGAGGTACAGAGCTAAACAGAGTTCTCAGTAGAGGAATCTCTAATGGCAGAGAAGCACTTAAAAAAAATGTTTAGTGTCCTTAGTCATCAGGGAAATGCAAATCAAAATGACTCTGAGATTCCACTTTACACCCATCAGAATGGCTAAGATCAAAAACTCAAGGGACAGCACATGCTGGGGAGGATGCAGAGCAAGGGGAACACTCCTCCATTGCTGGTGGGAGTGCAAACTTGTACAACCAGTCTGGAAATAAATCTGGTGGTTTCTCAGAAAATTGGGAATAGTTCTACCTCAAGACCCATCTATATGACTCCTGGGTAGATACCCAAAAGTGCTTCATCATCCCACAAGGACAATGCTCCACTATGTTCATAGAAACTTCAGAACTTTTAAGTGTTACTTTCAGTCATAAGTGATTCTTTCAGTCATGTTGATAAAATCAGCATATTTTTATGGCATTGTCCTTGCACATGCTAGGCCAAAGGCTGTAGTGTGATTTAATATACTATTATTATTAAAGTTATTATTTTATGGTTATAGAGATTGAACCTAGGACATGATGCATGCTAGGTAAGTCCTCTATCATTCAGCTAAATCCCCAGCCTATTTACTTTTAAAATGAAAGAAACTACTGAAGAAAAGAAGCACAAATTGTTCCTAATTTATTCTCAAACTTCAGGTTATCCATTCTTTGGTAAATTAGAGGAGATGACATATTTCTTATTTATATTAGAAACTATGTGATGTTATTAGGAAATTCAAATAATATATCTACCCTTTTTTTTTTATTCTATCACCACATTTATTCAAACTGACAGCACATGGCTTCTGTTAATACACACTGAGAACACAGAATTCCAAATGCGTAGATTACAAAAAAACATCAGACAAGCTCAAACTCAAAGATATTCCACAAATAAACCAGTACCTTCAAAATGCCATGCTACCAAGTACAGACAGGGGAGAAACTGCTCCACATTGAGGAAAACAACAAAGTATCCATGAAGTCCATAATTGTGGATCAAATCCAGGACCTACAAAGGGAATTTGGGGATAATTTTCAAAATTTGACTAAGGTCTGCAGAGTAGATAGACAGAGATCAATGCCGACTTCCTGATTTTGACAGTAAGTATCTGAATATGCAGGAGAGCAACTTAACCAAGAGGCTGCCAAAACACTTCCTGGCTCTGTGGAACAACTGCATTAAAACCAGCAATTTGTTGGTTCTCGTTCTCAGATATCAGTTACCTGCAAGCACTCCATCGTGAAAGGATTGAGAGCATGAGGTGATGTGTTGATGATGAAAATGAGAACTGAGCACAAGGAAGAGTGGCATGATGGGCAGGGAAAGGAGAGTCAAAGGTCACGAGAGCATGACTCAGGTGAACCACAGGAACTCTCCACAAGGCAGCGCTGCTGTCCAGTCTTAGGTCTGAGGAAGAATCAGATAATAAAGAAGATCCGTGAAGGGAACAAAGCTAGCTTCGCACCTGTTGGCTTTCCTGTCTGTTGTCAGGAGAGAAAGGTTCTGGTAGTGGTGTCATTCAAGACTGAGAGCTGAAGGTACAATGCAGCAGAGCACTTGATTCACATGCAAAGGACCTGGATTCAACTCTCAGAGGCATAAATATTAAAAAACATTAAAAATTTAAGTAAATTTAAAACTAACTGCTAAAAAGTAATTAAAAAACCCAAAATGTTCAGCATGCTATAACATAGGAGACTCCGAGACAGGGTTTCTCTGTGTAGTCCTGGCTGGCCTGGAACTTACTCTGTAGACCAAGCTGGCCTCGAACTCAGAAATCCAACTGCCTCTGCCTCCCAAAGTGCTGGGATTAAAGGCATGTGCTACTACTGCCTGCCTCATATGTTTTTTTAAAATTAAAAAAAATATGCTTATTTTGAAGATAGGGTCTCACTGTGTAGACAGGCAGGCTTTGAACTCATCGAGATCCTCTTGCCTTGCCTCTTGAGTGCTGAGATTAAAGGCATGAGCCACCATGCCTGGCTTCTACCCATAATTCATTTATTTTTCTTTCTCTTTCCATTTTCCCTCCCATCCTTCCTTCCCTCTTCTCCCTTCCATCCCTCTTCTTCCCTCTCTCCTCTGTTTGTTCCTTTCCCCATTTCTGTCCTTTCTCTTTCTTTCTTTTCCCTTTCTCCTTGCCCCTTTCTTCCTTTCCTCTGGCCCTCCCCTTTCACTGACCCTTCCTCTCCTCTCCCCCCTCTTTTTTCTCTTTCTTCTTTTTTCCCCTTTTCTTCTATTCCCCAACTCTCTTCTTTCCCTTCCTCCTTTTGCCTGTCCCTTTTCCTCCTCTCCCATCTGCCCCCATCTTTTCTCGTTTCTTCTTCCCTTTCCTTTCTCCACCCCTATCTCCCCTTTTCTTTCCTCTTCCTTTCCCTTGCTGCCCTGACTCTTGTTCTTCTTCTGTCCTGGCCTATTTCTCTGTGTAGTCCAGTTAGATTCTTCATACTCTTGTCTTAATAACGATGTCACAATAGAAAACGTTTTACAAACTTAAAGAATTCCACAGCCTTACAACTTCAAACATGTTAAAAGTTTAGTTTTTTTACAATAGCCTTTCTCTTTTAGAAAGAATGTTGGGACTACAGACATGTGCCACCCATGCCTGGCTTCCTTTCTTCCTATCTTGAACTCATTAAATTTTAGATTAAAAAAGGAAACTGTCTTATGTTTTCTGATTTTGAAATAAATAGAAACTTGTCCAACAGACTTTTTCTGCCTTCCTGGAGCCTAACTGGAGGTTTTCATCATAGGTAACTAGGTGGTTGTTACTCTGGAGGTAGATGCTGTAGAGATGTCAACAGAGGTAATTTCAACAACTCTGTGCAATGTAGGCTGGCTGTAGTGGCCTTTATTTCTTCTTTTTAAAAAAGGATCTTTCCTAGTCACCCCCTTCCCCTTTTAGATCATGTGTAATTTTCGTTTCAAGTCTTATTGATTCATCAATCTAGTGATATATGATAGTTTTTACTATTGCAGTAGTAGTTGGTATTACTGTGTCTCATTTTAAATAGCTAGTTAGAGCCAGGGGTCCTCCAGGATGTATGTTGAGTCAGTCTGGATTCCTTGGTTCACCAGTAAGGTTTGTGACAAAGAAAGGGTCCACTTACCACAGAGGTTGGGTTAGTTATTTTTAACAGCTCCCACTTCAGAAAGCATGAGAGTGGCTGGCCATGGTGGCACATATTATATAGTGAGCTCCCGGCTAGCCAGAGCTGCAAACTGAAACCAAAAGACATGAGCGTTAAAGGCAGCCATTGACTCTCTTCTGCTTCTGTTTAGGAGATGCACCGGAGATTTGAGAATGCCCCGGATTCTGCCAAGACAAAAGCCTTGCAGACTGTTATTGAAATGAAGGTAAGTGAGAATCTCATGAGGAATCTTGGAGTCACCTTTTGCTCTTAAATGGTTAGACCCTTCGTGCATGTGTAGAAGGAGGTAACAATACTTTGCTCAATTGAGAGACTGAGAGGAAACTGTAATTATTTCCTTTATCAGTGTAAATGTCAACACATTGTAAAGATCCAATGATAATTGTAGAATTAATGTGAAAATAGCTTTCACCCTGCAGAATCTTATGTCTAGTGGACCCCAGAATTGGAAGATAGTATTTTAAAAAACTACTTTAAATTAGTGATAAGTTAGGAATATCCAGGAGTTGTAAGAATTTGCTGTCTGAGTTAAAATCTTTTGATTTAAAGTTTAGCTATATTTTATCAGATAAATGACATGAAGCAAGTTCCTAACCTCTCTATACCTCAGATCTTTGAAAGAAAGAAAGAAAGAAAGAAAGAAAGAAAGAAGAAAGAAAGAAAGAAAGAAAGAAAAAGAAAAAAATTAGAACATGTAAAATGTTTAGAGCAGGACCTTGCACAGAGCTGCAGCTGATGTTAGGTAGTGTTGCTAGTGTTTCTGTTAGACACATGGTCTTCTGGTTTCCTTTACTGTGACAGTTGACTTACAGTTCCATGTAGATATAGTTTCATGTAGATGGTTTGCTGTAATTAATCACATATGAAGTTAGTTGAGGATTATTTTAGATGTCTTCACAAACAAGAAATTGAGAATAGAAAAATAATGCAAGAGCGTGATATTTGTGGTAATAGTTTACAAGAACAGTGATTGGTTATTTAATTTAACTATTTTTTGAGATGGGAGGGTATCTTACTATATTGCCTAAGTTATCCCTGAACTCCTGGGATCAAGTAATCCTCTCGTTGTCTCATTCTTAATACCCAGGACTATAGACATGTGCCATGGAAACATTTTATAGATATTTCAAATATATTCCAGAAGTTCAGAAAATAAGTTTTCTAAAATATAAAAAGTAACCATTGATATAATTATTCACTCTTGGATTTTTCTGCAATTGGAATGTTAGATAATTATTATTATATGCACAATTAAAACTTTATTGTACAACCCTTTTAAACTTGAATTAATTTCTCTTATTTATTGGCAGAAACATGCCCCCTAAAGTTGCTGAGTGGTGAAGCATTAGAACTAGAAAATGCTTTACCTATAGTTCCCCGACTCACTAGAAATGTGTTGATCATAAAGTACAAAGAACCTGTAGTTGTTTTTCCATTGCTTCTGCCTCTCTGGTTCACTTTCTCTGCTTGAGTTGAAACTGGAGGAAGAAAGAGGTGTGATCATTGTGTGGGTGAGGTCTCCTCTCCCCATGTGCTGCCCAGCAGCTTGTCTGTATATTTACTGTTATTAATTTCTGAATTTTGAGAGACACATTATTCAGCTACTTTTTAAAATTGGATATTTTATTTATTTACATTTTAGATATCATCCCTTTCCTCATTTCCCCTCCCTAGTAACCCCCTATCCCATCCCCCCTCCTCCTTTTTGCTTTTATACCATTTTAATTACATGCAAGTATTAAGGTCAGTTCTAGGTTGAAGAACTAGCAATACAGTAGATGAAAATAGTCAACAAAACAAGCAAGACAATAAACACAAATAGCCAAGAACAAGCAAGGCAATAAACAAAATTTCATGACCACTCCTGTGATCACTGTTTCTAAGGGCTTATCAAGATGACCAAAATACTTGAGCCTACTTCCCTGTCCTAGCCCCAAATCATTTTCATGCTGAAGCCTACTTTTTTGTTCTAGCCTAAGATTTAGATTCCTGCCTGAAATTACTTCTTTGTTCTAGCCTAATGTCAGATTCTTGCCTGAAGCCCATTTTCTTGTCCTTGGCCAATGTTATATTCCTGTCAAGCAGCCCATTTCCTTGTCCTTGGCTTATGTCAGATTCTTGCCAAGCAGCCCCAAAAGCTCTTTGCTTCTCCCCCTTTTTTATTTCATAAACAAGACTAAGCCTGTCTTAGGTTGTTCTGTCAAGAATGCCTTCCTTACCCATCATGGAATATGCGTTATCAAAAGCAATGCACTTCTGTTTTAGGTTGGTAAGGCTCTGTGCAGAATCTTATCCGTCCTTGGCTTGCCAGCCTGTTAATTTAAAAACTCTATCTAGGGGTCCATTTTCAGTTTTAAGCCATGTACTTTGGCTGCCAACATGTTGATGTTGTTAAAGACAAGCTTTAACACGATGGACAGAAATAAAAGTATTCCCAGGACAAAAAGGGCTACCATGATCAAGCTATATATACCATTCTTGAAGCTTGACCAAAATAGAAATACTGACCTCAGGCCATGGGTAATTTTATCAGCAGTATCTACTATTTGGCTACTTTTAATCTTTGTTAATAGTTTAATGCACAACTCTTCTATTATTCCTAGGATTCAAAAATTTCTTCCATGGAACGTGGGCTCCGAGACCTGGAGGAGGAAATTCAGATGTTGAAATCAAATGGGGCTTTGAGTACTGAAGAACGGGAGGAAGAGATGAAACAAATGGAGGTGTACAGGAGCCACTCTAAATTTATGAAAAATAAGGTATGGAGCAGATACTTTAGTTCCCAGAAACTTGAAATTTTTATATATACTTTTCCATGTTAGTGATGATAAAGATCTGCTTTATATTTTAATAGACTTTAAAGAAGGTTGTTGTGTTGTTGTTGTTGTGTGTCTTCCATGTTGAAATGTCCTAGAAATAATGTCAGCATTACTGGTTCCATTTACTTATTGTAAGCTTTTATTTTATTTATTTATTTATTTTATTTTATTTAGTTCTTATTTAGAACTAAGGGCATGTTGTTACAGTTTAATTTTTTATTTCTGTAAGAACTTCTGAAATGATTTGATGGAACTTTGTTCAGATGAATTCTTCTTCCTGTAGAAGGTAGCTCGTTCATTTCTTACTGTAGAAGACTACTTCTTTTGGGAAATATTTTAAGTTAAACCCCTGAGAGTTGTTTTTTCTAAAACAAGCTAAATGTTTTTCCTTTAAACAAGTTCCAAGAATAAAGGGCCTTTGCTCTCTCCCTTCGTGGGGTTCATTTGGTACCAGGGTTGTTGCTTCCTCTGTGCTCCTCAGGCACAGTAAGATAGTCACACGGAGGCTCGTCAGTGTGGTTGGAAATCAGTCAGACAGTTTTTCTTCAGACCCAAAGTCATTTACTTTGATTTTTATAAACTATTTAAAGAAAATTGGAGAATTTGGTTTATTATGGTTTAATTAAAAATAAACATGCCTGCAGTCCTAGTACTTGGTAGACAGAAATAGCTGGACTGCTGCAACTTGGAGGCCAGCCTGGTCTACATAGTGAGTTCCAGGCTAACCAGGGCTACATAGTGAGACTGTCTTAAAATAAACAAATATACAAATAAAAAATTTTAACAATGAAGTTTTATCTAGTGTATTACTCACTGCATTTCCCAAATGTATACAGCAGCTCTGTTCTTTGTACTTTGGAACCGAAAACCAAAACATCACCATACTTGACTGCCAAAGAATGACACAGATGTGACTCCCTGTCCCTTTCAGGCTTCTTGTTGTGGTGTCTGTTATCAGGTTTATGTTCATAGAATTTTCCTCTGTTACTAAAAATGAGGCTATTATTGATGATTTATGCTAATAATATGTTAATTTTTAAGCTAAAAATTCATGTGTCCAATTTTTTGTTAGTGTGAATTTTCTCCCTGATTTTAGGGCAGAATATACTGTATCATAATCTATATTTTACTTTTTTTTTTTTGATCAGCATATTCCAGTTTATTTTTTGAAAGTTTGTGAGATAGAGACAGTATATGTCTTTAAAAATTGAATTATGGGAACAGGTTTGATTATTTTATGTAAGTTATTGTTATTTCAGAGGTCACTGTGGCTCAGAATCAGATAATATGAAGACCTGAGTTGGCACATGAGTGAAAAACAATAACAATTTCGTGACAGGTAGAGCAACTGAAGGAGGAGCTAAGTTCGAAAGATGCTCAAGGGGAGGAGCTGAAAAAGAGAGCGGCTGGTCTTCAGTCTGAGGTCTTTGCAGTAAGATTTACCTCTTTGTGTGCAGTGGTCCCACAGTGGGACCCTGCTGGCTCTGGCTTCTGGGTGGCTTACACTTTCACTCTATATGGATGGCAGCTCTGCCCATTCTTAGCACTAACCAGCCTGCTCTGCTCTTTTAACTGACATTTCTTCACCAGTTTGACCCACATGTCAATTGTGCACATTGAGACTATGTGTATTCTGGAAGCCTTACACCTAGTTCTTTATTATTTTGCCTCTGTATGGATGGTATCTCAGAACTCCCCTTCCTTATCCTCTTGTTGACTAGATATACATTGATTTATATGAATGCACTTTCCTCCATCCTTTTTAGGTACAGGAATGTGCAAATCCCTAGGCCCAACACCTACAACTTACTTGCACTTGAAATTCATGAGAAACTGCTTTAATTCTACATGGAGACATTGAGTTTTCAAGGTACTTTTAACAAGGTATTTTCTTAAGACAGCTGTATAGAATAAATAGACCGCGGTGTGGCCACGCTTAATCCAGCACTTGACAGAGAGATTTCTGATCGAGCCACCTGTTACAGAGTGAGTTAGGAATGAGCTACACAGAGAACCTGTTCGAAAACAAAAAAAAAAAAATAGAGAGTAAATTAGCCTATTTAAAGTTATCTTGTAGTTTAGAACTAGTGTGATACTTATTTTAAATTACTAAATCTGCTTTAGCCTTCTGTGTAATGAACTTAAAACTGCATTTCTAAGCATTTTGATAAGTAATAATAAAGTAATTTCTACTTGTATACTTACTAGAAGCATCTTATAACCTGCTGGAGTGATCTACACTAATTTACAGATGAGAAAACTTAGGTAATAGATGATACCGAGGAAGCAATAGTTTGAGAGAGGCAGAGTCTGATTGACACCAGCCATCTAGCTGTAGAATTTTACTTGTAATTTCTTCAGTATCTGGTCTGTATTGTCCATGTGCACCTGCACCTTCCTCAAAGTGTCAGAGCTGAATAGAAAAACTACTCTTCAGGAGGGGAGTAGACTGGAATGCAGTGTTAAAAATAAGTTTTGTTAATTTATCTATTAACAAATACATTTATGGCCTATTTAATATATTAATTTATTTATGGCCTAGTTTCTGGTGTAGGTTAAAAAGTAAAATACTATGTTTAGAAAAGATCTAATTTATGTTATGTTGTTGACTATATGTTGTCTGGAGGAGAAATTGGTATATAATTTCCTTTTTTCTTAGCTACTATTACTCAGCTCTGTGAGCAGGCCAAGTACATCTCTCACATTTTGTTGTTGAATTCCTAAACAATATGATGCTTTGGTATCATTTCTCCATTGCCAGCTAGAGAAGTGCTGTTATTGCTGTCTTCGTGCGCTTCTCACTGGGTTCTCTCTCCTGGGCATCTAAGCTTTTCTTCTGTTTAAAATGTTTTCTTCTCTTTCTTATTTAATAATGCACATGGCAGGGAAGTGTCACTCCCGTGCCAAACTGAAATCTCTCTCTGTGTATATATAATATGTGTACTTTGGAATTTTGAGAAAGAATCTTGTTATGTAAGATGGTCATCAGACTTGTGATTCTGCCTCAGCCTCCTTACATTGTAAATTTTGGGTATGTACCTCCATGCCTAGCTTCTGTTAATTTCTGATTCATGTTTGGAAGTATTCAGAAATTTGGATACTTTTAAACCATAGTTTTCTGAGAAAGTAGTAATACTTTGACTATTCTGGGTATTTTTTTTTTTTATAGAACAAATATGCTTTTAGATCAATCTGTGTATTGTGAAATTGTTTCAAAAACCTTTTCCTTTACTTAAGATTAATATCATAAAATTAAAAAACTGTAGAGATACTTTAGAAAACTTTAGATACTCAGTTTTCTTTTCTCTTTTAAGAAAAGCTTTACTAATGTGTTAATATTTCAGCAACATTATTGCAACAAGTTTAAAAGGCAGACAGACTAGTATAGGCTTTAAAAGAACAAATGAGGGTTATACAATTAAATTATTACACAGATCTAAGGGGTTTACTGAATAATTACAAGACCCAGAAAACAAATTAAATCTGAAAGATTAAATCCAGTATTAGCACCTATAATATCTCTAAGTTCAACCTGCAACTGCTTCGTTCATTCCTTAAAACTCAAGGTCTTTTGTTTCATCTGCCATGAAAATGACTGACTTACCATATTTATGTTCAGTAATTACTCCATCTTGTAGTTATTTCCTGAATGGTAGACCTAATTTAAAACCAGAAAATGTCTTAAGACAGCTTTCTTTCTTAATCTTTTACGTTTTTTAAAGTTTAATATGTTCAAGATCTGAAAGAAGGTGGCTGGGTAAAGTACCTAACTAATGCCTTTAATCTCAGCACTTAGGAGGCAGAGTCAGGTGAATCTCTGTGAGTTTGAGGCCAGTCTGGTCTACAAAGTGAGTTCCAGGACAGCCAGGGCTACACAGAGATACTCTTGTCTCCAAAAAAAACCAAAACCAAAACAAACCAACCAAACAAACAAAAGAACTCCTAGGATCTGGGCTTGATGAGAATGCTCTGCAAGTAAGAGCAGTCGGTGTCTAAGCGAGAGGACCTGAGCAGAAATCTCTGCATCTCCTGAAAGAAGCCAGCTGCAGTCTCATGTGTCTGTAGTCCCAATGCTAGAGGGACTTGGTGACAGGAGGACCATTAGGGTTTGCTAGCTGCCACCCTAGCTTCACATTCAGTGAGAGGACCAGTCTCAAGGGAGGAAGGCAGAAAGTGATAAAGGAGGACAACCAGTATTGACCTTTGGCCTCTGTATATATACATGCAAACATGAGCATACATCATACACATATACTGTACTCACTGGGTGTGGCTGAACACACACTTGTAATCCAGCACTTAGGAGACTAGGAAAGAAGATCAGGAGTTCAAGACCAGCCTTGGCTACATAGTTAGTTTGGGCCAGCCTGGGGGAACACAGGACCCCTGCCCCCTTCCTGTTGTTCAAGCGTCCTCTCTCACTTGCTCACTCTCACAAGAGGGATATAAAGAGGATGCTTAAAAGGAACTATTTTTTGGTGTTAAGAGCTCTATGGAGATTGCATTGTATTTTTTATATACGAGTTACCCATTCAGACTGATAAATTTCAAACGACTCATGTAGATTCTTTCAGAGTGAAAACTTACGCATTCTTCATTTATCTCCAATGTTTATGTTCTATGATGTGCATGTAGTTGATAAATAGGTGATTTTAAACAACAGAAAAGAAAAAGAAAACATTTCTCTAATACCTTAACACTAAAAGTAGCTTGGTTTTTTCCTATTTTCATGATACAGGGTCTCACTCTATACAGAGGCTGGCTTGGAACTCAAAGAGATCCAACAGCTTTGCCTGGCATAAAGGTGTGCACTACTCTATCCAGTCTAACTTTTTTTTTTTTCCGGGCTGTGAGACAGACTCACAGTAGAGGCTGGACTTGAACTCTGGGAAGATGGCCACCTTGGACTCCCGAGCGCGGCAACTACAGCAGTGCGCCACCTCTGGCCAGCTCAGCCTAACTTTTTAACATAAAGATTTTATGAAACTTTTGCTTGGAAAAGAAAAACAGAAGCATACCACTAAGATTTTAACTTACTTTGCAGTAGAAATAGGAAGTTGCTTTCCCTTCATGCTTTATGTCCACACTAATCCTGCCTGTAATCCATCGTGTTCTGGAGATGAAAGCTTGACAAAATGAAGTGGTGTTTAGGTGATGAATGCTGCCTGGTCTGGCCAAACTACAATTTCCTCCTCCATCTTTTCCCCCTAAGGCAGTAGTTCTCAACCTGTGGGTTGTGGCCATTGGAAAACCATCTTTCCCATGGTCTTAGGAACTGAGACACTACTTAGCAGCAAAATTACAACTATGAAGTAGCAATGAAAATAACTTTATGATTGGGGGTCACCACGACATGAAGAACCAGATTAAAGGGTCATGGCATTAAGAAGGTTGAGAACTACTGCCCTAAGGGGTTTCAGAAACTATTTAGAAACAATAAATGAAGATTAGAAATTTGTTTGTTGAATAAGCTTAGTTTTTGGTAAGGAGCATATGGTATTAGATGATGCAAAAAGATTAGTATTGTTCTATCTTACTTATTTGCTATTTGATGAGCTTCGGAGCTCAGGGCTGCTAGACATGTACTTTACCACAAAAGCACCCCCCATCTCTACCTTATCATAGAATTAATGTTGCATTTAATTTCCTATATTATGCCATAAATCTGCCAGCAGTCCAGTTCAGAGGTAGTTGTGTAATTTCTTTCTTCCTCACAGTGTTGTCTTTTGTTTTCCAGATTGGCCAGGTGAAACAGGAATTGTCCAGAAAGGACACAGAATTACTAGCCTTACAGACAAAGCTAGAAACTCTCACGAACCAATTCTCAGACAGTAAGCAACATATTGAGGTGCTAAAGGAGTCCCTCACTGCTAAGGAACAAAGGGCTGCCATCCTGCAGACTGAGGTAAAGAGTTTTGTGAATTGTGTGGAATCCAGTCCATTCTTAGTTTCATCTGTATGTATATGTATATTTATATTATATGTATATTGTATATGTTTATGTGTGGTTTATTTATGGCTATGTGTGCACATGTACATGCATGCCTGTGAGGAGGTCAGAAGATAACTCTTGGGAGTTTGTTGTCTCCTGCCACCATAATCAAGTATTCATACTAGCACTTCTACCCTGTGAGTCATCTTGCCAGCTCTGATGGCATAGCTTTTTAAGAAGTTTCTGCTCTTTCATAGTTTTATTGGGCTGAATTTAAATATATTTAAGGAATTGCAAATATGAAATAGTTTAGAAAATATTGCCTTCAGTTCTTCATTTATAAAGAGGGTTTTCATTTTGGTAACTTGAACATGCATTGCCACAAACAGTTCAGAACTTGGTGCTAGTGTCTTAAAGGTAAGCCTCACTTCCAATTTGCTACTGTTAGCCTGGGATACAAGCTGTTGATCAGTTGGTTGATGACAATGCAAACATTTCAAAGCTTGTCATGGTCTGATAAATAACATTTCTTTTCTGTCAATCCACTCTTTCTTTTGTATCCAGCTTGAATAATGTCTTATTAGCTGAGTCCTACCCAGATGGGCTTGTGATTGGTTTCTTCTGCCATGGGCTGTACAGTTGTGTTATTACTCTCGAATGGTTGTATATTTGCCTCTGGGCAGGGTAGGAGTAGCTGAGCCTTGGGGATTGATTTCCTCTGTAAATTACTAGGACAGTTGTTCGAATACAGCCATCTCATCCTAACTGTTAAGGGTGTAAAAGTTAATTTCTTTTTGAATTTGGGGGATTTTAAGAATGTAATATGTTTATTTAATAGCACATACTTCCAAATAATTTCTCTAATGACATTTGAGAACAGTTTTTCCCCTAGCATCTTTCTTTTGTTAGGGCACAATAAAAGGATTGTACCAATTGTTTGAAAGCTGTTATTTTATATTTTGTCTTTTTTATCATAGCAGTTTGATCTGATGTGGAAACCAATGAATTAAACACATGAAAAAGAACAGGGATCATGGAGCTTTTTTAAAATTTAAAGTTCCTCTCTGTGCTCATGTGTAATATGTATTCCTGTGGGTATGTTTGTGTGTGTGAATGTATGTGGAGGCCAGAGGCCAACTTGAGGTGTTGTTCCTCAGGTGCCGTTTACCTGTTTACCTTGTTCTGAGACTATTTCACCTGCCCTAGTGCTTGCTGATGAGGTTAGGCTAACTGGCCAGCAAGTCCTAGGGATCTTCTTAGCTCCATTATTTTCAGTGGATTACAAATGTATTTGGGGATTTAATTCAGATCCTTATGCTTTCACAAACATTGTTACTGAGTGAGCTATCTCTCAGCTCCTCAATTAAAAATTCTTCCTGGAAAACATTGATCTGGGGAAAGGTCTGTTTGGTATCCCCTTGTCCTATCTTTTGATAATCTACAGTGAGGGACTTCCTTTGTCTAACTTGTACAATATTCTTGAAATTGCTTCTAGTCTGTAAATTTCTCTTTTAATCTGTTGACCTTTGCAGAGGTGATCAAACTTTGGTAGAAATAATGTTTGAAAGTAGAGATTTAGCTGCACAAGATTAAGCCTGTCAGTAATCTTAGTGAAGATGTGGATGGAGCCCCTGAAGTTCTGCTGCTAACTGAGGAGCTATTGAGAGCTGTTGGGAAGGGGTGTACCAGCTGGGAGGTTGCTTATGATCATACAGACTGTACTAATTGGACTCAATAGATTATTAAAAAAATAAAGAAGAGGGTGTGAATGAGTGAGGGTTACATGCTCAGAAGGAGTGTGAAAGGGAAGTTGGATTGATATGATCAAGATGCATTGTGTATGTGTGTGAAATTATAAAATAATTTAAAAAGTACTTTAAGCATAGAGGTTTGGGGTCAGACCTAGAATTGATGCTAACCCTGTGTAAATTATTGTGTGGCTGTATCTGAGTTATTTTTTTAATACATCTTAAGCCTCTGTCTTCTCATTAGTAAAATAAGGATAATGATACTACTAACATATTGAGTTATTTTGGCTAGAGTAGATGTTTTATTACAAATTTCTCTTCTGAACATGCAAAGACCCCTAAATTTGCAGGTTAAAAATACTTTACAATAACTGATCTTGTGCAACGCCTTGTTTGTTTGTTTGTTTGTTTGTTTGTTTATGTATGTTTTTCAAGACAGTGTTTCTTTGTGTAGCCTTGGCTGTTCTGGGACTGGCTAGTCTCAAACTTGTAGAGATCTGCCATCCTCTGCCTCCTAAGTGCTGGGATCAAAGGCATGCACCACTACCACCTGGCCTACTTTTTATTTTATTAGCTAAAGTAGATGTTTTATTATGTTATTTTTCTCCTGAACATGCAAGAATTTTTATGTTAAAAATACTTTACAAACCTGGTCTTTTATAACACTTACTTTATTTTGAGACAGGCTCTCTCTATGTAGCCCTAGTTATTCTAGACCTCTCTATATAGATCAGACTAGCCTCGAATTCACAGAGATCCATCTGTGTCTGCCTCTCGAGTGCTGAAATTAACAGTGTGTGCTATTCTGTCTGGTTTATAAGGCTTTTATTTGATGTCAATTGTTTTATTTGCTCCTGCATTAGTTGCTTTAGTTTTACTCCAGCCCTAGCACGTAACAGAAAAAAATGTAATTGAGGACAGATTTATTTTGGCTCATGGGTTTGAAGAGTTTCAATTTGTTCTAGTGGGGAAAGCACAGTGGGACAGTTGAGTTCATGGTGGTTTGAGCATGTCTTAGACAAGGATCTGGAGAGTGCAAAGAAACACTAGGCTCCCATATGATCTTCAAAGGCCCATCTATATAGTACCCTACTTCTACTAGCTAGGCCTTACCTCTTAAAAGTTCTAAAGCCTCCCAAAATTCTCCTACCAGCTTGGGATGTGGGTTAGCCATTTCAGACTTAAACCATAACATTCTACTCCTATCCTTTATGCCTCCACCCCCAAAGCTTTTGGCCATCTCATAATACAAAATACATTTAGTCTAAACTCAGTAGCCTCATAGTCTTGGCAGTTCCTCATAGTCTTAACAGTTCCAGGATTGTCCAGAAGTCTCTCTATTGAGACTCAAAGCAATCTCTTAGTTGTTATATCAGCTAAGAGCCCTTGAAATATCAAAAGGAGAGGTTTATAAACCAGGTGTGGTGGTTGTAGCACTAGTCCTAGTTCTTGAATGAATGAGCATTAGGACTGCCAGGAGTTCAAGGTCAGTTTATCAGGGTGAGACTCAGAAAAACAAAGAAAGGCCATGGGCATGTGGGCACACCAGAAGTCTAAGATGGAGTCATTCCTACCATTGATGGAAAAGAAACTGAAGGGTGTTGAGCTGGGAAAGCTGCCAAACTGGATGTTGATGTGAGATTTTCCTTGCAAAGACTTAGAGTAATTCAGAGAGATTATGACTAGCATCACAACATATACATTAACATGAGGAAAGGGAGAATCAATGGGCCAGTGTGGTACTGGCAGCCAAGGTTCTTTTCAGCTCCTGCATTTTTTATAAGGTACTCAAACATGAATGATAACACAAGTGCCACTGAAGAGGCGCCAGTACTTGGGGGAGGGGAGTACTCTCTATTTCCAAACTTGACTGCCTGACCAACTCCCATCTGAAGAATTCAGTTAAGATTAAATTTTTTCATATCCTGACCAAGAACTCAGGTCCAATAAATGAAGACAAATCCATGTAAAACAAAAATCCAAACAAATAAAGTTATATATTTCTACTATTCAGTGGCCCTTAGTAAGCATTCTCATTTTAAAATGGAGGAATGGGGACATAAGAAAGAGGGATATGACCAAAAATGAGACCTAAACCCAGGGAGGCAAATATTAAATCTTATAGCTCCATATCCAACATTTGGAGCATGTGGTGATAGGTTCTGAGCCCAAATTGTCCTGGAGATAACAACCTTGCATGCCCATACATATCCTCTCTCTAGGTCTGGCTCTAGCTGGTGCATAGATCTTACTCAACAGATGTCTCACTTCTCCAGTGTCTTGACATATCCATTGCAATTCAGTTTACTTTCAGAGTGTCTTCATTATTCTGTCATAGCTTCCTGAAGAGACTCACAGCCTGCTATACATTTCCTGGCTTTTCAGACTTTTCCCCTAAAATTTTGGTAGGAGCCTCCATGAGTCTTGTATACTGCATGCCTGCAAAACAAGTACCATGTGCTTAATACCAGATTCTGCTGCTGGCTAAGCAGTAGTCAGATCCCACTGGATTATAGCATCAGTGTTCTTTGAGTGCATAGGAAGCTAGAGTACTTCCTTAGGTAGCTCAGTGCAAATGAAGTACGGCAGATACACAATGTTTTAAAAGAAGGTGTTCAAAATACGTTTTTATTTTATGTTCTGGAGCCTTTGATGGGTATAATCTTGACAAGTTTTGAAACGCCTTTAAGGTAGTAGCATTACTGTCCTGCTGCATATCACTTGGCTTCTCTTTAACAACTAACTCCTAAATGTGCTTTTCTGGTCATACTGCACATTTTTCACAGTTTCTGCTCTGCTTTTTGGGCCAGATTCTTACTGTAAACCTGACTGAAAAAACAGCCAGCCAATTTCCTAAAGATAAATTAGCATCTTGGTTTTGAATTTGGACTCCATCAAAATTTCAGCACCCTGGCAAAGTGTAGACAAAGTCTTTGCAGGAGTATAGCACAGATGTTCTTTAGTCCATTTCTATAGTATGGTGATTTGAATGAACAGTGTCCTCTATAAGCTCATGTGTTTGAACCCTTGGTCCACATTTTGTGATGCTGATTGGGAAGGTTTTGGAACCTTGTGGAGAGGAAGTATGCCACTGAGGACAGTCTTTGTGGCTTCATAGCCTGGTCCTACCTCTCTCTCTCTCTCTCTCTCTCTCTCTGTCTGCTCCCTCTCCCTGTGTATGGATAAAATGAGATTAGTTTGTTGATTGCCAGGATGGCTTGTACCCCTGATACCATACCTTCTTTCTCTGTCATGATGGACTGACTATCCTCTTTGGAATTGTAAGGTAAACACTCTTCTCCTCTAAGTTGCTTCTGATCAGGATAGTTTATAGCAGCAACAGGAAAGTAGCTAATACATGTATAATCTGTGTTCTCATTTAAAGCCTTCTGTGTGTGGTCTTCTACTGCTACATTCTAGTCTCCCAGACTCCCACTAGAATATCCTGTTATGCTCTGCCTGGAGTATTCTGGCTTGCATCTCTAGACTTCTCTAAACTCTCCCTTCCAGTTCAAAAGATCCATGAACCACGTGATCAGTCTTGTGATAGGAGCAGCCTAATTCTCAGAGCTAGTTTTCTGTATCTGTTACTATTGTGTCACTGTCACAGGAACTGATAGAAACAACTACAGAGGAGAGAAGAATCCATGATGGCGGGGGGAGGGGGTGTAGGTGGAAGGGGGCACAGCAGAACAATGATTCTAGCTTGAAGACTCTCAGTACAGGCTGTTCACATTGTAGCAGGCTGTGAAACAGAGAACATGACAGCAACCGGTGTTCATTATAGCTTCAGATGCTTGCCCCTACAGATCTGCTTGTCTTCTCTGCGTCCTGCCTCTTAAAGGTTCCACAGACTTGCCAAATAGCACCATCAGCTCAGGGATAAGCATTCAAAACTTGTGCCTGTGGGAGGCCTTCAGATTCAAATGGTGAATGTTCAAATGCATGAGCCTATGGGGAATATTTCTCATATAAACTGCCACACTGTAGAATTCAACCAAAGGGCATTTGTATTACATTCTGGCAAAGAATTTGTCTATGTTTTGTCAGGGTCCTGAAAATTTGATTGAGGCTATAGAATATTAACCTGAGTTAGATAAGATCCACATTTTATCACTTTATATAGGAGGCTTAGATGAATTATTAATATTTTTCTTGACACATATTCTCACTCTTGCTGATACCCTGTATTATCAGTAATTCTTCCATTTTATGTCTGCCTTTTCCTAAATCATGGCGCTATGCCTATCATTGGATTTATTTTTTTTGATGACACCTCAGTGTATGGAACAGAGTAGATTTTATTGATAAATTGAAATAATGTGGATCTTAAGTGCTTCGAAGAAGTAGTTTTTCCCCCCTTTGAGGAACATGTATTTTAGACATTTATTTATGGTGTTATTGTCATCAACACTTACTGACAGTGGGAGAAAGTTGCTCTTTTTTCTTGGATGGGCCACAGATTTAGCATTCAGTCCAAGTGAAAAACTCTAGGGCTTCATGTGTTAGAGTTGAGATATATGCTTTGTTTGACAACCTACCTTTGGCTTACCAGCAATGCCTCTTTAAAAATATTTTTTGTTTTTGTGTGTATACACATATGTGCAGGCACACATGTACAGCAGAGGGCAACATTGTTTTCCACTCAGTTGTTTTCCACTTTATGTCTGTGGTGGTTTGACTGAGAATGGTCCCTGTAACCTCATATGTTTGGGTGTTTGGGCTGAGGATGTAGCTCTGGAAAGCTCCTTTCTAGCACACCACACCCACCTAGAGAATCAAAATGCAGCATATAAATTTGGAATTCTTAGCACAGTACTCACTTTATCTGATTGAGAGCAGGAAAAAAAGAAGGAGCCATTAAGAAACATGATAATATGGAGACATAAAAGCAGAAGACCTAAGTACAAAGAATGAGAAAGGGGATATAATATATGTTAACAAAAACACGTAAGGAGGAAAGGATTTATTTTGGTTCCTGGTTCAAAGGTCTGCCATGGCACAGGGAAGGATGGCAGTTGAAACTTCAAGATCCATGGTGGCAGAGAGTGGTGGTGGTTGGTTACGTTGTACTAGTGACAAGCAGAGAGCTCAGATTCGAGGAGTCTCTGTGTCCCAGAGTTTCTGTAGCCTTCCCAAAACAGCTACCAGGTAGGGACCAAGTGTCCAAGCAAATGAGCATGGGTGTTGGGGTGTGAGATGTGGATGGACTTTCACACTGAAGCCAGAACAGGCAGTAAATACAAAGGAGCTAAAGTTAGAATACAATAAAACAGGTACTGTGCTTTTGCCTTTTAGATGAGCAGAACAGCAGAGTTGAAAAGTAGAGCACTGGCTTTGACATCATACCACTAAGACTGAAATGTTAGTGAGATAGATTAGTATGGCCTTTGAGCAGCTATGACCCATGCAGGTATGAAGTAGTTCACATGTTTGATGCTACTATAGCCAATAAAATAATAAGGCAATACAAACTTAAAAAAAAAAAACCATTGTATTTGAGCACATGAATGTTAACATGAATTGTTGAATGGCTTCATGTCTTTACTCTGTTCGTTGCAGATTTCTTTGAGCTATTCCTGCCTGAGTAGTTTTAAAATTAAGTAGGTCCTCCAGCCTTTTCAGTTAGTTAGATCTAGATACTTTCCTTTTGTATAGCTGCATACTTAACATTTGTCTAAGAAGAGAAAAGTAAAAAGAGGAAAATGTACTTTTTTAGTGGTGCTGGTGATCACACCCACAGTAGCACAACTGAGAATGTGCTGTCCCACTGGGCTACCTCCCTAGCCCAATATGTCTGGGAATAAAGGTAGAGAAGAAACTATTACCCCAATCTTGTTTTAATATTAATTATCTTTTAAGGCACAGTAAACAGCTTTACGTGTTGATTAGAGGAAATAATAGATCATGAAAATATGATTTTGAATGGTTGTGTTTGTAAATTTATTTAGGAACAACTAGGATAACTATATCAGTGATTACAGTTGGCCATTTGAATCTGCATCTCTCAGAATTTGGTCATTAGAGAAGCAACAGCTTAGACGTTTTTAAACATATCCACAAGCTGTGGTGGTTTGAGTACGAGTGGCCCCATAGGCTCAAATATTTGTATGTTTGGTTATCAGGGAGTGGCACTACTTGAAAGAGATTAGGAAGGGTGGCCTTGCTGGACGAAGTGGGTCACTGGGATGTCAAAACCCAAGTCAGTTCTATGTTTATCTCTTTTACTAAGTCCAAGGATCCCAATGAAGAACTCCTGACTACCATGTCTGCCTGTGTGCTGCATGCTTCCCATCATGTGGACAGTGGACTAAACCTCTGAAACTGTAAGCAAGTCTCAATTAAATGCTTTCCTTTATAAGAGTTGCTGTGGTCATAGTTTCTTCACAGCAATAGAACACGGACTAAGACACAAACTCAAACTAATATATGCCTATGTGTACAGACCTAATGCCAACAGAGGATAAGAATTATTTTCAAGAACTCATAATCATAAAAATAGTCATGCACAGAAAGGGAACTTCAAAATCTCCCCAAGTCAAAGTCACATAGGCTGTGTTCTTTGATTATAACAGTGACATTAGAAATTACTTTAATGAAGTGTAACACAAAATCCAAGTAAGTCTGCAATCTGAAATGTACTAACTACTGAAGTGACCTGTGGATTAAGAAAGACACAGAAACATTTTAGAAGTGGGTGATGGTAAAACTGCTGAGGAGTAGGCAGATAGCAAAGACAAATGGGAAGTAGTTTATCAAACCAGATTAACAGCCTTTAAATGGAGGCTAACAATTTAAAACAGACTGCCTGCTGTGAGGAATCCTAGGGCAGCAAGGATGCTGGGGGAGCCTTGGGATAACAGCTAGCTGACAAAAAATCTGACCACCTGAGTTCATTTACCAGCTGTCTCTAGGACCCACATAATAGAAGGAGAGAACTGATTCATGCAGATTGTCTTCTGACCTCCACAAACACATATGTACGTACATACTGAGTGGTATCATTTGAAAGGACTAGGAGATGTGGCCTTGTTGGAGGAATCGTGTGACTTGGAGTGGGCTTTGTTGTTTCAAAGGCTCAAGCCAGGCCTAGTGGCTCTCTCTCTCTTCCTGCTGCCTGTGAATCTGTGTGTAGAACTCTCAGATACTATATCTGCCGCTTATAGACTGCCATGTTTCCCACCATGAGGACAATGGACAAAACCTCTGAAACAAGCTCCAGTTAAATGCTTTCTTTTATAAGAGTTGCTGTGATCCTGGTGTCTCTTCACAGCAATAGAACACTGACTAAGACACATACATATAATAAAATAATTTAAAAAGTTTATTTGTGTAGTTTTTATGATTTTAGTTCTTTGGTCCCGTACCCTTTTCCTAATCTCCTTTGTATATGGTACTGATGAGTGAATAATGTGTTTTATGGGAAACCAGTTAATTAGTTTGGGCCTTGATTTCCTCAACTTAAATGAGATTTTTGTTTTGTTTTTGGTGTGGTGTCCTGGATTTACTACAGGACCTTGTGTATGTTAAATGTGTGATTTCATTGCGATATACCCAGAGTTCCTAAAATTTGGAGTTAACTTTGTATTTTTACATTTTATTTATTTATTTCTGTGTGTATCTGTGTTTCATGGGTGCTAGGATTCAAACTTTTATACTCATGATTGTGCAGTCTATTCCTAACCTCAGTGCCATCTACCCAACCCCCTACATCTATTTTTCTATTAACCGAACCATCCATCTATCCATCCACCCATCCACCCACCCACCTTCCCATTCACCTACTTTTGTGTTTGTGAATATACAAAGATACATGTCACAGCCCATGTGTGGAGGTCAGAGGACAACTTGATGAAATTGGTTCTCTCCACCATTTGGATCCTGGGTCTCTCAGGCTTGGTGACACATTTCCTTTACCTCCTGAGATGTCTGACTGGACAAGATGATGGAGTTTCACATCAAACACTCTACACTCTGTGTCAGTCTATTTCTGTTTCTCTTGTGGAATTCTGAACAATACAGGAAAAAATGCAAGAAATAACATGAAAGAAACTTAAAGTCATTTAACATAGGTTAATAATTGTCTACATTTTGGTCATCTGTGTCATCTCTGAAAGTTTTTTTGAAAGAACTTAAATGAAGAAAAAGAATCCTAAAATTATTAACGGAATCGCTGGCTTAAATAGGAAATACTCCGAATCTCAGGCTTTTAGAGCTTGTTGGAGCTAGAAGTAAAGATTTGGAAACTATCGTTATGGTGAAGGAACCTGTGGGCTGAATTGGCTTCTCTAGAGGAAGTTGTTTGCATGAAGTGTGAAGAGTGCAGTGACAGAAAAGCAAAGAACACTGAAAATGTTCCTTCAGAGTTAGAAAGACACAGAGACAAAGCTAAGAGAGGACCCAAAGGCAACAAGCAGTTTTCCCCACTTGGTTCATGTATAAGTGTGCATTTGCTTTGCAACACAAAGCAAAGACACGTAATAGTTTTGTGTTCAGAATTGTGAAGCAAACAGTAGGTACTTTTCTGTCTGCATTGGTAGAGGAAAACCCTGTGTTGTTAGTATTAAGGTGCGCCACCAGATTTAACCCATACTTTGATGCTTGGCAAACAAGGTAGATGTCCCCTGTGCTCAGCTGAAGTGGACAAACAAGGCCTTATCCTCCTGCTAGGAGTGGTGCTGGGGTGGTGCCTGTGTGTCCTTCGAGGGGTTTTCACTCAGGGTTTTCTTCTATGGTTTGACCTCTCTGTTGTCTGCTTTTCTAATGCAACACAGTGTATACAGCAGACACAGTGTAACCAGTAGCCACTTATTCCTGCCACCCTAATGGACTGTGTCCATTTTTAAACTGCAAGCATAAGAAACCCATTCTTCCTTGCTTTTTTATGTATTCTGTTATAGCAAGCAGAAAATACCAAATACTATCTGTTTATGTACAGCAGGGAGATTCCTGCTGATCTCTTCACATGAAAATTTGTTTTCTTGAGTTTTGACAGCTGATTGTATCTTATAGACAGAAGTATTTTGAAATGAAGTTTATACTTTCTAAATATTTTTCATCTATGGCTTGTCCTTTTGTTGATTGTTAGGAAATCTTAATAAGCATAGTAGGTGTTAACACTTTCCTATTGAACTTTATTTTATGTGTGTGAGTGTTTGACTTGCATGAGTGTCTCTGTGCTACATGTGTGAAGTGCTCATCGAGGCCAGCAGAGTGTTGGGTTCTCAGGAACTGGAGTTACAGATGACTGTGACTTGTCATGTGGGTCTTCTGGAATAATAAGCCAGTGCTCTTAACTGCTGAGCCATCTTTTCAGCCTTAAGGCTCAGTTCTTTTTGTCTTTTTGTCTTTTTTTTTTTTTTTTAAACAGTGGTTTTCAATCTGTGGGTCACAACCCTCTAAGGATATCAAATGTCCTTTTCACAGGGTCACTTAAGTAAGCTGGGGTGGGCTTTTCAGTGTTATTAGCTGCCTGTATAAAACAGTGGTTCAGAGCTGGAAAGATGGCTTAGTGGTTAAGAGGACGGACTGCTCTTCCAGAGGTCCTGAGTTCAATTCCCAGAAACCACATGGTGGCTCACAACCATTTGTAGTGGGATCTGATGCCTTCTTCTGGTGTGTCTGAAAACAACTATAGTGTGCTCATATACATAAAATACATAAATCTAAAAAATAAAATTAAAGAAAGAGAAATAAAACAATGATTCTCCATTTGTGGGTCACAACCCTCTGGGGATGTCAAATGACCCTTTCACAGGGTCACCTAAGACCATCAGAAAACACAGATATTTACATTATGATTCTTAACAGTAGCAAAATTGCTGATATGAAGTAGCAGTAAAAATAATTTTATGGTTACCATAAAATTGCGGATCACCACAATATGAGGAACTGTATTTATTACAGGGTCGAAGCATTGGGAAGATTGAGAACTACTAGTGCAAAAAGTACATTTAGTCTTAGTTTAATCCTCTCATCCCAATATACACACAGTCATTAAAGGATTTGAAATGTTTTAAACAATTATGTTATTCTTCCTATATTTTAAGAAGATACATGTTTTCCATAAAAAGTTTAAATTTTTTTATTTTATGAGCATGGGTATTTTGTATGTATGCCTGTGTGCAACTTTCATGCCATGTGCACACAGAGACCAGAAGATGGCACTAGATTCCCTAAAACTGGAGTTACAGACAATTGTGAGCTGCCATGTGGTGTTGGGAATCAAATCTGAGTCTTCTGGAAGAGCAACAAGTGTTCTTAACTGTTGTGCTGTCTCTCTAACCCCATATAAAAATGGACTCACTAGCTTAAATTAACAAACATCTTCCTGCCTTTATCTGTGGAGGGGGCTAGGGTTGACATCTTCCTGCCTTTATCAGTGGAGGGGGCTAGGGTTGACATCTTCCTGCCTTTATCTGTGGAGGGGGCTAGGGTTGTTGCCGGGGTCTTAGGTGAAGGGCAGTTATCTTGGGGTGCTGCTGAGTTTGTCATAGAAAAAAGATTTGTGCAGATCAGTAAGGAGGGCCACTGGAGCAGGGGATGGGCAGTGGTTTTTACCAGTCCATGAAGATGGCAGTTGAAGATCATGGGTCACAGGTTAAGTGAACATGAAATGGGAGTGACAGACACAGAACCTCAGAAGAGTGAAAATGACAAGAGATTGAGAAGGCTGCAGGGGAAAGAAACCCTCAAATGGAAAAGTGCCAGCATCAGAGAGGGAACAAAAAAGAGGGAAAAAAAGATAGACTTTATTAGAATAGATTAAAATAAATAAAGCTTCCATCAAGGGAATGAGAGGTGAAAGTCTGCCCAGGGCCTCTGGGTTGGACTTTTTATATGTTCCAAACTTCCCTTCTCTCTAATCTTGCCCTTACCAGCTATTTCTATGGGGTTTCAATATATAGCTCCCTTGGGAAAGGGCGGTGCAACCCCTGGAGCAAGGGTCAGCCCATCTTAAAGTGCCAGTCTACTTTCTAGATGGGCTCAGGTTGTCCTGATCCATTTTCAGGATCACAGGAGTATGCTACCATATCTGGCTTATGTGTGTTGTGAGAGATGTCTAGTGGTAAGATAGGACACAAAGGTTTCTTCATCCCAGATGGGGAACTGATTAGACCAAAGTGGCAGCTCTTCCAAGGTCTTACTTGGTGAGCCAGTTAGTTTATTGTATGTACTCACAGGAGCAGGAAGGATTCAAGGCAGCTGTATCACTGAAAAACCCACCCCAGCTCACAAACCCTGAACCCTAGAGCTCTCTATATGACTTATAGTCAGCTTGGCAGATTATAAATTCTTTGTTAGTAGCTCAACTAGTTTGTTCTAGTTAGTTTCCCTGGTAGGATTTTTCCCCTCTGTAGTCAAATGCTTCTGTAACCTTGGGGAGGCACCTTATGAATCTTTTAAGTTTCATCTTTCCCAGATGTAAGTTTACTTCTTGAGTCTTATGAGCTTCCTTTTTGAATTTCCTGAGTCCTTAAGGAGCCTTTTCCAGGAGGGACTGTTTGAACCTGGAGGAAATTGCTATATATAATGTGATGCTGGGGACTGAGCACTCGGTGCTTCCCAAGAGCTAGGGAGGCACTCACAGCACAAGTGAGCTAGATCCTCAGCCCTGAAGCTGTTTTAAGTTTCAATTTGGAGTTTAATAAATATTGACAGGTTCACCTTCTGAAAACTCCTTAGGGCTTTTTGTAACTTAAAGGAGTATTGAGAAACTGCGAGATCACAGAATGAACTGTGTAGCTCTATTCCTAGCATTGACATACTTCAGGTTCTCCCAGAGGAAGAGCTGCCATTTGGGACTTGTGTCTGTGCCAGCCTCAGGTTTTTTTGCCCTGAGATCTTGCTTTTTATCTTCTGGACAATCAGGGAGATGATATAACTCTTACTATATACCATTTTAGGCTCATGCTCTCTTCATTTTCAATCATGTACACACTTATGTCCATGTGAATACTCATATGTCAATTTTAAGAATTTAGTTAAAGGTTAGCATTTTGGAGTATTTTATAACAGTGTGTCAGTATGTCTTTTAAGTTAATAGCGTTCTCCATAAATCCTTTTCTACCAAACTGCAGATTGTGATGTATATTTAAATAGGCTCTTTCTTTTCCTCTTTTTTTAAACTTTTTAAAAAAAGATTTATGTATTTATATGAGTACACTGTCGCTGTTTTCAGACACACCAGAAGAGGGCATCGGATCCCCATTACAGATGGTGGTGAGCCACCATGTGGTTGCTAGGAATTCAACTCAGGACCTCTGGAAGACCAGCCAGGGCTCTTAACCACTGAGCTATCTCTCCAGCCCAAATAGGCTCTTTCTTAGTTACTTCTTTATTGCTGAGACAAAACACTATGGTCAAGACAATTTAAAAAAAGAAAGCATTTGATTGGTTCAAGTTTAGAGGGTTAGAGTCCATGATGAAGGTGCAAAGATACAGTGGCAGGAGCAGCTGAGAGTTCACATCTAAGGGGGGAGGGAAAGGGAAGGGAGGGACAGAGGGAGGGAGAGGGAGGGAGGGGAAGAGAAGGGAAAGAAGAGAGAAGAGAAAATACACACTGGGAATGGGTCCATGTCTTTTGAAACCCCAAAGCTGTCCCCAATGTTATACATCCTCCAAGAAGCCCAAATCTCTTGATCCTTCCTGAACAGTTCCAAAAACTGTGGCCCAAGTATTTTAAATAAATGAGCCCATAGAGGCCATTTTCATTAGAAGGCCCACAGGCATTTTGCAAATGTGTCAAAGGCCAAGATTTGCCAGGAATGTAGGGACAGGCGAAGAGAGGGTCACATCTTTAGTGGAAGCTTAGCCCTACAGACGTCTTTACTCTTAAACCTTGCTTAGCCCTCAGATTTGTGTGGGAAGTGGTTTCTGTTTAAGGCAGCCCTTTGGTACTTTATTTTATTTAACTTTTATTTATTTGTTTCTTTGTTGAGACTGAGTTCTCTATAGAGCCCTGCCATCCTGGAACCCACTCAGTAGACCAAGCTAGCCTCAAACTCACAAAGGTCCACCTGCCTCTGTCTCCTGAGTACTGGGATCAAAGGAGTGTGTCACCACGGCCATCACCCCTATGGTACTTTTTTTGCAGTTGTAAGAAATCAAAGAGCAATGTTCAGGATTTCTAGCTTATTGGGTGGTATTTTTAGGTCATTATCTTCTATATCAGTTATTGTCAGGCAGATTGTTAGGAAATAAGGTTCTTGGTTCCTTCCATAGGTAAGGCTCACTAGTCTTCATCAGAAAGTGGAAGCTTATCTTTGGCTCTTCTTTCCCATTTGTCCTTTTTATAGGTAATAAACTTCAGACTTTGAGACCTGACACTAGTGTGGTCCTGCTTTCAGCCTACTTTTCTGTGACTTCCTACCTGTTATTAGCCTTAAGCATTCTGTGTGTAGCTTAATGAGAAGTTGACATCTGTTCTGACCATTGTTATTTGTGGCACCTCCACTCTGAAAGGTTCTCCCATTATCTTCCTCATCCTTGCTCATCCTTTACAGATTGTCCAAGTCTCACCAGCACCTAATCTTAAAGCTGAATTATTCTTTTTCTTAAACTTACACTTGATGTGTGTGTGTGAGAGAGGGGATAGCTTGTGAGAGCCAGTCCTCTCCTATTGTGTGTTCTGGGGATTGAGCTCTGGTTGTCATGCTCAGTCATTACCCACTGGGCTATCTTTCCAGTCCCATTCTGTACTTTTAGAAACACTCTACTTCAGTTTCCATGCTCCTTGTAAAGTACTCCTGTTCTCCATGATGCTGCCATCTTCTCTATTAGGTTCTAAATTCTGCAAAAGGACGAAATTAACAAATGTCTTGTGTTCCAGTGACCAGAGTAGTAATAATTTTTTCAGAACATAAATATTGACTATTTTTTTCCTTTTTACAGGTATTTTATTGACTTTCATTTGCAAACAGGACAAAATTCAGTACCTTATTTGGCAGTTGGTTTAATGTGTCCTTTGGGTTTATCTCATGTTCTTCTTTTGCTTTATGTTCAGCCATCTTAAATGAGTTTACTAAAACATGCTGTGTTGGGTATTTATGTTTCAAAAATATTCTTTTTCCTTTCCTGAAATGCATATTTCACCTTCTGTTTCATATCTAGTAAGGGTTTATTTGTCACTTATAATCCAGTTCAAATGTTGGTTCTTTCAGCAGTCTTTCTGACTGATAAGCTCTTTGGGGGAAGGCTACTGACTCCTGTCTGACTCTGTGCTTTTTATTTGATATTCTTTGAATATGGTAAATTTGGAATGCTTAAGTTCTAATCATTTTACTGCTTATTGTAATTATTAAAATAAAGTAATTTAATTTCCCCAAATCCCAGTTTTATTATCTTTAAAATATGGCAACTCTACTCCAAGGAATTCTAGTTCTCTCCTTTCTATCCTGTTCATCATTTGTAAATCTGTTCTCAGGTGGATGCTCTTCGATTGCGTTTAGAAGAAAAAGAGACTATGCTGAATAAAAAAACCAAACAAATTCAAGATATGGCTGAGGAGAAGGGCACACAAGCTGGAGAGATACACGACCTCAAGGACATGCTGGATGTGAAGGAGCGGAAGGTCAATGTTCTTCAGAAGAAGGTAAGGCACAAGTGGTCCACTTGTGACATAACCTTATTCTGAGCACTCTGCCATTCTCCTGTTTAGGTTTTGCAGAGTTCTTAGAACTATTGTTGCAGGAGGTGGTTGCTAAAACTGCGCTGTGTTCAGTCTTTAATGAGCTCAGCAGTATTGCTATCTTTCAGTAGGATTTCTCATCCTCTTTCTCAAGTGTCTTAGAAATTGACAGACTATTTGGCCAGCTAATCTACCTCTAGTCTCTTTAATTGGAACGGAAAAAGCATTAATACTGCACACGTATCACCAATTTCATTATTTAGGTGACAGTTTTGAAGAGTAAAGCTGCTGCTGTCGTAAGCACACACTGTGCAGTTGCAGACCTGCATGCTGAGCTGCTTTACTCTGTTGCCGAGGGAATAACGCTCAGCAGGAGAAGAATGACGGGCTCACCTCTTTGACCATAATAATTACTCGGAATAGGTTTCTTTTGGAATGTAAATAAACTACTGATATTTTCCAGTTTTTGACTTACATATATATCCAAATATGTATACTTTTGCCTGTATAAAAGCTATGCAGATGTCAAGATACCAAAATATATAAATAGGATGAGAATATGTATTTGCTTTTCCATGTGCGGGTTACCTCCAAAGTACAGAGAAGTGAGCAGTATGGATATGAAGATAGAAAATTCACTAGATTTTTAAAACAATTAGATTAGCGTACACTAACAAAATTATCAATATTTAGAGTGTTTCAAGTATTACAATTAAAAAAGTAAATGAGAACAAATGAATGTAAAGTGAAAACACGAGACATATCCTCTGCAAATAAAAGGCTGAATCATCTTCAAGTTCAGCAAAACAAAGTTCTTTGTACTATAGTACTATATGTACTATATGTACTATAGTACTATATGTACTATATGTACATGTACTATATGTACTATATGTACTATATGTACTATATGTACATATAAATGTATATATGTACTATATGTACAGTACTACATGTATACTGTACTAATGTACTATATGTATTATATGTACTATATGTACTATATGTACTATATGTACTATATGTACTACATGTACTATACGTTACTATATGTACTATATGTACTATATGTACTATACATGTACTATATGTACTATATGTACTATATGTACTATATGTACATGCACTATATGTACTATATGTACATGCACTATATGTACTAATATGTACTATATGTACTATACGTACTATACGTACTATATGTACTATATGTACTATATGTACTATATGTACTACATGTACTATATGTACTATATGTACTATATGTACATGTACTATATGTATTATATGTACTATATGTACCATATGTACATGTACTACATGTACTATATGTACTATAGAGAAGGCAACATGTCTGTAGCTGTTACTTCAGGGTTCATTTCAACCTAAGGTTCATTTCTGTCGAAATGATAGATTTGCAATAGTTGACATTTTCTTACTTTATTGTTAACTTGCTAACAGTAGCCAAGAAAGAAGTAGCCATGAGCAGGGATGGTAGACATTTGAGTTCTCTGGGAAGATATACTGGGATTGGTATTCTGATACAGTGATTGATGGGTGTGGTAATTGACAGACTGTTAGCCCCTGGACTGAGCTGTCCTGGTTCTGTATTGCACACTCCTAGTCTTCCAGTTCCTGTGGAATATTCATATCTGTGTATATTAGTATAACCCTGTTCTCAGAGAATACAGCAGGCAATAACAGATGGCCAGAGTTCACAGTGTGATGATATTGGGCTCCTGCTTTCTAGAGTTTTCCTTAAAGGAGTTTTATGATATAGTATCTTTAAAACAAATCAGTGAGCTTGAAAAAAGGTGAATATTTAGATCTGAGCTACCTTGTTAAATTTGTACAGCTTGCTTGATGCATGTTATTGTCTTCTGGAGTTTGTTTGCACATATGTACCAGGGATCCCTTCTGCTTACTTTCATTGCTTGCTTATTTTGCCTTGGTAGATGAACTGAAATTTCTATTTAAACAAAGTACCTTATCAACATTTCCTATACTTTCTAATCAAATAAGTCTCAAAATTTGTGATTGTTTGAATTCATTTGCTGTCTCTCATCTTTTCTTTGGTATTACAGAAAACTCCTCAATTTACAGAAAGATTTATTAATGTCTCAAGAATAAGCCTGTGATGGGAATAGGTTAAATAAAGGGCTGTTTAGATGCCTTGTAGAAATCCTTTGAGGTTTCTATGAAATTAGTAATTTGTGTGTATGAATGTTGTGCCAGGGCACTACTTTGGAGCTTGGAGGACAGTTCCAGGGATTGAGTTCATTCTTGCCACCTTGTGGCATTTGTAGGTCAAATTTAGGTTGTCAGCCAGGCCTTTGCACAAGCACCTCCATTGGTGAACATCTCTTGCTTCCCACTGTATGTTATTGAGTGCGTATGATGGCAGACTCTTACCTAAGATGTCTTGAATAACATAGCACTTCTTTTTCTTTTATTATTATCAATAAAACTGTGAATATCTATCCTGAGTATTTGAAAATCTGACAAAAGTAAAGAAAAAAGGTATAAAAATAAGTTTTAAAATTTGATTTTCTTTTTAATTGTGTGTATTGTCTATGTGTTCAAATCTGAATGTGTAAATGCAGATGCTAGTGGATCTATAGAAGACAGTGTAGGGTCCCCTGGAGCTCGAGTGTTGTGGTTGTGAGCTGCCTACCATGGATGTTGGTAGCTGATCTCAGGTCCTCTGCAAGGGCAGAAAGGGCTCTCAACCTCAGAGCCACTTCCTAAGCTTTGCTTTTAAATTGGGAAAATATTGGTCATATCGCTAGTAAATGTTCTTTTTAATACAGCAGTAAATAACGAGCACATTTCTGCATCTAAGCTTTTGAGAACGTGAGCTGTGATGCTTGCTTTTCTCCTGGTGGACTATGTTTACTTTAGCCAGTCTCCTTTGGCTTTTTCACTGACTTTGTTAGTGTTATAAATAATAAAATGAAGTTTTCCTTTTGCAGATTAAGCCTAGGTTGTTGATTTAATTATTTAAAAAACATCTTTTTTTTTTTTTTCTGTGTAGCCATTAGAAAACTGAAAGCATCGCTTCATACACTTGTAGGCACTGAGCAGTCTCACTGTTGCTGCTGCCTTAAAGGCTTCATCTTTTAGCAGTTTTAGTATGATAAGCTGTCTAAAGTTTTTAAAAGATGTTTCTATTATTTTGTATGTATAAATGTTTTGACTGCCTCTATGTCTGCACATCACATGAATACATGGTAACTAACTATGGAGGCCAGAAGAGGGCATTGGATTCCCTAGAACTGGAGTTATAGACAGCTCTGAGTTGCCATGTGGGTGTTGGGACTTGAATCTGGAAAGTATTTGCAAAAAATGAAGGTCAAGGCCTTTCTGATTCATTTTAATAAATTTAATTCTGCTTGAAATAGCTTGTGAAGGTATTGTCAAAGCAGTTGCTCAAGTGGTCCTGGTGATTGCAGGAAGTGCTTTGGGATTTCTTTGGTAGAGGAAGTCTTTCCTTGTTAGGGATTAGGGCTTCCAAGGCAAGTGCTCAGTTTCACTTGACTAGACTTATGTGGATTTATATCCACTCACAAGTCACTCAGTGAAACATGATAGCTCCTGACAACTGTGCAATGCTGATAAAAACCAAAATAAAGGATGTAAGTAAATCCAAGGCAGTGTATAATTGGTGTGTAGATTCGGTGAGTTCCTCATAGAGCATTGCATTTAGTTTTAGTTTTCCTCTGGTATCAGTTTTTTTTTTTTTTTTTCATTATAAAATAAAAACCAGGTAGAGAGAAGACATCCTTGCATAATATAATATTTTATTTCTAACTCAAATAACTAATGACTAGAAAGGTTGTTTTAAGGAATATATTTTCTTAGAGTAACTAATTTAAAAATATTTGTATTTTAATTCACCTGTGTTAGACTTTCTCTTTAGAATCAATGCCAATAGATTATCACAAAATTTTTCTCAAGCCAAAATTGGATGCATGCTTCAATAGGTGCTTACTGAGTTTGGTCTGTAACAGGTAGAGTATACATAAAAAGCCCATGGGGACCAAGGAGGCTTGCCACTGAACCTGACAACTGGAGTTGGATCTCTGGAACCCATATGGTAGAAAGAAAAAACTCAATCTAGCAAGCTGTCTTCTGTTCTCCGTAGTTAGACCATGGCATGAGTATACCCAGACACCCACATAATAAATAAGTTAAGTGTAGAAAAATCAACACAGGATTATAAAGTGGTCCACCTTGTACAGCAGTTTGTCTGGATGGGTCTGTAGTGTGGGTATGTTAGACAGATGGATGATTCATGATCCAGACAGGGCTGCATGAGAGTTACTAATACTACTTGGAATAGTGCGCAACTGAAACTTTCTAACCAACTCCTCCTAGAGTGTGTATCTGGAAGCAGTTTCTTCATTATAACACAGGCTGGCTTTGAACTCATGATCCTCCTGCTTCAGCTTCCTGAAATCCCAACTATACTGCCACCATACCTGGTTGAATAATTGCTTTTCCTCTAGAATATTTTATCTAATATTTTCCCTAATATTTCATTTAACCCCAGGTAACTAGAAATAAAGAGTAGAAAGCAAAACCATGCAAAAGTGATAGGCTATCATCTTTGTCACTTCTTTAGTTTGCATATTTATCAATAAAAAGTATCATCTTTGTATCTCTAAAGCCACAGAAGAGATTATTCTAATGATACCACACCACAAAAACTCCCAGTGTACTGATGATGTCTGCCCACCTTTATACCTGCGGCCTAGCTCCCCTTGACCCCTTCCTGGTCCGTAATAGCACATTTTCTGGCTTCAGGTCCTTAGCACACACATAGGACTTGTGGTTGTTTCACTTGACTTCCACATCCATCCATTTTCCTGGAAGTCCCAGGATCTTGCTCGTCATGGGTGAGTAATAACTGTTGTTTACATACCACATTTCACCTATTGTCTAGCACTTAGGCGGATTCCACACTTGGCTATTGTGAATTTTACAGCAAACTTGCAAGTATCTCTTTTGTATGCTGGTTTCATTTTCTGAATAAATACTCAGAGATGGGAAAATGATATGGTAGTTCTATCTTTAATGTTGGGAGGAGCTTCCATATTGTATTGTACACTGGGATTATCAACTTATGCTTCTAACAGTGTATAAGGGCTTCACTTCCCTCAAATTCTACTAACGTTTTAAAAAATAAGAACCATTCTAACTGTAGTTTTTATTTGCCTGATAACTAAATGATTTTTTAAACAGTATTGACTATTTGTATTTTTTCTTTCATGTCTCTTCAGATTTTCTCATCCTTGAGATGTTTTCTTTAACTCTTGAATTTTTAAGTAGCTGAAGTCTTATCTAGGAAATCTGCCTGTGTCAGTATTCTGAAGTGTCCCCTTGGCTTTCTTCTAGCTTCAAATTGAATTTTAGATCTTAAAGTGTCTTGTCCTTGTAGCTGATGTTTGGCTATTCTGTGAGTTCTTTTTCCTTCTACTCTTCTCCACCTTTTCCCCACCATTGCAACCCCAACATGAGATAGGAGAAAAAAAAGGAAAGAAAGTGACATTATCATTAGAAACTTCCTGCTTTTTAGCGATCTCTTCGGGCAAGTTTGATCTTCCGCTGACAGGATATCTGATGTACTGTTGTTTCTTCTTTGTGCATGACTATTTAACTAACAGTGAACAGCAACAAACTAACGACCCAACGCTGACCTCTCGGGGCCCTAGCATTATAGAACTTTGAAAATCCCAGATTTCCAAACTCCTGACAGAAATTGCAGAAATTATCTGCAGCTGGCAAATCATACTCCTGCTAGAGCACCAGGCAAATCATGGTCAGCTGCTGTGGACAGTCTGAAGCAGCCCCATATCCTCCAACTAGGATTAAAATGAAAACATTGTTACATTTCTGTTTGTGGTTTTTTGTTTGTTTGTTAAGAACCAAAATTCTCAACTTTTTTTGTTTGTTTTGTAGACTAAGATAAGGGTTTAGTGTTAGTCTCCTATCTGTGGATATCCAGTTTTTTAACACCTTTCATTGAGATTGAGACTCAGTAAAAAAAATACCTTGGTAAGTCCTACTTGTGTTTATCTGGTTCATGTCTGCCCTCCCCGCTTAAATGCCAGTACTATGTTCCTTTTGTTACAGTGGCCTCAATATTGCCTCCAGTATTGCATTTTGCTTAGATTGTCTTGTCTACTTAAAGATTATTTTTGTGTGCTCTTATATGAAGTTTGGTACTTTTTTCTAGTTCTACAAATTATTCATGCTATGTCAATAACTATTATTATATTGGGCCTAAATCTTTTTTGTCTAGTATGTTGTTTTGTTTATTTGTTTTAAATAAAATTTGGTGCTTTTTCAACACTTGGTACATATAAAATTATTATATCTCATTCCAGTTTTCTTATAACTTTGAACATATTTTGCTCATTTTTTTATGTCTTATAAATGTGATGACTTACTGTGTTGATAATATTTCTTTATTATTTCTCATTGATCTATCTATTTTTCTAGTAGGAGTTCATGCTCAGTTTTGTTTTGTTTTTCCAGCGCTGGCTGTCCTAGAACTAGCTCTGGATACCAGGCTGACCTTGGACTCCCAGATCCATGCTGTCACTGCCTGGGTTCTCAATGATGGTGTTTTCTAATTTCTCTTGTGAGTGTAGGATTCCCTTAAGCCTCATCCAAGTGCAATAGTCTTGGTTGGTAGTTATTTTCTTTGAGGACTGAAATATATCATTCCATGTCCTCCTAGCACGTACTTTCTATGAAGACTTTCATTGATTTAATATATTTTCTTAAATCTTATTTGGTATATCTGTCTTTTAGAGTAATATTCCTTCTTAGTCTTATATCTTTAATAATTCAACTATAATAATTTATAGTCAATAATTTGTAATAATTTAACTAATAAAAGAGAAATAACAAATCATGAAGAGCAAATGTAAAGACCAAATATGTAGCTCATTGATATACTTGAAGGAGAAGAACTGGAGGCATAGAAATCTTCTTCAATAAAAATAATGGCAAAAACTCCCCAAAATCTTGGGGAAAATGGGACAAGTAAGTCCAGGAAGCATTTACACCTCAAGCACACATGATCATAATTATACTTTGCCACATTTTATAATAGCTGCTTTATTTCCATCTGTGTTAGTCATCCATCCATCCAGCTTGGCTAAAGAAGTCTTGCTTCTCTTGTCACTTTCTCCCAAAGTGCTGAGATTGTAGGTGTGCACTACCATTCTTGGTTTGTCTTAATCTGTAGTTCGTATAATCTCTTACCTAAGCAAATAGAATCCCAGAATTATTTACCAAGTCTGTATGGGAGTTGCTTTAAATTTCATTTCCACAGCCATGAAAATGAGTTAAAGTTGACAGCCTGTTTCTAGGATTGAAACCTCTATGCATTCCAATCTCTCTGAAATTCAAAGTCTGTTCCTCAGTAGGCCAGTAAGTCCATCTTCTGCTTAGTTTCAGCTTCATAATGGGACACTCCTTCTCTCTTCTCATGTCATGTAGTAAAAGTAGGCCTCTTCCTTTTTCTTAGTATTCCCAGGACCTGGCATGTTATAGGTAAATTAGTAGTTGTCTACTGACATAGGACTCTGAATGTGTTTAGTCTTGTTTGACTTTGTAAGCCAAGGGCCAGGTCTGGTTAGTACTTGGGTAGGAGAAATAATTAATTCTTTTGAGTAAATGAATGCATTTAAGTATGTGAGAAGAAATGAATGAACACAGCAAGAAGTTTCATTGAAAATACTTGTTACTTCTCAGATGTCTCTCCATTCCTATTTTCTTTGTAGAAGTACACTTTTTCTTTCCAGTTTCTGACTATTATAAATAAAGCTGCTATGAACATAGTGGAGCATATGTCCTTGTTATGTGTTAGAGCATCTTCTGGATATATACCCAGGAGTGGTATAGCTGGGTCCTCAGGTAGTGATATGTCCAATTTTCTGAGGAACTGCCAGACTGTTTTCCATAGTGGTTGCACCATCTTGCAATCCCACCAACAATGGAGGAGTGTTCCTCTTTCTCCAGATGCCCTTCAACAGAGGAATGGATAAAAAAAGTGTGGTACATTTATACAATGAAATATTACTCAGCTATTAAAAACAATGAATTTGATAAATTCTTATATAAATGGATAGAACTAGAAAATATCATCCTGAGTGAAGTAACCCAATCACAAAAGAACATACATGGTATTCACTCACTGATTATTGGCTTTTAGCCCAGAAGCCTGAAATACCCAAGATTCAACTCACAGACCACATAAAGCTCATGAAGAATGATGACCAAGTAGAGGGGGCTTCAGTCCTTCTTAGAAGGAGTAACAAAATACTCAAGGGTGCAGATATGGAGACACAGTGCAGGACAGAAACTGAACGAGGGACCCTCTACAGACCATTCCACCTGGATATCCATCCTATGTGCAGTCACCAAAGGTAGAGGTTGATGTGGATGTCAGGATGTACATGCTGACAGGAGCCTGATATAGCTGTCTCCTTAGAAGTCTGCAAGAGTCTGACATACTCAGAGGCAGATGCTCACAGCTAACCATTAAATTGATCATGGGGTTCCCAATGGAGAAGATAGAGTGAAGGCTGAAGGAGTTGAGAGGATTCGCGACACCATGAGGAAAGCAACAATCCCAACCAACCAGAGCTCCCAGGGTCTAAACCACCAGCCTGGGAGCGCTTAGGGAGGGACCCATGGCTCCAACTATATATGCAAGGGAGCTATATATAAGTGGGAGAAGAGCTCCTTGGTCCCATGAAGGCTGGACGTTGTGGTGGGGGGGATATTCGAGGGTGGGGAGGTGAGGTACGGGGGAGGGTGGGTGGGGGTACACCAACGTGGAGGCAGGAGGAGGGGGGAAGGGATAGTGAGTTCCTAGGAGGGAGGGGGGAAATGGGGTAAGGAGAGAACATCTGAAATGTAAATAAAATTTCCAATAAAAAAAAAAATAAATAAAAGAAAAAAAAGAGAAAAAAAAAGAAGTACACTTTTTACTGGATTTAGATCTTAGTAGACCAGACTGTAAATCTGGAGGTGGTAAACCAGATAGGGAGACTGATAGGACTTTAAAAGGATTCGCAAAAACCTTTGCCATGTGTAGTGCCTCAGCTTTTGTTACAGTAACCGTTTCTTGGGCCGTATATCCAGCAGTTTTTGATGCCTTTCTTTCTCTCTGCTCCTAACTTGTAGCCAGTACAACTATTTGTCCCTTAGAGGGCTTGCCTTTGGGATAAAATGCTGGTCCTGTGGTGCAAAGAAATTCACCCTTACTGGGCATAATTCCAAGCCAAGAATTGCTCTCACCAAGCACTGCCACCTAAGCCCTGGCCTAAACAGTGGTGCACTTCAGTCCTTACTGGACACTGACTTATCTGGAAGGGCTTTACATTTTTAAAAAAGTTTTTGGTAAACAGTATTGTATAAAATAGAGTTTTTAAAATACTGATATATGCATGTTTTGTGCATGTGTAGTAGTTATTTGGATTCCTGTTTTGATATTCCTCTTGTTGAATTACTGTATGATAGAAACAGTATGTGTTTTATATATATATATATATCATTGTGTAAATTTAATATAATACATTATATGCGTTATGATTTGTTTTATTGCTGTTAACTTTGTTATTTGTTATAAAAACCAGATGTTTACACCTATTTTTAAAAAAGAGAAAATACTTGTTTAGATAAAGGGTATTTTAAAAATCTAAACATTTTAACATAGAAGGACAGTTTTTCCTTTATACAAGTGACTTGGTTTTCTTTGTGGTTGCTGTGTTCTTAGTACTTCAGTTTGTTGTACACAGTGGCATCTTAGAAGTAATTGTGTTTCATATGGATATATTGCAGTCCCTCTCAGCATTTTGACTTCACATTGGAACTTTGTGCCTCAAAACTTACCTATCTGTATATATGTTCACAGGGTGTTTGTCTTTTCTCTGTGGTGGTACAAAATTCTGGCTACAGTAAGGGTTTAGCATATAATTTTGAAACAATTAAGTTTAAATTATTTCTACAGAGAACACATATACACACACATCATAATTTTTTTGTCTTAAATAATTTTTATTGTGCCTATTTCTATCTTTTTTAATGTTTTTTCTTAAATGTATATGTATATTTAGATAGAAAATCTTCAGGAACAACTAAGAGATAAAGAGAAGCAGATGAGCAGTTTGAAAGAGCGAGTCAAGTCTCTCCAGGCGGACACCACTAACACGGACACGGCTCTGACAACTCTGGAGGAGGCTCTTGCAGATAAAGTAAGTGACTGGCCTGACTCTTCCCAGACTTTGTGTTCTGCTTTCTCGTTATCCTAAATTGACTATAAACACAGAGGAAATCCTTTCACAGAAGCTTCTTTGCTACTGATGTGCATAGTATAAAGTGGAAAGACAGTCTAATTACTCTTAGATGTTAACACCAACTTCTAGGCAAGATTGGTCGTGCACTAAAAGACCATAGCCACATTTCCTAAAGAACCAGCATGTGTTCCCTACTTTTATGATTTCTAAAGGAAGTGAAAATTCATTATTTGATTAGCTAGTTGTGCAGGATATTTGACATTGATCATCAGGATGTTATCCCAGACTAGCTCTCCTCTGTTAACCTTCCCACCACATGACATATTCATAGATTTTATTTATGACTATTACAACCTTACTAATTTTCTAGCCTTGGCTTACTCCTAAAATAATTTTTAATTTTTGCTTGTATCTATATCTGAGCATCACATGTGTGCCTTGTGTCCCCAAAGGCCAGAGAGGGATCTCCTGGACTCGAGTTATAGACAGTTGTGAGCTGCCGGGTGGGAACTTGGAATTAAACCTCAGTCCTTTGGAAGAGCAGCCAGCTCTTAACCACTGAGCCATCTCTCTAGCCCTTTGACTTATATTACTTTGTTTTACCTTTATGAGCATACTTGACTTTTTAAGGAACGGTTGGATGAAAAAGCGGTGAGAACATATTTTAGAGAATCTCCTTATGGTGTTTTTGTTTGTTTCTTGTTGTTCTTTTTGGAGGGGGTATTGTTTTGTGATGAGGTCTCATGTGTCTTAGGCTAGCCTCAGGCTTGCTGTATAGCTCAGTGTATTAGTCAGGGTTCTGTAGAGGAACAAATGATAGAATAAGTCTATCATTCATCTGTCTGTTTGCCTGTCTGTCTGTCATCCATCTATATAATGAGGTTTCTATAGAATGGCTTACAGGTTGTGGTCCAGCTAGTTCAACAATGAGGGTCTACCAATGGAAGGTCCAAGAATCCTGTAGTGGTCAGTCCATATTGCTGGATGTTTCAGCTGGTCTTCAGTATATGCCAGAATCCTGAAGAAGAAATAGACTTGCTAGTGAGAGTGAGAACAAGTAGGAAAAGAGCTAGATGTGCCCAGCCATTTGGGTTTTAGTTAATTCCAGATATAGTCAAGTTGGCAACTAAGACTAGCCATTACACTCAGGGCAGTCTTTAACTCTTGATCCTCCTGTCTCCACGTCCCAAGTGTTGGGATTAAAAGGTTATCTCATGATGCTGTACTTTCTTTGAGATATTTAATTGGATTCTTTTTAGAGGCATAAGGCAACATTTGTTAGGTCTTTTGGACTTAGAATGCTTTGATCTGCTTGCTAGAATAAATGCATGTTCTCTGAGTATGTTTAGAAACATTACCCAGAAATAAATTGCTTTAGCCTTCATGCTTCCTGAGTACCTGAGTAGAAGTTTTAATTTTTCTATCACTTCTCTGTCCTCTTATGTAAGATCAGTGTATCATAGCTCCCCCTACTTTTGATGTATGAGTTACAAGTGATTCCTATTGTTTTGTAGGTAGTCTGTGTCAGTATTATTATAGTGAAGAAATATGTGTCACTTACTGTCCTACAGACATACACATAAGTTTCTAGTTACTTGGAAATTGCATTTTAATGGGAATATTTCAAGAGAATGCGTTAGTGCTATCTAATGATATTTAAAATGACTGGAAACCGACTCTTGGTATTTAAAAATAAGCAAAGTTGGAAATTACTGGTTGTAATAGAAAGAATGAGTTCTTTGAAAACTGAATTCTTGAAGTGCTTACCATTGTCTTTCTAATAGATGATAGAAGTGTTGAGTTTGTCAAAAGAAGAAGAGTGTGGTATACAATGTAAGGACAAATGGAAGTATCCTCATGTCTTGGTGTACTTTCTTTTTAGGAGCGGACAATTGAACGCTTAAAGGAGCAGCGGGACAGAGATGAGCGAGAGAAGCAAGAGGAAATTGATACCTACAAAAAAGATCTTAAAGACTTGAAAGAAAAAGTCAGCCTATTGCAAGGAGACCTCTCAGAGAAGGAGGTTAGGATTACCGAATTAGTCAGTCGTTGCATTATATGTATCTGTTGCCGTCTGCACAGTGCAGACAAGCAAGAAAGATTTTCTTAGTATCCCATGGCAGGAGTTTTAGATGCTCAGGAAGCTGAGAGGGCTCCAGAAGACTGGCTCATGTATTTCCTACTCCTTTACTACCTTGTTCTGTGTACTAAGAGTTGGTCTCTTATGGGCTCCTGATGCTTATGCAGATCCTAGAGTGGCTAAAGCCCAGTTACATTTGGAGAAACACTGCTAATGGTAAGAAAGGTGACACAAGAGGAGGAAATCTAACCAGAACCACTATTAGAAACATAATAGCCTATAACTTGGCTCACTTCATGAGTTTTGTTCTTGTTTTTGAATAATCCTGTTAGTATCACTTAAGTAGCTACAAAGTTGAATGTTATAATAACTAATCCAGTAGGTCTGTCTAATAACTGAAGGAAAGTTTGTAGAAGTAAGTTTCCACAAGAATTTCCTGCTAAGAGAGGGGAAACATGCACATTCAAATCTGTGTAGTTCCTAAGTTTGGCTACTTATATTCTTAAAGCTCTATGTCCTTTTTGTGAGACTAAGTACAGAGGGTTAGAAGTCTTGTTCTGTTTTTGAGATGAGGCCTCCTGTAATTCAGGCTAGCCTTCAACTTCTGATCCTCCTGCCTCTACCTCCTAAGTTCTGCAGTTACAGGTGTGTTCTGTGCCTGGTTTATGTGTTCCTGGATCGAACCTAGGACTTGATGCATGCCAGGCTAACTCTTTACCTGAGTTTCATCCCTAGTCATGTTTAGGACCCTTTTATAGTGGTGTGCAGTTAGTACTGAGGAGCAACCTGATTTTAATTAATGCCTGAAACTTTTATAGTTATGGATACTGTTGAAATGGAAACTTCCAAATACTATGAATATAAGTTTAAAAAAATTAAATCCACATTTTATTTCATGGTATTTATTCTAAATATGTCTTGCTTCTTTTAGACTTCTCTCTTGGATCTCAAAGAGCATGCTTCTTCCCTGGCTTCCTCAGGACTAAAAAAGGACTCACGGCTCAAGACCCTAGAAATTGCTCTTGAGCAGAAGAAGGAAGAGTGCCTAAAAATGGAGTCACAATTGAAAAAGGTTGAAGAAACAGTTCCATTATTACTTTTATTTTCATAAGAACACTGTAGATAGCTCTGAGTCCTTCTTTTCCTTTTTTTAAAGTTAAGGATTTACAGTGACAATACAGAATTTACAGTTAATTTTTATTGTTTCAAGATAGGTTTGGTCTTATGGTTGTGACCAGATACCCAAGATAAACAGTACTAAAGTAGGAAAAGATTTATTTAGAATTATAGTTTGAGAGATTACAGTTATGGTTAGATATTTCAATGCTGTTCGTGTTTAGTGAGGCGGAGCATCCTTGCCACCGGGAAGACAGATAGGAGTGAGAACAAAGTGTTTATTTTAGATCATGTCCCCAGTGATCTACTTCCTCTACTGAGATCCTACCTCTCAGTCAGACTTCTCAGCAGTGCCATCACATTGGGGTTTGGGGATTAACTCACAGATTTAGCCAGAACCTCCTGATGTACTGACTCGTTTCTCAGTCACCCCAGTAATGAACACTGGTAAATCAAGCCTTCAGCACATGGAGGAGAAAGACTTTCATCTCTGGGAGGTGGCTTCTAGAAGGTTCCTGCAGACTGCTCTTTGCTTATCCAGGGCTGTTTCTCTTTTCCTTTGCTCTTACCATGCTGTAGCTTTCAAGCACCCCAGTCTAGTCTAGAATTTTGATAGTGCATTAACATCCTGACTTGTCACTGCAATCATTTTTGAAGTTTGTGCTATTTTAACAGTTCCATAATGCATAATGTACATTTTGATTGCTGCCACCTTCTCTCTTGTTTTCATGTCTTTTACCTGGCTCCCAAGCCGTCAGTTGTTGTTGTTGCTGTTGCCGTTGCTGTTTTGTTTTTGCAGCACACTGAGTTTAAAGCCAGGTGTCTTAGTTTACTTTCAGTTGCTATGATAAACACCTTGACCACAAGCAACGTGAGGAGGAAAGGGTTTATTTCATACAGCGTACAGTCCATCATGAAGATCGATGAGGACAGGAACTGAGGCAGAGGCCATGGAAGGATTGTTATCTCCAGGGCGATACTGCCCACATGGGCTCAGCCTCGCCACAGCAAGAATTAGTTAATAAAATACCACAGAGAATGTAGGCAGTCTAGTGAGGCAGTCTCTTAATTGAGATTTCTTCTTCCTAGATGATTTTAACTTGTGTCAAGTTGATAAAAACAAAGCAGCACACCAGGGCCGTGTGACCATGGTTTGGTATTAGTGGAGCATGTTGAGCTCATCAGTGCTGATCGCAGTGTTTGCCAGTCAGCTGGAGTCTATCAGTAGTCGTACTACAGCAGGATGGGGTAGGACCGCATAGGACCCTCCACAACTGCCTGTTGACTGTTGACAGCAGGCCCGTCTCCTGGAAGCCACTGCTGGCAGCTACTTCTGCATGAGATCATGATTATATCATGCCCACAAGATAGCATTTTCTAGTTTTTCTCCATATGTCTCAGCCCTTACATTCTTTACATCTTCTCTTCTGTAATGCTCTCTCAGTCTGAGAGGGAGTGATATATGTCTCTTGTTGAGGGCTGAGCCCTAAACCATCACTTTTTCTTAGTATCTTGAGCAACCATGAGTCTTTTGCGTTTTGCCATCTCTCATTCCAAAGAAAAGATTCTCTGATTAAGACAGAGAGTAATACATGTGAATATAATTAGTATAATGTAAATTAGAGGTATTTAGAAAGCAGCTTGGCACTATGCCAACTTGACTAAAGATGAGCACTAAGTTACTCCTTAAACAGTATTAAAAAAAAGACCTTCCTACCCTTAGGTGCTTTAATTATGTTTATAGCATTAGAAATGTGGGTGGGTGGGGGCACATCCTCATAGAAGCAGGATGGGGGGATGAGATAGGGGGCTTGTGGATGGGGGGAAAATGAGGAAAGGGGATAACATCTGAGATGTAAATAAAATATCTAATAAAGAAAAAGAATTTAAAAAGAAACGTAATACTTCTTGTGTAGTGAGCCTCAAAACTAATGATAGAGTGCTTGGTTGTCCCCATAACAATAGTATCACTGTTGCACCAGAGGGTGTATCTTGCCTGGCAAGTGGTGTTAAAGTTCATAGGGTTCTTAGCTAGAGAAGACCATTGCCTTTTCTCCCTTAATAGCATGCAGTGCACCATCTGTACTACAAACACTGGCTTGCAAGGGGATGCTTCCAGCTCAATTCTCGTTTAATTTGTTTGTATCTCTTTTACTTTTCTCTTTTCCCTTATTGCTGTGTCTAGAACTTCAAGTACTATGTTGAATTGTAATGTAGAGTGAACACTTGTTCTATTCCTCATTTTAATGAGAATGCTGAGTTCTTCCCCACATGGGATCAGATTGTTTACATTTCCCATATATAGTTCTTACTAGATTGAGATAGGTACTTCCCATACCTAGTCTACTAAGAGTTTTTATTGTGGATCTTGTTGAATACTATTTTGTATCTTTTGAGATGATTTCTCTTCTGTTCACAGTATTTTTGTGTTTGTTTGTGTTTATTGTTCCATTTACCAAGACAGGGAGGGTCACTATAGACTTTACTGGGCAGTAACTTGTTTGTGTACCTTTGCCTCTGCCTTCTGAGTGTTTACAAGAGTGTGCTTCATGTCCAAGATTTACATCTTGAATTAAATATTCTACTTTATTTGCAAAGTTACCTAATTAATTCACTTATCCTAAGACATATTCTCACTATATAACACTAGCTGTCCTGCAGCTTGCTGTGTAGACCAGGCTGGATTGGAACTCACAAAGTTCCATCTACCTCCATCTTTCAAATGCTAGAATGTGTGCTACTATGGTCAGCTTTAAAATTGTTTTAAATCAGTGTTTCTAACTTCGGTTTGGGAAATCTCTCTCTTTGTGTCTGTGTGTGTGTGTGTGTATAAAAGTTGCAAAGGTCTTTAATGTGATTTAATATTCTTGTAATTCCATTTTAAAGTATAAATGAACTCAGCAGAGTTTAGATATAAAAGTCTGATACAGAATTTGCCATGATATTAAGAGACAGTTAATGATTCCTGTAGTTGCTGCCTCCTTTTCCTTCTCCTTCTCCTTTTCCTCCTCCTCTTCTTTCTTCCTTTCCTTCTCTTCTTCTTCCTCCCCCTTCTCCCTCCCTCCTCTTTTCTTCTTTCTTTTTTTTTGGGGGGGGATTTTCTATACAGGGGTTTCTCTGTGACGCTTTAGCTGTCCTAGAACTCACTCTGTGGATCAGGCTGGCCTCAAACTCACAGAGATCCATCTGCTTCTGCCTCTTGAGCGCTAGGCTGTGCCACCACTGCCCAGCAGATTGATCTTTTTCTTAATGTTTATTTCTTGTGGATCATTGGCTCCTGAGTTATATTTAACCTTGCACTTCTGTTTAGTTACTGGTCATTCCTCTCCTCTTCCCCAGTCATTCTTCTTTTTCTCCTATTCATTCCTATGGACTATATTATTTTTATTTTACTTTAAAGGTATATTTTGAAGATTTATTATTAGGGCTGGATGAATGGCTCGGCAGCATGTATTGCTCTTTCAGAGGACAGGTTTGATTTCCAACACCCACATCAAGCAGCTTCCAGCCGTTTGTGATTCCAGTTGCAGGGGATCCAATGCCTCTGGCCTCCATGGGCACCTACATTCACAGGCACAGACAGACACACATAGGATTAAAGACTTTTAAACAAGTTTTATTATTATTAATGTATATGTTTGTGTATCCGTGGATGTGGGTGCTTACAGAGTTCAGAAGATGCATATTGGGTTTCCTGGAGCTCTCGTTATAGGCAGCTTTGAGCCAACTGACATGAGTGCTGAAAACTGAATTATGGACCTTTGGAAGAGCAACAAGAGCTTTTAACTATTGAGTCATTTTACATGCTTCTTGTCTGTTTTAAATCAAATAGAAATTATCTTGAGTGTCATCTTATATGCCTCTTCTCTGTTTTAAATAGAAATTATCTTGAGTGCATTGTACAGACTCATTTGTTAAGTGATTGAGTTTTTGTCCTATGTCAGTTAAAGGCTGGGCAATGAGGATGTGGTGATGGGCAATATAGAACTGCCCATTGTCTTCAGAGAACTAATAGTCTTTGTTAGGGAAAATAGACACATAGCAGAGTTGAGTAAGTCACATGGTCTAGGGTGCAGAGGAGCTCTCCATTGAATTGACACTTAACTATCAAAGTTAGGATACTCTACCATGTATGGACCCCAGGACGCTGGTATTTATACTTTCATATTTATAGCACAAATAATAGCCATAGTTAAATGTAATCAAATTTACCTCAGTGGCATTGATTAGAAGCTGTTGTTGATACTTGTTTGTCTTTTGTGACCCCTCCCCCAAACCTTTGTTTCCTATTTCCTATTCATTATCGTGTGTGTGTGTGTGTGTGTGTGTGTGTGTGTGTGTGTGTAGTGGGGATGCTTTTATTCATTGCTACTTTTGTTTGCATCCTCAGTTTGTCTTTTTCTTCCTCTTGATATATAAATATAATGAACAGTCTGTGAAATAGGTCCTGTCCTCTTCCTTGTTGTTAGACACACTATATTAAAGAGTCACTGTAGCTTTCTCCTGTCCATGAGAGAATGATCAACAAAGGAATTTCTCTCCTTTAACTACAAAATTAGCAAAACAATGAAACAAACTAATTTTGGTAGGCTGGAGAACAGTAATCTCTGTTTATTCCCCAAACTTGCATAGTTGTCTCTGATTACATTAAAGGATAGATAGTAAGTGTTGAAGAGAGTAAATTTTTCCCCTCTGGAATGGAACCTTGAATGGATCTGATGAAGCATTCACTTTCAGAAATGTAAATAATACTTTTATGACTTAATTTACACAAAAATTTCTCATATTTTTCTAAAATGTTTTCTGAAGAATTTATCTACCTCTTTAATATTGTTGAAATATTTAAAGAGATATAATATACTTTTTTGCTTACTCAATAAGAAAAGTGAATGTTTTAGTCTTTATGTTCTCATCCAGTACCTTCACTATACACACGTGGCTTTCAGACATTTGTGAGAAGGAAGATTTCAGGTTGCTTCGAGACATTTGAAGCTTGGTCCTCAGCTGGTCGTACTCTTTTGGCAGGTACAGAAGCTTTTAAGGTGAGGTCTAGATGGCAGAAGTAGATCACTAAACCCCCTTAGGGTTTAGCAGGTTATCCTTGTAACTGAGCTCTCTGCTTCCTATCTGTCCCCAGCATGTACCAGGGCATGCTGAGTCCTCTCAGCTCACACTGCCATGACTGGGACCGCAGTGCTGGTCCTTCCTCATGATAAACTTTACCTTTAACCACCAGCCAAAGCAATCCCTCTTCCCTTGTGACTTTTTTTCAGATATTCTGTTATAGTAACAAGAAAATTACAAGTAATCACTTGGAAATTAATTTTAAATTAAGGAATTTTAGTATACTCTAAAATATATTGATATTATTGGCTACCTTTTACAACAGAACCCTGAATAATATCTTTTCTTAGTTCTTAGAGTGGGTCTTACTTCTTACCTTCTGATTGTCAATCCCAGATTTCTTGTAAATTCTGAACTTTTTGCTGTCCTATGTACATTAGGCTGGTCTTGAACTCACAGAGATTCACCTGTCTCTGCCTCCAAGTACTGGGATTAAAAGTGTGAGCCCAGCCAAGAGTTCTGTTATTTTTACCTAGCTCCATTTTCCCAGTTCAGTTTTATCTGTATGATTCTGAACACTGTAGACCATATGACTTAGACATTTGGTAACGCTACATAAGGAGAAGGAAATGCAGTTAGGGCCTGAGGGACTAAGTCTCATCATTGATGTAATAGGAATGAGATCAGGATTTAGACCCTCCAATGCCCTCCTTATTAGTCTCACGCTAAAGCATCAGTTGGGTTATGATGACTTTTTTTGCCTCATAATAAATATTCCAAGATAAAATAGCATTTTTAAATTAATCCATTTGTAAATTAAAGTAATTCCTCTCCCTTTATTACTAATATTTTCACCATGTGATCCGTAAGCAAAGAGACACCATTAGAAACTGAAGATTAGCCATCTAAACTTTGAAAACTTTGTTTTTGGGTAGGCACATGAAGCAACGTTGGAAGCCAGAGCCAGTCCAGAGATGAGTGACCGAATACAGCAACTGGAGAGAGAGATTGCCAGGTATAAAGATGAATCCAGCAAGGCCCAAACAGAAGTTGACCGTCTCTTGGAAATCTTGAAAGAGGTGGAAAACGAGAAGAATGACAAAGATAAGAAGATAGCTGAGTTGGAAAGGTAAGAAAAGGGGGTAAGTGGTGCTTGCTGAGGCAGGAAAATTCAACTTTGACAACTTTTGAGGCAATGTTTCCAATAGTATGTACAGTTGAACTAGGTACTTCCTTGCTTTTTCTACTATATTATCTACTTATTCTTCTAAGTCAGTGTAAAGTCTTTGCTACAGTCCCTAAAAGATAATAAGGAATAGGGATAAACTACTACCTGAATATCACTGACAAGAGAAGATGTTCATTCATGAAAGGCCGTGTGCTCTTAGCTATATTCCAGAGAGTCCAAAGGGGTCCTTGGTTTTATTATTGCTTTGTGTAATGCGTCAGTGGTTCTCAAGCTTAAAAAGTTGTTGAGTTCATAATCTTTTGGGCTGTGAATTTTTAGAATGAATAATTTAGAGCATGGGAAAGCAAATCATATTAGCTTTAAATTAAAAGGGAGATTATGACGCTAATGTAAGAGACTCATTGGTGAGTCTTAGCAGGTTTTATATTTGAATTCTTCACAGTGAGTTTTATTTGAACAGATCCTGCCAGAGATAGCTCTCTTGGGATATTTTTTGTCTTTTATAGTGAAGATCAAGTATATAGTCTTGGGATATTTTTTGTCTTTTATAGTGAAGATCAAGTATATAGTCTTATTACCGTTTCCTTTTCTATGGTCTATTTAATTAACATCATCTCACAAAGACACAGAAACACCTTTTCCAGTAGAACTTCATAGTCACCATATTCTTCTAGATACCTGGAAGTCACTAATTCTTAAAGATTTTGAAAAGTGATGTTTTAGGAAGAATTCATTTTCTTAAAAGCTAGAAAGTTTCCGACAGCATCTTTAAACTATTTACTAAAGTTTAAATTTTGGGAGTTAGAAGTAAGCTTGATATTTTCCTTTCGAGTTACTATTTCTTCTATTCCACATTTGTAGACTTTATTCCTTCAGTGAAATGCAAATGTAGGGTTTCTCATTCCTACCTATACGTTTTGGGTTGCTATTCACTACGTATTCTGTAGTTCTTGATCACTTATTTATTTCTATGTGTACCAGTGCTTCGTCTTCATGTATTTATGTGTACTGGTGTGTGTGCCTGCTGCCATTGGAGGTCAAAAGAGGTGGTTGGATTCCCTGGAACTGGGAGTTAGAAATGATTGTTAGCTACCATGTAGAGTCCAGGAATCCAACCTGGGTCTTCTGGGAGAGCAGCTATTGCTTTTATCCACTGAGCCTTAGCTCTAGCTGCTTTGATAAAATTCTTTAAATCAATATTCTAAGAATATAGATTGTGTGCCTTTTCGTTCGTGTTGATCTTTGCACATCTCCCTTTCCACAGCATGTTTGTGTATACACACTTACTTACATACTTTTTGAGGAGCCTGAAATAATTAGTACTGCATTTGTATTAAGGTATGATAATTTTGAAGAATGTTATCCTACTCTTTCAACAAAGAAATTTCTGGATAATATCCCTTTCTTGTTTGATTTGTTAAATTAAAATACCTTCATTTGAAGTAATTACTTTCTGTTGTATGCAACTAGCCTTAAAAATGATTCATTTTTAGCTTAATATTGTTTTTACTTTTTTATTTTGTTTTTGCAGGATGGACATGTTGCGAAGGAGAATAAGAAGTAGGGCTAAGTTAAACACAAAAGATTGAAAACTAGGAACACCATGTGAGAGGGAATGTGTGAGGTGTTTGTCTGTACTCAGTATTTTTCCAGTCCCATTCATTTCTCTGCATTTCATGATTTCCCTTTTCTTTACAGCCAAGTAACATTCTACTGTATGTATCTACCACATTTTCCTTACCCATCAATCAGCTGATGGGCATCTAGGTTAATTCCATTTCCTAGCTGTTGGGAATATAGCTGCAATGAACAAGGATGTGGAAGTATCTTTATAGTAGGTCGTAAAGTCCGAGGAGTGGGATGGATGGGTCTCAGATTAGTTTTAAATGATCTGCTTCTTCAGGAATTTTTTTTTTTTTTTTTTTTTTTTTTTTTGTTTTTTGAGACAAGGTTTCTCTGTGTAGCCCTGGCTGTCCTAGAACTCACTCTGTAGACCAGGCTGGCCTCGAACTCAGAAATCTGCCTGCCTCTGCCTCCCAAGTGCTGGGATTAAAGGCGTGCGCCACCACTGCCCGGTGAATTTAATTTTTTATACATTGAAATACATTGTATAATTAATTAGTTGTATCCATTCTCTGGTCATACAACTTCGTAATATTGTTTGAAGGCCACAAAATTTTTCTTACAAACAGCCACCACCATGACCATGACCATGACCATGACCACAACCACCACATACTCTAAAAACTCGGAGTAACAAAATCCCAGCCCAGTTGCTCTTGTCCTCTTTGGTCAGAACACTTATTTGAAGGCTTCTCATCTCAATGGGATTTGTCTGTCTGCTTAAATTTAATCAAGTATCTTGAGCAGAAGTGGGTTTGTTCTGTATCACAGTTTGCTGAAGAACTAAGGTAGATTTTCATTTCCTTTCATTTTTGGGTCCCATTTTTATAAACTGAGCAGAGCTTGGTTTTGGAGTTGGTCCATGCACTCTCTGAGATAGCTGGGGTTATTTCATAGTCTTTGTTCCCAGATTTAGTGCTGGAGTGTGTGTCTGGCTGTTGTTTCTGACTGAAGTTTGCTTCTTGTGTTGCCCTTCTACTGTTTCCTGTATGATTTTCTTTGTTTTTTTTTTTTTTTTCCTAGTCTTGTTCTCCTAGAGTTTATGTATCTTAATGTTGTATTGTGCATGTTCTCTCTGTATCATGACCATTCTCAGAAAGCCAGTCTCTCACAGATAATACTGCCATCCCCAGGTTCCTGTGTCTGCACCATTGTGGAAGTTGGTGACCATACTTGGTAAAGTGTGTGTATGTAAGACTTGGTCTTCTTATAAATTGTTGCTCCTGTTGCTGGAGTAAACCAGCTGGAGTTGGCTTGGGACTTTATTTGATCAGCATTACAGCCATCCATTTGAGCTATACCTCTTATGTACTCTCTGCTTTAAATAAAATCAGCCTGCACTCTCTCTTAGTAGGTTCTATATGCTAGCTTTATCACTTTAGTCTTTTTTCTCTTTCTCTTGTTCAGGAATCTTTGAGGTTGATGTTACTATGCTGAAACACTTGTATTTGGAGACACAATCTCATGCAGTCCAAATTGGTCATGAACTTGCTGTGTTAGCTGTGGATATCTGATACTTCTGCCTTGATTTCTTGTGTGTTGGGAGTACAGTTGTATGCCATTCCTGATTTATGTAGTGCTAGAATCTGATCCTGGGGCTTTGTGTATATTAAAAAAAAAAAAAAATCAGTCTACCATTTAAGCTGCATACTCAATCTGGGATACTCTTTTGGTAGCCCCTGGTAGAACTTCAATTCCATCTTGTTCTTTAGCATGTAATATTTACTTCTAGAAGGTATTCAACAATGTTTAAGTACAAAAAGAAAAGAACTAATGAAACTTAAAAGAAAATTCTTTGATTTTCATATTACTTCTTTACCATTAAAAAGTTACAGAATTAATCTTTGTGGATGAAGAATTCCTTTCCCATGTTGGTTACTAAGAAAATTGCAGTGTTTGTTAGAAAGTGTATTAGTGGGATTCTTTACATTTAGTGTAGTAACACTCTTTCACCAACTACAGTTCCAAAAAGAGTGTGAGTCAAGCCCATCCATCCATCCATCCATCCATTCATCCATCCATCATGAGTAGAGATATTTTTTTCCAATTGAAACTAATCATTAATGAATTCATTTTCAATAAGAGAAATAAATCTAGTTGAGGAAGGGTTCATAGGAACAGGAAGGGAAGATTTTTTTTTTAAAAAAAAGACATTGTCTTACATGTTTGGGATGATTTTAGAGGCTGGTTAAGCAAGTCTGAAATCTAGTTCCATTAATGGAGGTTTATAAATCCGGATAGCATTTGTATAGGCACAAGCCAAAGCAGTGCTCCTTTGTCGCTCCTGTAACCTCAGCCCTATTTCCAAGACCTAAATAATTCATTTGTGTTCATTCAGGTTATCTTGGATAATATCCCTTAGTAAAGTGACTAGAGGAGTGTGTGTGTGTGTGTGTGTGTGTGGTGTGTGTTACATCTCATGCATAGTTACACCCATGTGTGCCAGAGTTCAGTGTCAGGTATTTTCCTCAGTCACTTCACTTTATTTTATGTGACAGAGTATCTCGTTGAATTTGAAGCTCACTGATCAGCTAGCCTGGCTGGCCAGAAAGCCCCAGGATCTGTACTCAGGTCCTCATGTTTCCATAGCAAGCACTTTGCTGACTCAGTGTGGCCTTGGTGAGTTAATGTTCATGGAAACCACCATCCAGTGGCTATGGATAGTCTTTACAGAGAAAACAAAGTGGAGAGTAAGATGTCCTTGTCTGAATAAGTAGGTTTAGATTACCTCATGCTTTTGCTTTCCGTTGCTGTGATAAAACACCCATCCAAACCAGCTTGGTGAGGAAAGTGTTTATTTAGCTTCCTCTTCTACCTCATAGTTCATCATTGAGGGAGCCAGGCAGGAAGTCAAGCAGGAACCTGGAGGCAGAAACTGAAGTAGAGATAGATCATGGAGGAACACTGCTTTCCAGCTTGCTCTCAGGTGGCTCAGTTTTCATTCTTACACAGTCCAGACCACCTGCTGGGGGTGGCATTGGCCACCATTGGCTGAGTTTTCTCATGTCAATCATTAATCAAGAAAATGCTCTACAAACTTGTCTATAGGCTAATTTGGTAGAGGTAATTCTTCAGTCTAGATTCCCTCTTCCCAGGTAATTCTGTGTTGTGAAACATTTGGAAAAAACCGATCAGCATACCTCTGGAAACAGAATACTGTAACTAAAAATATGTCTTCTATACTTAGCATGTTAGTTTCCATATAGATCTATAAATAATAGACTTGTCTATGGCTTTTTATGCCAGCTCATGTCTAGTGTCTCTCCTGGTCATTCTCTTGGTCCTACTCTTTCCCTACTCCTTCCACTCCATGGTCTCTCCAAGTCCTAGCACTGGCTCTGCTCTCCAGCTCTGCCCACTTAAGGATGTGAAAGCCAATCCAGCCTTGTCTGTTATGGAATATGACTTGAAAGTTGCTGAGATGTCTTGTTCAACAAGTGTCCTGTTCACCCTACACCTGCGTGGTTTGCCCAGAAGATCATTTTGAGGTTATGGACAACTTATTACGATTTAGCTTCCTGGATCTTTTGTCTCTGACTAGAGAGGAAGAATATACAACTGTGACCTCAGAGCAGTGTTCCCACAGCCTAGCACAATGTCCCCACTCGCTTACTGTGCTATCCTCTTCAATAGAATTCACAGTAAAAACCATCTCTATTTTTCAGCCACACAGAGCTTGAGTTCAGTTGACCCCAGCAAATGCTCGATGTCTTAAGACTCCAGGGGCATACACATTAGAGTGCTGAGAGTCCTAAGTTTAAAATTGGCTTCCCTTGCTTACTGTAGGTGGTTTTTACTAGCTACCCCTAGGCCTCAAGGAAAAGTGATGAAGCCACCTTCTAGGTAACAGAGTGGAGGAAATGAGTTGGTGTGCACCAATGCTAGGAGTTGCCTATTGGGCGTGGTTTTGTTTTGTTTCTGGAGTTAGATGATCCCAGCCTGGCCTTAGAGCTTTTCAAACAAAAGTCCAAAGAGGGGTAAAAGAGAAGGCCCTGCTCCAAACAAAATTCTGAGGAACTCAAACTACTGGGTATGGGGTAAAGAAAAGTGTTGTCTCTCATAATTGTCAAGAAATTCAAACCTTGGAAAATGGCCGAATGGGCTGTTAGCAAGTTGTGCTAGATGCTGTATTCTAGGAACCTGTACCAAGGACGATGACTGTGATGGAAAAGGTGCTGAGCATGTAGATGGACAGCTCCTTCTCAGAGGCTTCCCAGCTCAGGCAGTGATACGAGCTAGGGCAGCCACTGGTGGTACAATGAATGTGGTCTTGGCTTATCATGGGCAAGTGTTCGAATATGAGCAGGCAACAAGACACAGTCTGGATGCTGACCTGCAGGAAGAAGTGGAGGAGATACAAATATAACAGCTTATTTTTCTGGTGGAACTTCAGGAAGGATATCTGCTGGGAGGGGCTTGGCTTCCTGGTTGCCTGCATGGAGCCCATCTCCATTTCCCTGGTATTCTCTGTTTCCTGCATGGGCTTCACCTTGACCTTGATGTGCTTATGTTGAATCTGAGCCATGAAGAATTCCATGAGGAAGAAGAAGGAGGTTATAAAGATGAAGTAGAAATAATACCACATTTCTGAAGTAGGAATGGTAAACAATTGTTCAAAACACTCCATAAGACGAGGGTAGGTGATATCTCTGTGGCATTTGACATCTTCATAGATGTGGTACCATGCCCACCGGAACACATACATCACTGTGCTGACACCGAGATTAGTCTTCACCACAGCATCCACCCAGCAAAGTAGCCAGATTTGCTACTTACTACTGAGTACAGCACAGGGATGACTCCAGTCATCAATGCAGGCTCCATATTTGTGACTCTAGGACACTGATGGAACTGGAGACCAGAGCTTTTGACTGCACCCTAGGAAGGAATGCAAAGCCAAGAGAAGTTGGGGTTAGTAAGTAAGAGCAATTGCTAAAATAGTTTGACCACATCCCTGAAGCTCCATGCCTGAGTTTCAAGTCACTCAGCATCTCTCCAATTCTTGCTAGCTCCCATTCCTTCCTCCATCAGTTACTGCCTTCCCATGTTGTAGTTCCCATCTCTCCAGTCAGTTTAGGGCCTCTGCTGTGTGAAAATTTGAAATGTAGTTCTTGTTTGCTTGCTAGAGTACTTGAGGCTAGGAATCCAACTTTCCCCCCATATTTACAAGTCCATATTATCCAGAATGGTGCATCAACATAGTGTGGACCTAATTACATTAGAAGTTCCTATTGTGTCTGTCTAGTCTAGGTTTATGCATTCTTCCTTTGTCAGAAAATTGCACAAGACTAAGAAAAAATAACACACCCTTGTCTTTCTTGCTGCTGAGCACACAGGACACATGACTTATATTCACTCTGTTCTATGTGTAGCTCTTTAGATGTAGCTGCCACCATAAGTAATATTAGCAGTGGCAGTTCATGAGCCATAGGTACAGTGTGAGCTTTGTGATAGTGGGCTGGGTCTCCATCGATGCATTCTTTTTTTGGAAGATAATTTGAGTATTTGTGTTTGGGTGACTATCTCTTTTCTCTCTGTCTCTCTCTCTCTCTTATTCTCTCTCGTGTGTTTTGTGTGTGCATGTGTGAGTGTTGAGGAGGGACATGTGTACGTTACTATGGGTCAAACCCAGGCCTTCACCTTTCACATATGCTAGATAATAATATCTCTCAGTTCTTCATTTTTATTTTGAAATAAAACAAAGGTTTCACTGTGAATAGCCCAGGCTAGCCTTGAATTTGTTTTCATCCTGCCCAGCCCCTGGAGTGCTAGAATTATAGGAATATGCTTTGTCCTGCTTTATCTTACACATATTTTTTCATATGATGGTGACCAATCATTTGAAGCTTATGGTACTTAATTGATGATTTGAGTATTTTATTGTGACAAAATATTCCTAGTATAAACTCTATTGTTGAACTTCTTTTGTGGCATTAAGTTCAAAACCATCAACCTCACCCATTTACCAAATGATTTTTTATATTTGCATTTGAAACTCTATACCCGCAAAACATTAATTGTCCTTCCCTCTTGAAGGTTACCATTTTGCTTTGTAATATTCAAATTCCATGTAAGAGTCTGTATGTATGTATGGTGTGCACATTACCACTCTTTGTCAGCTGATACTGGAGCCGTTCATGCACCAGCAGCAGGAATGGTGGCCTTCAGAATGAGCGGGTGGGCCCAGGTCTAGCTGATGGAACAGACAATCAGGAACGACCAGGAGAGTAGGTGGGGACACGGGAGTATGAACACCTAGGGCCAGCACTTGTGTACCAGGCTCTTTCCTATAAGATGACAGTTATGGACCGGCCATAATTATTCTTGTGTTTCAGTTAAGAAAACTTAGACCATAATTTCTGATCAAAAGACTTACTTCTAAACTAATAATTGGCAGTTAGAGTGTTCTGCTGCTGGGCCACATCTCAGAGCCCCTTGTCCCCGTCTTCCCGCAGTGGTGTAGCTAGTGTAGCTTTGCTGGAAACCTTTCACCCAGCCCACCACCTGCCACTCTGCCAGCCGCTTTGCAAGTTTTCACAATGAAAGTGCTCTTGGCTGGCAATTTTGAGGCCTCTACTAATCAGCAGAATGCAGGCCCAGAGAATTCTACAGGTTAAGCCTCCTTGATTGAGAAGGAGCCTGCTATCAATGGCCGGCTGAAGTCAGTTCTGTCTGGATCTGTCTCTCTCTTCAGTGTGCCTATATTTTCAGTAGCGTGCACTTGGGAACGATAATCAGTGGGTTCAACAAGCTTTATTATCAGTTCCCTTCCCATCCTTTTAAATTCCTCAACCTCTAGATTGTGCATTTATGTGTATGTCCATAAGTGCACATCCGACTGTGTATTCACATGTGCTCGTGTGGGAGCCAGAGGCCAGCCTCCAGTGTCATTTACCTGTCATTTTTGCAATGAAGTCACTTACTTGGCCTAGAACTCACTAATTAGGCTTGGTTACCTGGCCAGTGAGTCCCGGAGATCTGCCTGTCACTGTCGATACAATGCTGGGATCGCAAGCATATGTTAATAACCCTGGCTTTCTTTATTTTTAAATATGAGTTCTGAGAATTGAACTCAGCTTTTTATGTTTGCACAGCAAGCATTTTGCTGAATTATCTGACTGTCCCAACCTCAGTCTCTACAGTTCCCTCATCTCCTTCTTTAAAACTGAAAATACAGAAATTATTAGCCAAGACCCTTGTTTCCTTTCCAAATCCACGAGCCCATTTTTACTGATTATTATCTTCTTGGTGACAATGGTGGAAAGGCTCTGCCCCTTCCCTGTAGAAACTCATTCTCTCCAGTGAACTCCAGTGAACAGACACCTTGTCTGTTACTTAGCATTCCCATGAGACCCCAGCTTCAGTTCCTCTGCTAGAACCCTTCCCTAGTTAGCGTGGAAGCAATCTCTTGTATAATGTGGCCCCAAGTCTCCACTGTATTTCACAGTGAAGCTGCTCAAAAGAACTGACTGTCGTCTTAGTCACTGTTCTACTGCATAATCACAGCAACTCTTAGGACTGGCTTATAGTCAGAGGTTAGTCCATTATTACCATGACAGGAAGCATGTTGTCCACCAGGTAGATGTTTTGATGCTTTGCTTTCTTTTTCATTTTAAAACACCCTTCCTTCCTTCCTTCCTTCCTTCCTTCCTTCCTTCCTTCCTTCCTTCCTTCCTTCCTTCCTTCCTTCCTTTTCTCCCTCCCTCCCTCCCTCCTTCCCTCCCTCCCTCCCTCCCTCCCTCTCTCCTTCCTCCCTTCCTTCCTCCCTTCCTTCCTTCCTTCCTTCCATCTTTTCCTTTTTATTCAATCTGCAACTCTAACCTATGGGTAGATCTTCCCTTTTCAGCTAAACCTCTCTTCACAAACATGGCTGTAAATCCAATCACATTGACAATAAAGATTAACTATCACATGTCTACTCCCTTGTCAGCTTAATATATATTTAAAATCAGAACACTTCATCCCTGTTCTTCAAAGGCTCATGAATATCTCACAATGCAAGATAAGGTAGCTTTGTGGCCAAAGGCACTTGTTGCCAAGCATGGCAACCAGAGTGTGAGCCCCAGAATCTAATGGTATCGGGAGAGACTTCTGCCAGTTGTCTTCGTGCCTCCATACATGTGCTATGGCATACACATGTGCAGAGACATACACAAACATTTATTAATGAACCAAAACAAATTCCTAACTATAAAGCCCTTGAACATAATATGAAAGATGGACTAAAGTAACATTGAAACCCATTTGCAAAAACACCAAATGTTACAGTTCTATTTGTTGCTGACTTGTGATGGAATCATTTGGACTCCCACAGCCTTGGGTAGCCTACCCTTTAGAGTTCCCTCCCCTTTCTCCCTCCCTCCTTTCCTCCCTCCCTCTTTCTCTCCTTCTCCCTCACCTTCCCTAGGCCACCTGCACTCTTTGCTATAGCTTTCCTCAGTCCAGTCTCACAATTCTGGCCTCTTAGACATTCTGGAGTCTCCATTCTAACTCTCTTTCTAACTGTATAGCTCCTCCTTTGGCCTTTTAAGTCCTTTTGCAGGCAGTCCACTCTACTGTATACCACCATCTCAGTGTTTCTCTGACATCTTAGTGCAAGCTCTAGGACACACCACATTGAATTTTGTGTGCCTGGAAGCTCCATGGACAGTGATGCCAAGTTCTGCTGCACAGACAATGTGCTGCACATCCATGGCTCTAATGCTTCTGTGTTTTGGCAGCTGAGCCTGGGAAACCATTTCCCTAGGTAGCTGTTATTCAGTCCCTTTATTCTCACTCTCAGTTCAATCTTCTCTTTCAAATGAATGCGTTTTGCAACCTCTGGAGCCTTAGGTAGTGAGATCTTGTCCTCAGGGACCCTTTCCTATTGTTCCAGTGTGAATGTGAGGTTTTTTCCTTAGGTGCATTCATCACTTTAATAGTTGCACCTACTTCCTCCACTCTCATCTTGTCTGTAACTTTGAACTCACTTATGTTTCTTTCCTTGCCTAAGTGCATATATTTAAGAAATATATTTCCATGTGTTTCTGCTGTTTTACTGTAAATCTGAGGAAGAGAAATCAGTCTGTATGTTATATGATCTTGAAATTTGTGCCAAATAGCTTAGTCTGTTACTTTTGAATTCACCTTCACTTAAGTTTATATGACATGGTGGAACACAAGAAAAAATTTTTGCCAGAATATGAGTGGGTTAAAGCCCACTCTTTGATAGTCTTAATTTCCCCCTGAAACCTTTTCTATCAGGCCTTTACTGTCTGCGTTTCTATTGGCATCTTGGTCTTCCAGACTCTTAACAGAATGGCCCATTAATCTTGGCTTACATTCTGGGACCTCTCTAGCATCCTGCTTCAAACTCTTCCACATTACTTTCACAAATCAGTTCCAAATGCTAAAGAACCACATGGTCAAGTTTATTACATCAACAGTCCCACTCTTTGGTAGCAATTTACTGTATTAGTTACTTAGTTGTGGTAACCAGATTTCTTACAAGAAGCAATTTAAAGGAAGAAGGATTTATTTTGGCTCATGGTTTGAGAGTGTAGTTCATCATGGTGGGAAGGCATTGTGGTGGAAATGGGAGGCAGTTGGTTCCAATGTGTCTACAGTTAGGGGCAGAGAGAGATGAATGCTCTGCTTTTGATTCTTAAAGTAAAAATTAGGTCATGAAAACAATCATGATGACATTGGGCATTATAAATCTTAACTGCTGAGGAAGTAGTACTGATTTCCCTTACACTGACTACTTTTCAGAAAAAGAAATCTGCCTGTTATAAAAGGCAGTAATGACTGGTAGAACATTTGTGCAGTGGAGGGCTGTTAAACATGGCTACTTGGCAAGTCTTAATGCTGGACAATGTTGGAAATGAAATTTTTTAAATAGAGCCATTTTTGTTCATTATTGTTGTTAGATTGTTTTATTCAAGGAAGTTAGCAGGTTTGGATTGATTAATATCAGTTATGATTAAGGAAAAAGTTGACTTTGAGAAAATTTTTTCAAATTTTTTAAGGATATTAGTTTTACAATCTAAAAGGAGCAGAAGCTGTCAGTGTTGGTGTGTGTTCCCCCCCACCCCCCACCCCCGCTTTGGATGACTTGAGTCCTCTTCATGAAGTAGGGTGGTGAGGGAGTAACCAGTCTTAAGGGGAGTGTAAAAAACTCACCTGACTGAATGCTGATGTTTAATATAAAACCTCAAATGCCAGTGGCAGCAAGACAGCTCAGCTGGCAAAGGTACTGGCCACCAGTCCTGATAAGCTGAGTTTGATCCTCGGAAACCCACATGGTGGAATGAGAGTATAGACTCCTACAAGTTGTCCTGTGACTTCCATACACAAGCCATAGCAATTTACATATGCCTGCACATACATGCAAAATACTTACATGAATTTAAAACCTAAACCACAACTAATGCCAGTTTTAGCTATTTAAATATATTGACAACATCCACCCCCCTTGTCTTTAAGAAATTTGCTCCCCTCTCCCCAATAAGTGGTCAGTGTTAGACAAACATTTTAAAGAAAATTTCATCAAAGTATTAAACTCTAATAGGAATGTATCTGTTATGATCTCAGATTCTAATTTTTAGTGCCTGTGAAGCATCTGCATGATTCTGTCCTCTTTACTCTGTGTTTTATGCCTTACCCCATTCATGAATGTTAGTAATTTAAAATATTGTCCTTATTAATTCTTTCTAACTTTCTCTTTCACGTTTTCTTCCTGGATTTGCTGTTTTCTTCAGTCTCACCTCAAGGTCAGTATGCTTGATATAAAAGAGAGTGTAATTGAGGTTATTTACTAACCTTATTTTCCATTCCAATTGGGACTAAGATGATAGAATGTATTCCAGGAAAGTGGTGCCTAGATCTAGATCTGAGCATACAAAATGTCAAGAAAGTAAGCTTTGCATAGTAGTGAATGCAAATTTTTGTTCTTTGGAAGATAATGAGAATATTCAGAATGCATGACTGAGTGGGTTTTTACTGAAAAAACTGAAGATGTAAAGAAGCACCAGGGGATAAATGGCCTGGAGAACTTATTTTCATCTGGATAGCACTTTATTAGCAATGTCTTGGTTAAGAAATTAAGCAGGGCAAAAAGAACAAAAATAATGTAAATTGAAGTATAAAATTATGATAGAGTTAAAATTATAAGCTTGTTTATGTCATATACTTTACCAAGCAATTTTTCTATCATAATAATGAAATGATATGTAGTCCCTGTTTATAAAAGCGCCCATCTCTTGATACTTAATGGCTAGCAGTAGGCAGGGGAGGTTGTTTTCTCATGGGGAAGTAGGCACAAAGAAAATGATTGCCCAGGTTCAGGCAGCCAAATGGCTGTATTTAGCTGTGATTTTGTTTTAGGTATGCTTTATCCCAGACAGGGCATTTAAGTAGGTAACCTATATTGGTTTTACATTTCTGATCTTCCTTCCTGTCTCTTTATGTTATATGAACTCCAGATTGAAAAGTAGTCCCAGATTATTTGGCTTTTCCTCGGCTTCTCATGTGTAGGTTTTACTCTGTTAAATTGGGATGATTATCAAATGTAAAGATTGAATGAGTTATTCTAAGTAGCATTAGAGCATAGGGGCACAGGAAAAATGGTCATTTCTTGACAGTACTTAGTAGTACTCTTCCCACAAGACTCTATTCTTGGACTATGTTCCAAATGAACCCAGTTGCTTTTTGTTTCACTTTAATATTTGATTTGTTGTCAGCTTTCCTCACTGCTGTCTGCTTCTGTCCTCTGTTAGTAGTGGGGATCATAAACTGAAGGAAGACTACCCATTAATGGGGGAAATCAACTTGTGAAAACCTTCCCATCTCTCCATAAAACATCATAAAGTAGAAACACAAAAGCAGTATGGAAAAGCAAGCTAGTAGAAAGCTCCCAAAGCCTGCAGTTCCTCAGTAGCTGAAACTAAAGATAGTGGGAATTCCAAAGAATTCAAAGTACTACATCTAGAAATTTAAAGAGGATTCAACAAACAAATGAATGAGGTAAGGAAATATATTTAGGATCTACAAGAAAACCAATGGTGTGGATGAGAAATTGAAAAACATAGTGAGAAAATTGAGATTTTCAAAAAAGAAAATGGAAAACAAAACCAAATAAAAAATGCAATGGAAAGCTTCATCAGCATACAATGTCACATTGAGGAAAAATACCAGCATTAGAATACAAGATTGAAGAAAAATGCATTTAGACAATCACAGCCAAGAACTTTGGGCTATGAATAAGAAAGCAGCCAAATATATCCACTCGGTAGAAAAGGAAACTGAGAAAAAAAATTGAGGCATAGAATAAACATTCAGTTAAATCAGAAAAATTTTTACATTGAGGGAAAAATATGGATATAGGAGAGATATTTAGAACCTCAGGTAGACACGATCAGAAGCAAACCACACCAGGAGATGCCCTAGGTAAAATGTGAAAAGTACAGAGCAAGGAAAGTTATTGAAAGCTTCCAGAGAAAAGCACAATTCATGAACAGAGACAGATTCACTGGAATAATTTTAGAGTTCCCAACAGAAATCCTAAAAGCTAGGAAGGCATAGAATTCTCTTCTTTAAATCCTGAAAATAATTGTCAGACAAGATTATTATATTTGCCAAATACATATCTTTTAATTGATGGAGAAATAAAGACTTTTTAAGATGAGCAGAAAAGAAAGCAATTAATGATCACAAAACCAGCACTACAAAAGGTACTTAAGGGAATTCTATACACAGGAGGAAGAAAGGGTAGAGAGTCAGTCGCAGCTCTAGAGTATAGCAGTAAATAAAGTGATGAGAGTAGCAAACAAGAACTAGAAAAGAATCAAACATATCCATCTAAGTAAATCAATAAGCATCTAAGGAAAACCAAGGAAAAAGAAACCCTTTTCCTTGTGCTCTGCTGGCAAGTTTTATGTCAGCTTGACATAAGTTAGAGTCACTTGGGAAGAAATGCCACCAGATTGCCCTATGGGGCATTTTCTTGATTGATGATTGATGCAGGAGGGCCAAGCTTATTGTGGATCGTGCATGTCTTAGGCTGGTGGTCCTGGATGCTGTAAGAAAGCAGTCAGAGCAAGTCATGAAGAGCAAGCCAGTAAGCAGCACCCTTCTACAATTTCCATGATCTCTGCTTCAGTGTCTGCCTCCAGGTGCCTGCCCTGCTTGCATTTCTACCCTGACTTTCCTTAGTGGTAGACTGTTACCTAGACATATAAGATGAAATAAACTATTCTCCTCCCACCCCAGTTGTTTTTGGTCATACTGTTTATCACGAAACAGAAACTAAAATACCAATCAAGGAAATAATCATCGAAATTATGGAAGCAGCAAATACCCTTTTAGTAGTTCCCTGAGTGTTAATGCTCCCAGTTCCACAAGAAAAGACTGTAAACTAATTGAGTGAATCAAAATTCAAGATCCAGGTACTAGTGATTGCTCATCAGTTAAGAGTACTTGCTCCTCTTGCAGAGGACTCAGGTTCCATTCCTAGCACTGATGTGGTGGTTTATAATTTTAGATAATTCCAGTTCCAAGGGATTTGATAATGTTATCTGGACTCTGCCTGCATTTAACACATATGTGCTGTACATACTTAAATGAATGTAAAAAACCATATACATAAAATAAAAATAAAATTTAACTCCCTTCTCCTTAATATAAAGAAATTAAAATCAAGCCCTTTTTTGTTTACAAGAGGTGGATCTTATTGGCAAAATTATACACAATATAAATTAAAGAATGGAAAGTTGTCAGTATGCAAAGCGATTAGAAGCAGGAAATGGGCAAAAACTGCCATTTTTATATCTGACAAAGTAGACTTCAAGCCCAAGTTAGAAAACATAAAAATAGGTTACTACTTATTTATAAGGAGACAGTTCAAAGATATGAAAGAATGATTACACATACTTAGCACAGAGTGTTGATGTACTTAGTTTCATAAAACAAATACTGTTGGACATACAGCGACAGTTGGTTCCAGACAAGGGCAGAGGGAGGGACAGGAAATGCCGGGGGGAAGAGAGAGAATTCTAAGTATAAAGTTAAAAAGTACATGGAAGATAATAATGATAGATTCTCATGAAACTTGAGGAATTGTTAGGGAATACTGTGAAAGCCTATATTACAGTAAAATGGAGAGTCTAGAGATGGTTCTATATACAGAATACCTACCAGCATTAAACCATTGACTATATACAAAACTGAGACATCTATAGTGTGCATCAATTCTGGAGTCATGATGGAGTGTCTCAAGTAAAAAAGCTACCAGATAGTGAAATATGTACTAGATACTTGAAGTTAAGGCTTTCTACATTTTCACATCCTTCCTCCTCCTTGGTTACTACTCTGGCTGTATTGTACTCAGTCTGAGCTTCTTCTAAGCTATTACTGCCACTGTGTCCCTCTAAGCTGCCATTATGATCATCTCCTAGGACCTTCTCAGCTGGGAATGTTGTTTGACATTTATGTGACCCAAACCTGGGAGAAGACATGGTAATTATTAGGACTGATGGATGACTTACTCATTGATGGAAATACCTCTGCTGAAGTCTGAGGGCAGAGTTTCAGAAAATACAGTAATAACTGACTGGAAACTGTCAGAAACCATCACCTGTTGGAAAAAAGCTTGCAAAAGAAACAGACAAGAAATACCCCAAACATTATATTAATTCACCCAAAAAGCCTAACACAAAGAATAGAGGCTAAGAAGGGCAAAATCTTTTGACAAGTGATTCAGTAGAAAATAAACACATTTATGCTAACTTTAGTAACTACCTTTTTTATTATTATTGGTTAAAACATGAATCCAGATGGCATGTTTGCTCTTCTGGACTACCATAAGAGTGGTGTGACTCCATATAGGATTTTCTTTGTTTTTAATTGGTTTTATTCTGTAGTCTGATCTGAAACTCACTATATAGAATAGGTTGGCCTTGAATTTACAGAGCTCTGTCTGCCTGTATCTTTTTTGTGCTGGGATTAAAGGGGTTTACCACCATGCCAAGTCAAATAATGATTTTATGTAAGGATCATTTAGAAATGGAAATATGTTAACAAACTGTAAAATTTCTTTGGATTTTTTTTTTTTATTACTGGTCACCATAACTGGCTGCTGCTTGTTATTTATAGAACACTAGGACTAATACCTTGATCTCTTTATTTTGATCATGATTTATTTGGAATGGAGACATTGTTTCTTAAAGGACAAAATAATGTCATGTAGCTCCACTAAAAATAAATGTATTTAAACTTAGTAAAAAAGAAGAACATCAGTGCTCTGCAGACCATTCTATGAATCAGAAAAACAAAGAACACTACCAGCTTTCTTCTCCGAAGTTATTTCTTACACTGAAACCAAATGTAGATAAGGACAGAACAGGAAAAGAAGGACTATAGTCTGGGGCAATGGTTCTGTGGGTAAAAGTGCTGGTGGCGCAAGCATGCTGATCTGAGTTTGAGCCTCAGAATCCACAGTGGAAAAAGAAAACCAGCCTTCAGAAGTTGCCTTCTGAGCGCCACCTATGCACCTATGCACCAGTGGATGCGCATGCACAGACACACAGATAAAGAATGGTTTTAAGAAAATAAAATTATAGAGCAATTTCCTTTGTTAAATATGAATACAAAAAATCTCAATAAAAATCTTAAAACTGTATTCAGAAGTATACTAAAAGTTCATTTCCTGGGAACAAATTGGCTTGCTTCCAGGAATGGGTGATTGACATGTACGTAGGCTTTATTACACTGAGGTATTTCCTTCTATTCCTAGTTTCTCAGGGTGGGGATCCACTGTCATGAAATAATGCTGAGTGTTTATAAAGATTTTTTTCTGCACCAACTGAAATGATCATATAAGTCTATGTGCTGTATGTATTGATTTCCAGAGATTCAATACTACAAAAAACTGTGGCTGGAATGATGTCTGTATATCCAATTTTGGCTTTAGACTCTATGAAGGCATTTTCTTCTAAATAACCATTTTTTAAATTTATTGTGTGTATGTGAGGGTGATGTGTATGTGCTTTAGCATTCATGTCACGATGCCTTGTGTGGAGCTAATTTTCACCAACTTGTGAAAGTTGGTCCTTTCCTTCCAGCACGTGTGTCCCAGGAGTTGAATACTGTTTGTCAGGCTTTGTGGCAAGCATCTGTATCTGCTAGGCCATCTTGCTGGTTCTCAGAAGCCATGTTCAACAGGTTAAGTAAGGCACGTACTCACCCTGACACAGAGACAAATTATCATGTCACAAGTAGATTTTTACTGGTATGGTAGTTAGGAGGCCAAAAGTAGTTATGACTTAATAAAAGGACCCATTTAAGTTTTGGTTTTAAGAGGTAGGGAGTTAGGGCAATACTAACAAACATAAGGGCACAGCCCTCATTAATATGCAGACCACAGTTTGGGAAATCAGCATCTTATAAATTCTTTGGTCCCAGGGACCATGGAGAATAAATGTGTATTTCCTTCATCTCTTTGTTTTCTCCCTTCTTAGGCTTCTATTTGCTCCCATCATGTAATGGTGCAGAGTTATGTCTGTCAGTGATTATCTCACTGTTTATTGTCATCCTGGGAAATGATCAGTTGTGACTTTTAATAAAGTATATCATATTAATCACACTCACTTCTTTCCTGCTTGAAAAATGATAAAAAGATATGCATTTACCTAAATTTAACTCAGATTAATTCAAGTACAACTGAAATCTGAGTTTTTAAAAAAATTCTTACAAAATGATTGGAATTCTTTTTTTCCAAGTACATTATGGATTTTCTAACATGTTCAGATTTTCTTGAATGCATAGATTTAAGTAAAATCATTTACTGTTTAATTTGTAGGGGGAAAAGAATGAAAATCTCTGTTCCACAGTTCTGTTGTTTCACTGTGCTCTCCTCGATTATAGTTACTCCATGGATACACTGTGTATACACCCATGCTCACATTTGTCATACACACAAGCCTAGGCATGAAAAGTCTATAGAGAAAGATGTCAGCTAATGGTTATTCTTAGTCTTTAGCATGTAACAGTAACGGACACAAACTAAAACAAAGGATACTGAGAATGAAAATAGGGAACCATGTGTAGAATGTGGACTGAGTCCCACCATTAAGATGTAGCTCTCTTATTGTTAAAAAGAGGTTAAAAATAATTTGTTTAGAAAATCAAGAAAAAGACTCATAAAGACAAAAACAGATACCCTGATCTTTTAAAATCTTCCTTGTGTGTGCATGCAGTCATGTTTGGGTACATGCTCTGTGTTGCAAGAATTTTATTATACTTTTTTGAATTAATAAAGTCATATGAATGTTATATCTAGTATTTTGAAATCAAAATGTAAGTACATTGAAAAACACATATAAATAAGGTATAGCGTAGACTAGATTGTGAGCAATAGATTTCTTAAATCTTGTTCTAAAATTCAAAACTGACCTAGTTCTGTGTCATAAGGAGTAAATTTATTTTCTTTTGCTTTAAGATATAATTACTTTTTTTACTTTAAGATATAATTATGATTTTAAAAAGTGCTGAAAAGTAATACAGCTTTGATTGGATCAGATGTTCAGCCTGTAATATATGCCTTTAACCAAAAACTAATCTAGTGGTTTTAAGTGGGTTCCTTATTTTGTATGTCACAATGCCTTCAATAACCAGGTCTTGCTGTAGACATCTCTAGCTGCCAGCGCCATCTGGAATAACTCTCAGATAAAAAGTGAAAGGAATTCATGTATATAGTATGTGAAAAGTCTAAGAAGAATTTTGAAAATAAGCTGTGTGACTCATAAAAATCGAATATTTCTTTGACTTTTCTAATGTGAAGTCCCCAATCTTGTTGTTATTAATTGGTAGACTACTACTATATTTTAGGAATGCCAAAACAAAATTATGAAGTTGGAAAATCAAATGTTATCTTTATTTCCTTTGATGATAATGTTTTTATTGTGTTGTGTGTAGCAGCCAGCTGTAAATACTTCATATGACAAAGTAAAGTGTTACTGTCTGTTCAGTGGTGTGGATTCTATCACAGGACAAATGTTTATTTTGTTGTCCATGGCATTAATTCACCATTTCCTCTTGACTCCTTGTTCCTCAGCAGACATTAACTACTCATACTCAGAGCTCCACAAAGGGGATGGTCTTTGTAAGCTCTCTCCTACCCATGATGCAGGTGGATGGGCCTACTCTTTATTTTGAACTGAGTCTTACTAAGTTGGCCTTGCTGACCTTTAACTCACTCTGTCGTTAGGCAGTCTCTGAATTGTGATCCTTCCTGCTCAGCTGGGATGGCAGGCCTGCACAGTTCTTTTTTAAAGGCTACATTCGTTTGTTGGTTTTGTTTAGGTTTGTTTTTAAGACCGGGTCTTACTATACAGTAGAAACTGACCTGAGATTCACTACATGAGCCAGATTGGGCTCAAGCTTGTGGTCTGCTCTTCCATCTCAGCCTCTAGGCTACTTATGTGGCACTGTTTTTAGATTTTTTGAGGATCTACCATAAAAATTCCCATAGTGTTATTTCAGTGTACCCGGATTCTTTTTTTTTTTTTTTGTCCACATCCTCACCGACACTTGCTATCTATTGTCTTATTTATTATAGCCATTATAAGAGATGCTATATTATAAGGGGTTCTATCTTGTAGGTTTGATTTGTGTTTCTTTGTAATGTTGAATGTTTTCCTATGTAGATACAGTCATTCCACTGAGCACTTTCCCCATATAAAAATTGGTGTTTAACATTTTTTATAAAATGTCAAGTCTTTTGCTCATTTACCACCCTCCCCCAAACCCCAACCCCACCTTCTTTAAGTTGATGGCTCTTGTGTCTTGTTTGTACTGGTTTTGTACTCATGTGATTATGAGATTTCAGCCTCCATGTAGCTAATGCATGTGTGCCATTGTCTGACGTCCTTTACCCATTCTTAACTTTTTTCCTCTTAGTGAAATGAGTTTTTTTTTTTAATTTGTATATTAACGCCTTACCAGGCTTATTTTCTGGTTTGCAAACATTTTCTGCCATTCTGTCTATAAGATTCTCTTTCCTCTACTGTTTGACATGGACCAGTTTTTTAGTTTGAAAGAATCTCTTTTTGCTTTGTAGAGAGTACTTTTGATACAAAAAATGCATTGCTTATTGTTATGGAATTCTTTATGTTTTCTTCTGGTAGGGTTTGGTTTCACATTTAAATCTTTAATATGGGTTAATTTTTATATATGATGTCAAAATATGGGTTCAAGCCCATTGTTCTTCATGTAGATCCAGTTTTTCAGCACTGTTCATTGAAGAAACTAGCCTTTCCTCACTGCGTGTTCCTAGTACCTTTGTCAGAACTAATTGACTCTAAATGCAAGGACTTTGTATACTGTCTATTATATCCAATGGTGGCCAAACACAAACGCAACATAAGGCAATTACAGAAATAGCTCATATATTGGGAGAAAACACTTAGACAACATTTAAGAGGTCTTCCATTAGAGGGAGGGAGGAAGGGAGGGAGAGAGAGAGGGAGGGAGAGAGGGAGAGAGGGAGGGAGGAGGGAGGAGGGAGGGAGGGAGGGAGAGGAGAGAGAGAGAGAGAGACTCCCAAAAGGCTTCATTCAGCAACTAATGGGAACAAATGCAGAATCCCACACCCAAACATTAGGCAGAGCTCTAGGATTCCTGTGAAAGTGGGAGAGGAAGGATTCTAGGAGCCAGAGGATGTCAAGAACACATCAAGGAAACCCACAGAATCTACTAATAAGGGCTCACAGAGAAGCCCATATGGGTCCAACCTAGGCCCACTGCGTATGTTATAGTTGTGTAGCTTGATGAGTTTGTTGGGCTCCTAACACTGGGAGCAAGGGCTGTCTCTATCTCTTCTGCCTGCTTTTGGGACCCTTTTTCTTTTACTAGGTTGCCTTGTCCACCCTTAATGTATCGGGATGTGCCTAGTCTTATTGCAACTGATATGATGTGTTTGGTCAGTATCCCTGGGAGACCTGCCCCTTTCTGAAGGGAAAGGGGGGTGTGAATCTTGAGGAAAAGGAGGTGAGGGTGTAGGGGTTCAGAGGGAAGGAGAGAGGGGAAACAGTAGTCTGGATATAATATATGAGAGAAGAATAAACAAAGAAACATACAGCAACAACAACAAAATAAAGGTGTTCTAACCAATGGAAGAAACAAGTTTAGTTGACTGACAGTGGTGGAAAGAGGAAAGACCAGACACTATATGAAAGGAGGTTCAACCTGATAACCAAGAGGCTGCATTTTCAAACTTTAATTGGCTGGGCTGAGGATATAGAACAGTGATGTGGGGCTTACCTGAGCATGTGTGCAGGACCCTGGATTTCATGTCAGCATTCCAGCCTACCCTATAAAAAAGTCCTACACTTGAGACACTGTGTCTGTATGGTGCTAAGTGTTAGTTGATGTGGTGACATGTGACAGATGATCAGATATTTCCTATGAGAGAAATTGTTAAAGATGTATTATGTGACCTGGACCTATCCTTTGGACAAACTCTTTCATAGTTTTGTCACTTTGTACTGAGTAGTATTGTTTGCCAGAGCAAGAAAGTTGCCATTACTTTGAGAATGGAGTAAAAGATTCTAGGTATCATTTGATATTATAGTAGAAATTAAGGAGTTAAAATAATCCATGACATTTTCACTGATAACTCTGAGTCTTAGACAACATATTGAAAATAAATACTTAGAAATCTTATAAAATTAGGAAATGTGCAAACTAATGAAGCCATCTATGTATGTGTAATAGACATGTAAAAAAAGAATTTTCATTTTATTTGTTTGGAAACAGATCTTACTCTGTACCTTGAGACTGGCCTAGAACTCATTATGCACCTTAGGCTGGCCTTAAAATCCCAGCTATCCTTCCTAACCTTTGCAAATACTCAGACTATAAGCATGAGTAGGAACATTCACAACACGAAGGCCATTTTAAACATCAAATTGAATTTAATATATTTAGACTGCTTACAGTGAAGGACAGGGTGACAGCGAAACAAGATAGAGAGTAATACAGAGCTGCAAAATAGAGTATTCTGTTTTTTCTAAGTTCCTAGCTGCTTCTGCCGTTATTGTCATCCACACATACAATAGACCTTGCCTATTGAGTATTTGAAGTATTTAATAAGTATATGATTGTGGTGGTGTTCCAAGATCATATCTTAATCACCAACTAATCTTTCAGTATATTAATGTCAAGAGACTGCTTCTGTGATTCACACCCTCCTGTGCCCTTCTTTTATTCAATAATTTCATTGTGTGTGCTAGAATACATTTCCATTAGAAAACTGCAGCATTATTATTGTGTATAGTTTGGTACCTTGAACAGGAAAAAATTGGAATTTTTGAAAAGAATTTTCATCAGGAGTGTCTTGTTGCTATTCAGGTATTCCTTGTCACAGACAAGCATGTAAATAAACATATACCTCCTGTGCAGACACAAAAAGCTTTGTTTTCCTTTTCCCACCAACAGGCAAGTGAAAGACCAGAATAAGAAGGTAGCAAATCTGAAGCACAAGGAACAGGTGGAAAAAGAAGAGTGCACAGATGCTGGAGGAGGCCCGGAGACGGGAGGACAGTCTCAGCGACAGCTCTCAGCAACTGCAGGTCAGAGCCCAAGGCTGAAGGAGTGCACGCCACGATCTGACCCTCCATTATCCGCTGTTCGCTCTGTATCCTCTTCTTTCTTTTTCTAACCCTGCTTGCTGCCTTCCCCTTAGACTCCCTGTTAAGCAAAAAAGGAATGGCTTTTACATAGAAAAGGCAAGTTTTATTCTACAGCTATGTGAGGATACCTGAGCATAGGAATCATCTTGCTTCAAGTTGATCACACTTAATTGGTAAGTTCAATGTCAGTCCAATGAGTGTGTTACAATAAAACTTCAGGATTGTTTGTACAACTGTCTGGCAGTTCCAGTCATTAAAGTGCGTTGGCAATTGTGGTTTGTGTGGGTCTATCTCCCCTACCCCTGACTTTGTTTTTTCTTCCTATTTTTCCTTTTAAAGTTTTTAAACTATTATTTTATAACAGTAAATAATAATTATTATTATTATAATTTTACATAAGTCTTTTGTATAGGTCTTTTTCCTGCGTGTATGTGTACCATTTTTGTATGCCTGGTGGCCTCAGAGGGTGTCAGACCTTCTGATACTGGAGTTACTTAAAACCATGAGCTACCATGTCAGTGCTGAGAATTGAATATAAGTCCTTGGAAGAGCAACCAGTGCTCTTAATCACTGAGCCATCTCTCCAGTCCCCTCTTTCTATTTTTTTAAAGGTGTGCACCCCTCTTTAATTTATTTTTTATATTGTTATGCATATGGGTGTTTTGCTTGCATGTATATCTGTTATCCTATCTGCACCTGTTAACCATGGAGGTCAGAAGAGAGCATGACATTCCACGCAACTTGAGTTACAGATGGTTGTGAGCTGCCGTTGGGGTGCGACAGTCAAACCCAGCTCCTCTGGGAGAGCAACAAGAGCACAATTATTCACAACTTAATTAAACTAGGCTAATCGTAACAGTAGCAGCTATCGTGTGATAAATGTCAATTAGATTCTTAATATTAAAGTTAAGCCTAAAGCAGTTGGGGAATTAAGTGCAGAGCACTGAAGTATTGTAGTGCCCTAGCTCCCTGACTGACTCTGCAGTGATTTTTATGTGGGTGGCATCATCTGTGTCTGTAGCATGGCCCTGTTTCTCATTGCTGATCCATCTATGTCCCCTTGGAGGCAGCCTGGCTGACGCCACCTTGCTGTTGTGTCCTCTCAGCTTTCGTTCGGTGTGGTGCAGTGTGCACTGCACAGTTGGGAATCACAGAGTTTTAGCTGTAGCAATGAGGAGGACTGTCTAGATGCTGTTTTAGGCTTTATAGCGATTTTATTCTGTATATAAGTTGTTCAGTGGCTGTCCTTTGTTTTTCCTTTTCCTCATTCATACATTTCTACTTACAGTTCTTATAAATTTTTTTCCTCAACTATACCAGCTTTTAAAAATGTACCTAGTCAGTTTCTCTCACACTTGCCAAAGCTTCATATTGGCAATTTTTTCCTTTTCATATACTTCTTCCTTTTCAAAATTTGAATCTGATAGATGGAAAATATTCATTTGGAGGAATTTCTTTTACTCTTACTACCAGTAATCCTGAGTAAAATAAATCCAGAATACAGTTTTAATTAAAATATTTACTGACATATTTCCTTAGCAGTTGTATTTAACTGTGGGAGGGGCCATTTGCTGTGTGGGATGTAAGGTGGAAAAAATGAGCTGAGCACTAGCGTGCATCTATTGCTGCTTGTTTGACTGTGGGTGGAGCTTGACCGGCTGCTTCAGTTTCTGCTGCCTTGACTTCTTTATACCTTTCTGTACCTTGACTACATTGTAGCTCAAACTGTGAGCCAAGATGGATTCTTTCTCCTTCATGCTGCTTCTATTAGAGTTTTATTACAGCAGTAGGGAAGGAAGCAAAGGCAGTAATGCGTGAAATTAAACAGGGTACTCTGTAGTTGGACACCAAATCTAGGAAGTGCCCCCTAGAAAAGATCACCCAGACATTAAAGTCAAACCTCAATGTAAAATGAAAAGACCGGAGGAAATTGGTTTAAGTAAAGGTCGTTCTCAGGGTGAAAGCCGTGTGTCCAGGCTGTAGTTAAGGTAGAGTGTGAGAAGAGGCAGATTAGAGTCATAGCTCCTGATGACTCTGCATGATTTGTTTATGTGGTGGCATCATTGGTCTGTAGCAGCGTTTTCATGTGTAATCTAGTCTTGGCAGCTGCTCGACCACAGTGGGTTTACAGTGGAAGGATTACAGAATCGGTTTGTATTTTGACAGCATTGGAGTAAAACGAATGAGTGGAATCAGTGTGTGCAATAGCATAGGTTCTGAAGTTGATTCTTTAACATTTTCTCTAAACCATAGTTTAACATAAATTTGATGATTCACATTTCTATAGGCCATTAGTTAAATAGATTGCACATGTATTCTCTTAAGTCTTTTGCATGGGACTTCTGCTGTAGGATGCAAAATAGTCAACTTGGAAATCCCAAATGTTCCCCATTTTCTTTTCAAATATTTACATTATTATTAAATTATCATGATTATCAAAGATAAAAACAGCTGGAGTACCAAATAATGTTTTTCCCCTCTCCAACAGTTCCCCTTTCTTGAATTTTTGTTCCCTATTTTAATATACATTTTCTCTTTCCTGAAAAGTAACCCTTCTGTTCTGGCTATCTTGTGTGCTGCTTTAAGGGAGTAGCTCCCTCAAAGTACCTCCTAAAGTTACTTCTTTCCACAGTGTTTGGTTTTTACATTTGTCAAAACATGAGGGAGCTCAGGACCCTGAGTGCTTGCCCATTATGTATGCTTGCCTGGCCACACAGGCAATACATTTCTCCCCAGCTTAGAAACGGTTATGTTGTCCTGTCATTCCTAAGAGCTAGTTTGGATGTCCTGGGGAGTTCATGTAACACTTTTGACTGTTGTTCTGAAAGGAACAGGTAAAGCTTGTTATATAGATTTAGATTAATATCTTGTATGTGTTTGTGATCAAGTATTATTAGAACTTCTAAACTAAAGGGGGGTTTGGTACATAAGAAAGTTGAGACAGAAAATATTCAGTTAGATAGTGAAGGAGTGACAGAGCAAGAGTCCAAATACTGTTGACAAATATTCTAACTGAAACAGGTAAGAGGATATCCAGTGTAAACCAGTATAAACCAGTGCACTTCATCCAAGCCAAAGGGGAGGTCCAGGCTCCAGAGAGAACTAACCAACATCTGTCTTCCCATGGAGGCAGTACAGACATTGGGCACAGAGAACCTGTGCTGATATCTAATGGTAGTTCAGGCGAATCCTCTGGTGGAAATGGATCATAGTTATGGCCTCTTTTTCGGGCACCAAAACATGGTTCACATTCAAAGGAAATAACGAATATTGTGAGTCAAATATGAATGGTTATTGCCAGGGATCACAAATACCCCAGATAATATGCTGTACTGTGGCAGTGGTTATATGGACATTTATGACAACCATAGAAATTCACAAATTGGCACATTTGCCAGACTCACTGGTCTGGAGGGCAGGTTACAACAAAATGTAGAACACGTCCTAGAAGTTTTAGATTCTGATGACATTCTTAGCTTTTGGATTGAATGAAGCTAATGCTTTTCCTCAGTAGTTAAAGGGATGCTAAGTCAAAGACAGGGATTTGCAAAGAATGGCTATTGCTAGGAATAAAGGCAGTCCAAGATAACTTGATTCTGGAGCGATGACACTTCAACTCTCCATGTTCACACAGTTGTAGTCTTTCAACCTTTTAGAATCTTTAACACAAATTGTTACCCCTACTCCACCCCTGAACTTTAGTTTATAGGAAAACAAAGAAAAAGAGGTACCTTAGAGGAACAAATAAAAAGGTTTATAGATCCCTCATCAGGTCTTCTTTTGAGATATTGAATGAATGTGAATAGAGAAGAATTAGAAACTAAACGAGTTGGGTTGTCATATACTAGCAAACCAGGGTCCATGTTGTGGTTGGGTTGATTGTATTCTCATTCTGGTTTTGCAAGTTTTTTAAGGGTGTCTTGCTTGATTGGAACAATATGATTCTAATAAGACAATCACATTTTCTCTCACGGCCAGCTTTACCCTAGTGGATGATTGTTTTCATCTGCTTGCTGGTCTGTCCTACAAGGTTCTTTTCTGGGAATCCAAGGCAACTCAGTGTTACAGTTAGTGACTTACTTCTGTTTCAGCCAAACTAAAGTTGACAGACACTGATAATCAAGTTTTTATCTTGCTTATTCTTACCCGGTGCATATCTGATGAGATATCAGTGCTTCTTGATTTCCGAGTCACCCTGAATTGCTCAGATGAAGTATGAATTGCCCCTCTTCCTGCTTGTAATGGCCTTCTTCCTGTCCGAATTGCCCCTCTTCCTGTCCCGGAATTGGCCCTCTTCTTGCCTGATTGCCCCTCTTCCTGTCTGAGCTGGCCCTCTTCCTGTCTGAGCTGGCCCTCTTCCTGCCTAAATTGTCCCTCTTCCTACCTGAACTGGCCCTCTTCCTGACTGAATTGCCCCTCTTCCTGTTTGAATTGGCCCCTTTCCTATTGCCGAAGGGGAAAGCTTAATAAGAGAGTAATAATTAGCAGGTTTCTTTATATGTTCCTGTATAATTGTGCTCCTCTCCTTTTAGTATGAAAAAAGTAGTAAAAGGTAAAATAAATTTTTGTGGTGGTTACTACTTTTTTTTTTTTTTTTTACTTTCCTCACTGAACATCTAATTTCAAGAGAAGGACAGTGGGAAGCTGGAATCTTAACAACTGTTGTGAAATTCAATTTTATATTCATAGCTGGGTACTGGATACTTAGGTCCATAACCTGCTGCCACCTTAGTTGACCTGCACTGTAAAAGAAAATGGGAAACTGAAATTGTAATTGTAAAGCAAAATAGATGTATTTATGCCTTTGGTGGGACTGGGGTCTAATTTTCTTCCTTTGTGCTGTTTTACAGTTTGTAGAAATCGAGAGGACAAAGGCTAGAACAGATATATAAATGTATTCGTGAGACAGTCTAAATAAAGGTCCTTGATTGCAGGAGAGATGTATTTGGGGAATCTGGTTAGGTACAAATTTGTCTCTTTTAGAAACAATTTTTTTTTAAAGTCAAGTAGAGAAAAATGGCATTTAAATTCCCCCATTTTTGAAAGAAAGGAATCCAGGATTTTCTGTGGAATGTAAAAACCTGACTCGTTCTGGGCAGAAATGTTCTTTGCTCCTTGGTCTATTCTTTTGATAGGTCTAGAGTGGAAAACTGTATTATCTTTTTGTTGCTCAGCTTCAACTACTGTTTCTGCATGCCTGTCAAACAGGTTAATATTGCAGCTGTAAACAAAGGTGACAGTTTGTTAGTTTGGAAAGAGGCACAGGTACCTGTTTAGAATATCTCCTTCCTTGCAACTTGCCAGGGCATAGCTTCAAGAAGAAACATCTAGACTCTAGAGAGACCAGTATTAGTGAATTGTGCAAGGGAATTTCTAAAAATCTAGCTCTCTATTAACTTGCTCAAGTAAACTTCCAGTTAAGCTGCCATAGATTTGACCTAATCTCCTTTGAATATGGAACATTATTTTTTAAAGGAGCTGAGGAATTCATTGATAGCTTTAAACTCTCTGGCCCATATCTCTCATAAAGTTGCCACACAATTATGGCCTTTACTCTGTATCTTACTTGCCTTTTTGTATAAGTGTAGTTGGCAAAGTAGGCTAACCCAGTAGTAAGAACTGGTGATATATGTTATTAGTTCTGATGAGTAAGCAAAACCAATAGAAATTGAACAGCAGAAACTCCTCTTGTTTTAAGTATTTGGAAGTATTACTAGATGGCAAAGCCTGTTCTTTGTATTCTCAGGTAGCTCTTTGGAGCTTTGTTCCACAGTCCTTTCCCCACTTATTCTCCTTTCTTCCCTTATTCTCCTAGGTTATCAACTTAATAATTTCTCTAAACCTTGGTGCTATTAAAATGTCTAACTCCTGGCTTGGAATGTAGTCAGTGGTTGAGTACTTGGCCGGCACACTTGAGGACCTGGTTATACCCTAGCCTCACCCAAAAGCTAAACAACAATAAACTGTTAGCTCCTTATTTAGCCCACACATTTTCTTTGTAGTTTTATTTTTAACAAAGAAATAACCATTGTTTCTGTTTAGATGTTTGTTTGTTTGTTTTTGGGTTTTTTGAGACAGGGTTTCTCTGTGTAGTCCCTAGCTGTCCTGGAACTCACTCTGTAGACCAGGCTGACTTTGAACTCAGAAATCCGCCTGCCTCTGCCTCCCAAGTGCTGGGACTAAAGGCATGCGCCACCACCGCCCGGCAGTTTAGATGTTTTAATCTGTTGCTTACCATATGCATATGTTGTAGAATAAGGCATATCTTCAGATCCTTACTTATTTGCAATAAGAACATTTAAAGTCAGTTTTAGATACAAGTATGGTGACCCATTACTAGAATTCCAGCACCATACACAAATGAAGCTAAGGTTGTAGGGTTGAGAGTTTCAAGCTACTCTGGGGCTATACCTGTACTGTGATAACTGTCTTCAGTTGGGTTTCAAATTGCCTCTAGTTTCTGGTGTTCATATCTTTGTGTAGCGCTTATGGAGACTGGGGTGTGTGAATAGTAGAGGAAGGCAGAAGACATGATGTGTGACTTCGGGCCCAGGTTATAAAGGCACATAAGAGATATCTGGGATTTATTAGAATGGCTTACAGGCAGGCCATGGTCTGGCTAGTTCATCAGTGGCATCTCTTGACAGAAAATTCCAGAGTTCAGTTCATGAAGTTAGATATCTCAGCTAGTCTACAGTAGGATCTGATACCAACAAGGGAATGACTCAGCAACAGGATAAATGAACTTGCCAGTGAGAAGAAGCAAGCAAGCAAAAAACAAACACTTTCTTCTTTATGATAGCGTAACCCAGTCTTAGGGTTGGTTTTCCTACCTCAAATGATGCAATCAAGAATATCCCCTAGGCATAGCCAGCTGTTGGGGTTTTAGGATTCCAGCCCTAGTCAAGTTGACAACCAAGATTATCTAGATAACTTAAATTTTATAGGATCTTGGGTAGTGACATTCAGCGCTAGTGATAGAAGAATAAACTGTCAGAAGTATCTCCTTTACTTGTTTAACCTGAGATCTTCCCTGGGTGGATTTGGTAGGATCAACTGCTTGGAAGCCTGGACCCACAGTTGTTTGGGCCTGCATGCAAATGCAGACTAACAGTCTGAAAAACTTAAGAAGGACTCTTCCTCCTAACAAGAGATCAAGTATTAGAATAATGTAATGGTTATACCGTGCAGGGAGATTTCTGGTTATTTGTGGTTTAAAGCTTTAATACTCCCTTTAAGTGATCCCTTTGACACCTTTCCTTAAATTTATAATCTGTATATCCATATCCCACTTCTTAGTTAGATAGGGGTCAACCATCATAGTGCTCAGGATGAGTTTCTCTTTGTAAAGAGGGTTGTCAAGCATCCATGATAGCAAAGCCACCTTATAATTCACCACATTTAGTCTTGTAATCCAAAGAATAATAAAACATAGAAAACAATAAAACCTAAAGGCACTGGAAAGGGGTGGCAGCAGCCTCCTGTGTCATTATACCGGAAGAGTGAAAACAAAAGTCAGGGTACCTAGGGCGTGGGAGGGCAGAAATAAAGGCAGGCCACAAGTCTGGAATAGAGCAGTCTTGAGAAGGAAAAGAACGCTTTATTTCAGTTATAGAAAAACATGTAGATATCATGCAGAAAGAACTGTCATTAAGACACAGAACATCCCACATCACAAACCTCCTTCCCAAGCCAAGTGATTGCTCTTTGCTTTCAGGTAGACAGGAGCTTACTTAGCACCAGGCAATCTATTCCTTTGGTTTCCCTTGGTATCTGTGCTTTCCAAACTCAGCTTTAAGCTGAAGCAAATTATATCGAAACTTTTGGAGTCTAGCCATTTAAAAGTATCAGCTACTATTGATACCTGGTGGTGTTCGGAGCACATGTTGGGAAAACCCTGAAGTTCCCTCTAGAAATCTGTAAATAAGTCATGTAAAACAATGTATCAAAATTAAAATAAAACAGCAACAACAACAACAACAACAAAAAAAAACACCATGGAGGCCTGGTGTTCTCTCTTAATTTTATATAAAATAGAGGGCTCACTAGCACTGGGAACTTTTATAGCTATCACCATTTTGGTTTATGAATTGTGGTTACGTTAACCAAGATGCCAGTGAATTCATGTGGCCTTTGCCATGTTCATAATATCAATAACCAAGATGGCGCCATGTCATGTGGCTATCTACATCTTAATAACATCATCAGCCAAGATGGTAGCTACATCACATGGTTGCATACATCTTGATGGGGTCATTAGCCAAGATGACAGCAAACCACATGGTTACATTTTGCTTACGGTGAACTCTACTACATGATAAAATTAGCTCAACCCTCATCAGGGAACAAGTCCCTATGGAATTCATTATCTTACAGATTAAATAGTCATTATGGGATTCATTCATTTCACAGGTTAAATATGGATAGTCACCCTCTTTCTCTTAAAATGTTACCTGAGTTCAGTTACCATGTAGGTCCAAAATAACAAGGGAACAAAATAGCAAAGTATTCCTTGGTTTCAAAATAAGAAAGATGAATTAGTCGATTACTCTATCACACAAATCATAACTGGATGCCAAGCAATGTCATCTGAATCCTCTCTGACTTCTGCTCAATTTCCGTGCTCAAGTTGTGCCACAAAAGGAATCCATGGGCCGTTTTTTCCTACTTGATCATGGTGTGGGTTGAGGTCAGCAGGGTCTGTGACCCTCAGTGGCTAGAATTTAAAACCATAAGAAACCAACTTGTTCTTAATTTAAAACACTAATAGCTATCTGTGGCATTTTGACCCAGTTAGAAGAGGAGCTGCCTGGGAGAGAAGACGGGGCATTAAACCCAAGTTTTGTGGCATTTATTTATTTATTTATTTATGAATTATTTTAACATTGATCAATCTGTCTTCACTTAGGATAGAGAGGAGTATATTGAACAGAGTTAGAGAGCTGCTTGCTAACCAGAGGATCTGGTTTGCTTCTATCTGAGAGATCCATCGTCTTTATTTGTTGTTGATTGAGGGTCTCAGTATCTCCCTCTCCTTACTGCCACATGAAGCCCTGCTTCCCATTCCTCTTCCTAGGTGATTTCACATACTGGCCTCACTGCATTTCATGCATTACACATTTCAATATCCAGAATGACTTGCCTGACTACAAAAGAAATACTTTGCTGTCCTCCATAGCATTTCTTACCTTTGGCCTGTTCACACATGTGCCTAGTTACAGTGGTCTCTACTCATTTGGGCCCTTTAATGTATTGTGGAGAAACCTTCTATACTGGGATCATTGCTGATCCAAAAAGTTTACTTCTCCAGAAACCCTGGAAGCCACTGCAGTTCGGTAGAGGCATGGTTCTTCTTAGGGAGAGAATCTGAACACTTTCTAGTTCAATTTGAAATCCCAGAAAAGCCCCCAATTCTTATCAGTAAATAATCTTGGTATAATAATCAGAATACACAAAGCAAATGTATTCTGACAAGGATACTTTTTTGCAAAAGGTGTGTCGAAGAACCCAAACTGGGCTAGCAACACAGACTACTTTATGTCCTTTATTCCTGATGTAGGTGGTTCCTGTTTCTCATCTCATTGGTGAGTTTCTGACTTCACAGTCTGACATGATTATAGCTAACCACCCAAAGAGGAAAGACAAGGTTCAGGAATAATCCTTGCATGGTGGGCTTCTACGCAGAGCCTTACCAACCTAAGACAGAAGTGCATTGCTTTGGATAATGCATATTCCATCATGGGTAAGGAAGGCATTCTTGGCAGAATGACCTAAGACAAGCTCAGTCTTGTTAATGAAATAAAAAAATGGGGAGAGGTGGAGAGCCTTTGGGGCTGCTTGACAAGAATCTGACTCGGGCCAAGGACAAGAAAATGGGTTGCTTGGCAGAAATATGACATTGGCCAAGGACAAGGAAGTAGACTTCAGGCAGGAATCTAAATCTTAGACTAGAACAAAGAAGTAATTTCAGGCAAGAATCTAAATATTAGGCTAGAACCAAGAAGTAATTTCAGACAGGAGTCTAAATTTTAGGCTAGAACAAGGAAGTAGGCTTCAGACATGAAAACAACTTTGGGCTAGGACAGTGAAGTTGGCTCAGATACTTGGTCATCCTGATAAGCCCTTAGAAACAGTGATAATGGGAGTGTTCACATAATTGTGTTAATGCCTTGCTTGTTCTTTGACTATTTGTGTTTATTATCTTGCTTGTTCCTTGACTATTTGCATCTATTGTGTTGCTAGACCCTCAACCTAGAACTGACCTTAATACATGCATGTAATTAAAGTGGTATAAAAGCAAAAAGGAGGAGGGGAAATGGAATAGGGGGTTCTAGGGAGGGGAAATGGGGAAATTTGCATCTGAAATGTAAATAAATAAAAATATCCAATTAAAAAAACGGAATAATCATTGCTGGGTTAACTCCCTTAGATTAAAACAAAAAAGGCCAAATATGTCTCTTCCATCCTCCGACATATACTCTCCTTCTATGACATCAACTTTTTAGATTCCATATGTTCAGTGTAGCTTAATGTGCTTAGCTCATTTCAGTTAACTTGATGTCCTCTAGGGTTGTCTTCATCATGGAAAACAAAGTCAGTGTCTCTTTCTCTCTCTCTCTCTCTCTCTCTCTCTCTCTCTCTCTCTCTCTCTAGTTTGGTAGTAATCCTGTTGTATATATGCAGCACATTTTCATTTTTGTAAGAATAAACCAATTGAGCTTAAAGACAATTTTATTATTAGAGTTTTAAAAAACTCCCTATCAGGCAAGCCATAAATTTTGACAGTTGCCTGGACCGGGGAGATAGAGAAGAGAAAGTCAGAAAGTCATGTAATATGAGTAAGGTTGGCATGGAGAACATTTTAATTTTTAAAATATTGTTATTTTTGTACATATCTGTATGATGAGGGGAGACACTTAGGACATGACATGCGCTGTGTGGAAGTCAGAGGACAACTTTGTAGAGACAAAGCTAACACCCCCTTTTCCTGGTTTCTTAGGTTTGTTGTCTTCTTATTTTTCTTCCTCTCTCATCTTTTTTGAGACTGCATCTCACACTGTAGTTCAAGATGGCCTTGATCTCATGGACAACCCCCTGCCTCAGCCTTGCGAGTGCTGTTGTTTAGGTGGGAATTACCATGCCTGGTTTTAGCTTCATTCTTCATGTAAGTTTTAGGGAATTGAATTCAAATCATCTAGCTTTGCTGGTTGAGTCATCTCACTGGCTTGAAGATAGCATATTTTTTTTTATCCATTGATCTGTTGATAGACACTTAGTTGATTCTGTGTCCTGGCTGTTGTTTAGCCACGGGCCATTATGTGGTGCTGTAGTAAAGCTGTTCAAGTAGATGTTTCTGCAACCCACCAAGGTATAGAATTGCTGACTCATACAGTAGTTCAGTTTTAATAGTGTTTGCCATAGTGAATAAGAGTCTCTGCCTGCGTCCTAATGAGCGCTCACTTCATGTCTTTTTATAGTGATCCAAAAGGATTGAGATATCTCTTTGTGGTTTCTAATTACATTTCATCAATGACTAGTGACATTGAAGAGTTCGTTTTCAAAATTGTGTGTCATTTTTATGTGTATCATGCATCTTCTGTCCTTTCTATGAATTGGATCCTTTTCTTGCTGTTTAGCACTCACATATTTTCGAGTATTAACCCTTGTCAGATATCTAGTTGGGAAATTTTTCTCTCTTCTGTGTTACTTCATTATTTTGATTATTTTCTGTAAAGCAGAGATTGTTAGTATCTGGGGTAATCCCAGTTGTTTGATTTTACTTCTGTTGCCATCACTTTCTGATTTTATTTTAAAAAGTAGAACCAAAAATCCACTATCCCCAACCCACTGGTTTCTTAGATCTGTTGTCTTCTTATTTTTCCTACTTTTTCATCTTTTTTTGAGATTGCATCTCACACTGTAGTTCAAGATGGCCTTGATCTCATGGACAACCCCCTGCCTCAGCCTTGTGAGTGCTGTTGTTTAGGTGCGAGTTACCAGGCCTGGTTTTAGCTTCAGTTCATTGGAGTTGACAGATACTAAGAGATAAGGGCTTGCTTTTATTCTTCTTTATATTAACATCCTGGCAACCATGTTACTTATTTTCATATTTGAATACAAGACACAACTATTGAATACTGTGTTCCAAATCCATTGGGTTTTTTTTTCCTCCTGAAGAAATTGAAAAGAAAGTACTTAGAATAGTCTAAGAAGTTCATGGTTCCACTCTTGGGTTTTTCTTTTATCTTTCCTACTGCTGTACTGTCTTTAAGATCCCAAAGACTGATAGAATTTTGCTATATAGATGAAAAGTTATATTTTAAACTCCTCTTAGAGAATATTACTTGCTTGACTAAATTGCTCATTCATATTCAAACAGACATACTCATATGTATGTATATATCGAGTTGTTTCTAGGTTTTTCAGAAGAAAGGTTTCACTTTATTGAAATGTTAGAAAGCATGTTCCTTTTTAAAAAGTTTTTCAGAAATTGTCTTTATGAAGATAGAGTCTGTTATCTAGTTGTGACTTCCAAAGGAAGCTAGTGTTGTGATACTGACTCTAAGTAGAGGCTCCATCAGAGCTGGCTTTCAGCCCAGTTAAAGCAGTAGTTTTTAAAAATAGCTTTGTAGTTTTAAATAGTTAACCTCTTACTGCTTACACCATCTAACACCAGCAGCTCCCTTCTTTCTGTTGCAGAGGAAAATCCATCATGTCTGTCTCTCTCTCGCTTCACTAACTTAATCCTATGCTCTTAATAATAGACTTCAGCTTCCTTTATTTCTCTTCTTTCCTTGTTTAATTCTTTACTCTAAGGAGCTATCTTTCTGGCCTCAGTTTGCCTCTGAATAGAAGGATGTTTAATAGCTCTTCCTTGATGAGTAGGCGCTCCTTGAGGTAACTGATTAACGTACTTCACTGGGTCTTCATCATTTTCTAGGACAGTCTCCGTAAGAAGGATGACAGGATTGAAGAGCTGGAAGAAGCACTGAGAGAAAGTGTACAGATAACTGCAGAGCGTGAAATGGTGCTGGCACAAGAGGAATCAGCCAGGACCAATGCTGAGAAACAGGTCTGCGATTTTTGTGTAGCTACTAGCAATGGTGCTGGGTAAATACAAGGTAAAACCAGAATAGTTTAAGGTGAGCTGTACACACGACTGTTCATGGTGCTTCAGAACTACTTCATCAAATATTAGTGTTGACAGTTACAGAGTGACTAAAATACAGCTGTGCAAGGATCAACTCATGGTAACGTGAGGTCTCAACATTTAGGAATGATTCATGTAGTAAAAGCTAGTAAAACGTGACTGACAAAACATGCAACATGTATGTTTGTTACATGACTGTGCAAACCCCCAGCTTGGACATGAATGAGAACACAAACATGTCTCAATTAGAAAATAGTTTATCTTCTATCATTTTTCAAGGAGCATTTGTGGTTATAAAAGGTGATAGCAGTTTTGAACAGCATACATGTAGGTATGGTGGCACTCCACAGCCACACTGCCCTGTCTCAGCCTTGAGGAAACTTGAGAGGTTCTGCTATTGCTGTCATGGCCTTTATTTTACTTGCTTCCACTTCTTCCCCAGGTCTCTGTATGCTTGCTTTTGACTCTATTACATAAAGAATAAGTGAAGATGGGAGCTGTGAATTGAAGAATCAATTTTAGTAAATGAACACTGTAATCTTGGTTCACAGTTTGAAATGTGACTTGAAGTTTTAAATCCACCTACCCCAGATACCATAACACTTCATTTTTGTAGCACTCTACCCTTTGTGTGTGAGAAGCATTTAGTTAGGTTTCAATTCCAGTGATTAAACATCATAACTAAAATCAGCTTGGGTAAAAAAGAGTTTATTTCTGTCTACATCCCAGTTCATCAGTGAGGGAAGTCAGGCCAGGAACTTAAACAGGGAGGGATCTGGAGACAGGAGTCCCCTCCATGCAGGTGCCATTAAGGAGTGTTGCTTCCTGGCTCCCATCCCCATGGCTTGTTCAGCTTGCTTTGTTATAGCACCCCAGGTTCAAATGCCTAGGGGTGGCTGGGCCCTTCAATATCAATATATAATTAAGAAAATGCATTACAGGCTTGACTACAGGCAAATCAGGCTTATTTTCTGTTGAAGGTTCTTCTTCTCAAGTGACTCTAGCATATGTCAAATGGGACATAAACCTAGTCCAGGCCACTAGGTAAAGTGAGTTCAGTAGCATAGTAGGAGGAATCCCTCCTGAGAAGCTGCTGTTACTGGGAATTAAGGAAATCAAACAGTAAAGAAGTACCTACTTCAAAGCATATATACCTCAGAGGTATATATGTGGTAGCTTCAGTCATAGCCTTTAGTGCTTTAGTGTCCTGAATGTCTGATGGTGTTTGTAAGATTAGGTGTATCAACACTTGGAGCATATAAGTTTATAATTGTCCTAACTTCTTGATTGATCACTTTATTCATAACTGATGGTGTTCTTTGTCTCTTTATTAGTTTTGACTTGATGTCATCTCTTCTTAGAAATATCTGACTTAGGGTTATTGTCTAGTGAGTCCCAGCAGTCAAACTGTCTGATTCCTCCCAGCTTTGTTTTGTGGTGGAGCTCAGATCTCCATGCTTGCACTGCAGGTGCTCTGAGCATCCCAGCCCCACCCTCTTCTCTTTGACTTTGTGTTAGTACCTTCTACCTACAACTTTTGTCCAGCTAACTTGACATGCATGTAAGTAAGAGTATATTCCATCTTTGTGAACTAAACTTTATTTTCTCCTTAAATATGTGATTTATTACTTGAGATATGGTTTACAAAATGTACCGCTTAATCTTAAAACAAGTTACCAACAGTTACCAGTTATCTTTTGTCTGCCAACTCCTGAGAATAAGTGCTTTGTCCATCCTATTGTTTAATCACCTAAACAGCACATCTGGGCAGAAAACAAGCCTCTGTGGCCACTGATCTCTCACAGAACAGTACAGAATAGTTTCATTTCTTAGAGTATGGGATCTCTCTACTTGAACCAGTATCCCTATTTGTAACAGTAATCTGGATGTAGCCTACTTCTATAGAACTTCTATGACCTTTAAGGTCTGAATCATGTGTCTTCGTAGGGTTTTTGAATAGTTCCCTTCACTTATCATTGTTTTAAAGCTGTTATTATTAGCTATTTATGTAATAAATAATAGGTGTATTACTTGAAAATGCACCCACTGTTTTCTCTAGTAGAATATGAGCTCCCTGGGGGCAGGAGGTATGTCTGTGTACTGTTATAGCTTTGGTAGTGACAACCTGCTGGGAAAACAGTGGCATTAAGTGAGCATCTAAGTGACATAATGAGGGAGTGAGTGGAATTTCATTCTGACCTCTGTCTGCATGCTTGAGGATTACAGAGTCACTCTAGTAACTAAACATCCTGGAAGATAGTATTAATTTTATGATTTTGCAATACTTATCAAAGCAGTATTTTAGAATATTTTATTCTTTGAATCAGCTGGTTTTTTTCTGCTGCATTTACTAAAGCACTTTGTCTGGACAGAATAACATAATTTCAGATACATATTTAAATACTTAGAATAGCTATTTTCAAGTAATTTACATTTCTTAGTTCTTGATTTTTAAAAGATTATAATTGAAAGCACACATGAAACATATAAATCAATATTATCTTTACCCTGTCTTTAAGAGTAGGAAAATCCATGTCTCAAAATTCTAGCTACCTGTTGCTTGCTCATTTAGCTAAGGGAAATTAGCATCAAGTCTTAGGTAACAGCTGGTCCTCAACTGAAAAAGTAAGTGGTTTGTAAAACACAAATTTGTATGAATTTAGAAACTTTCAGAGTATTATAATGTCATGTAATATAGTGTCCCATTAATATGAAAATCTTTTTGTAATTTGATTTTATTTCCTTTTAGATAATACTTCTGTCCCTAGTTGGTAACTTTGACATTAGGGTTTTCAATATTTATCTCATCATTTCCTGCCTTAGAAATAGGTTTTAAAGTTTTAAAGTCTAGTTTTTTTTAACTGTGTACTTAGTAGACCACATTCAAGTTTTTAAAAGTTCTTTACATTTATTAGTATGTGTATGGGGAGGAACAAATATGGAAGCATACTTGTGAAGGGCCTAGGACAACCTGTGGATGCTAGTTTTTTCCTTCCATCATACAGGTCTTGAAGCTCAAATTCAGATCAACATATTTGGCAGCAGGTGTTTTTTTACCATCTGAACCATCCTATCAGCTTCATTTACTCATTTATGGACAATTCTTCACATAGTTCTACCTCTATACTTACCCTTCTGAGTCTTTTTTTTTTTTTTGGTTTTTCGAGACAGGGTTTCTCTGTATAGCCCTGGCTGTCCTGGAACTCACTCTGTAGACCAGGCTGGCCTCGAACTCAGAAATCCGCCTGTCTCTGCCTCCCAAGTACTGGATTAAAGGCATGCGCCACCACCGTCCGGCTCCTTCTGAGTCTTAAGCTGACTTTCATGTCTCTATTGGCAGATTATTGAACTTAAATCTAAGTGGCTTAAAAGCATTATAAATACAAACATGTTTCTTAGAACTATGTAGATTATTCTCTTATAATACAATCTAGTTGTTTGGTGTCTGGTTATAAAGATCATGTACTTATTAAACCCTGAGATAAGTCTGGTGGAAATTTATCTGTCTTAATGGTGACAGCTGGCCTCAAAACAGGAGCCATTTTGAACTTGACAGAAAACTTCAACAGGAATGCTGTCTCAAAGAAAATTATGTGGCCTCTGGCCTGTTGAAAGTAGTTGTTAAGTAACTGAGCATTGCCGTAGCAGAAATCTTCATATTTAGATCTCTCTTTTTGATCTGAGAAAGATTGTAGGAAATGGTCTTAAGTTAGAAGAATGTAATGGCTTTTTGCTGGGACAGACACATAGCTGGTCTGCTCCTGTGGAGACACCTGATCCTGAGCCATCCTAGAGGAGCCACTGCACTCAGAGCAGAGGTAAGAAACCTCACCCACTACCCCACGCCCCAGAGTTACAACTGGGAGCCGGGGCTGCTCAGGAACCATCAGGCACCCAAATCCCGCCCCTCCGGAATACCACTTCCCTTCCACCCCGAGCCTGGTCCTTTTGGCTGGGGCAGACATATAGCTGGTCTGCTCCTGTGGAGACACCTGATCCTGAGCCATCCTAGAGGAGCCACTGCTCTGAGAGCAGTGGACACCTAGCTGGTCTGCTCCTGTGGAGACACCTTATCCTGAGCCATTCTAGAGGAACTGCTGCACTCAGAGCAGCAGGATTTCAGGATCCCAGAGGCGGCCTGAGTCCCAGGAGTTCTTCCACCCAGGAGCTTAGGATCATAGGAACACAGAGACATCTGGAATCTGAGGAGATCTGACACAAGCAAGATAACTGGAAAGACAGACTCCAGTCAGACACAATGAACACAGGTAACACTAGAGTCAACCAGATGGCAAAAGGCAAGCACAAGAACACAAGCAACAGAAACCAAAGTTACTTGGCATCATCAGAACCCAGTTCTCCCACCATAGCAAGCCCTGGATACCCTATCACACAGGAAAAACAGGATTCAGAATTAAAATCATGTCTCATGATGATGATAGAGGATTTTAAGAAGGACATAAGTAACTCCCTTAAAGAAGTACAGGAGAACACAGGAAAACAGGTAGAAGCCCTTAAAGAGGAAACACAAAAATCCCTTAAAGAATTCCAAGAAAACACAACCAAACAGGTGAAGGAATTGAACAAAACCATCCAGGATCTAAAAATGGAAATAGAAACAATAAAGAAATCTCAAAGGAGACTACCCTGGAGATAGAAAATGTAGGAAAGAGATCAGGAGTCATAGATGCAAGCATCACCAACAGAATACAAGAGACAGAAGAGAGAATCTCATGTGCAGAAGATACCATGGAAAATATTGACACAACTGTCAAAATGCAAAAAGCTCCTAACCCAGAACATCCAGGAAATCCAAGACAACAATGAGAAGACCAAACCTGAGGATAATAGGTATAGATGAGAGTGAAGATTCCCAATTTAAAGGGCCAGTAAATATGTTCAACAAAATTATAGAGGAAAATTTCCCTAACCTAAAGAACAAGATGCCCATAAACATACAAGAAGCCTACAGAACACCAAACAGACTAGACCAGAAAAGAAATTCCTCGTGTCACATAATAATCAAAACATCAAATGCACAAAACAAAGAAAAAAATACTAAAAGCAGTAAGGGAAAAAGGTCAAGTAACATATAAAGGCAGACCTGTAAGAATTACACCAGACCTCTCACCGGAGCTATAAAAGCCAGAAGATTCTGGACTGATATCATACAGACCCTAAGGGAACACAAATGCCAGCCCAGACTACTATACCCAGCAAAACTCTCAATCACTATAGATGGAGAAACCAAGATATTCCATGACAAAACCAAATTTGCACAATATCTTCCCACAAACCCAGCACTTCAAAGGATAATTGATTTGAAAACGCCAACACAAGGAAGGAAACTACAACCTAGAAAAAGCAAGGAAGTAATCTTCCAACAACCCCAAAAGAAGATAGCTACATAAACATAATTCCACTTCTAATAACAAAAATAATAGGAAGCAACAATTATTTTTCCTTAATATCTCTTAACATCAATGGACTCAATTCTCCAATAAAAAGATGTAGACTATCAGACTGGATACATAAACAGGACCCAGAATTTTGCTGCATACAGGAAACGCACCTCAGTGACAAAGACAGACACTACCTCAGAGTAAAAGGCTGGAAAACAATTTTCCAAGCAAATGGTCCCAAGAAACAAGCTGGAGTAGCCATTCTAATATCAAATAAAATCGACTTTCAACCAAAGATAATCAAAATAGATAAGGAAGGACACTTCATACTCATCAAAGGAAAAATCTACCAAGATGAACTCTCAATTCTGAACATCTATGCTCCAAATGCAAGGGCACCCACATACATAAAAGAAACTTTACTAAAGCTCAAAGCACACATTGCACCTCACACAATAATAGTGGGGGATTTTAACTCCCCGCTCTCTGCAATGGACAGATCATGAAAACAGAAACTAAACAAAGACACATTGAAATTAACAGAAGTTATGAACCAAATGGATTTAACAGATATCTATAGAACATTTCATCCTAAAGCAAAAGAATATACCTTTTTCTCAGCACCTCATGATAACTTCTCCAAAATAGACCATATAATTGGTCACAAAACAGGCCTCAACAGATACAAAAAAATTGAAATAATCCCATGCATCCTATCAGATCACCACGGACTAAGGCTGGTCTTTAATAATGACAAAACCATTGGAAAACCCACATGCATGTGGAAACTGAACAATGTTCTACTCAATGATGACTTAGTCAAGGAAGAAATAAAGAAATTAAAGACTTTTTAGAATTTAATGAAAATAAGGAAACATGATGGACTTGTGGGACTCCATGAAAGCAGTGCTTAAGAGGAAAATTCTTAGCTCTAAGTGCCTACAAAAAGAAATTGGAGGAGCATACATTAACAACTTGACAGCACACCTGAAAGTTCTAGAACAAAAAGAAGCAAATATACCCAAGAGGAGTAGATGTCAGGAAATAATCAAACTCAGGGCTGAAATCAACCAAGTAGAAACAGAAAGAACTATACAAAATATCAACAAAACCAGGAGTTTGTTCTGTGAGAAAATCAACAAGATAGATAAACCCTTAGCCAGATTAACCAGAGGGCACAGAGACAGTATCCAAATTAATAAAATCAGATCTAAAAAGGGAGAACATAACAACAGAAACTGAGGAAATTAAAAAAATCATCAGATCCTACTACAAAGGCCTATACTCAACAAAACTGCAAAATCTGGATGAAATGGACAATTTTCTAGACAGATACCAGGTACCAAAGTTTAATCAGGAGCAAATAAACCGTCTATACAGTCCCATAACCCCTAAAGAAATAGCAGCAGTAATTAAAAGTCTCCCCACCAAAAAAAGCCCAGGACCAGATGGTTTTAGTGCAGAATTCTATCAGACCTTCAAGGATGACCTAATACCAATTCTCTTCAAACTATTCCACAAAATAGAAACAGAAGGAAAACTACCCAATTCGTTCTATGAAGGTACAATCACACTCATACCTAAACCTCACAAAGATCCAACAAAGAAAGAGAACTTCAGACCAATCTCCCTTATGAATATCGATGCAAAAATACTTAATAAAATTTTAGCAAACCGAATCCAAGAACACATCAAAACAATCATCCATCATGATCAAGTGGGCTTTATCCCAGGAATGCAGGGATGGTTCAATATTCGGAAATCCATCAATGTAATCCACTATATAAACAAACTCACAGAAAAAAACCACATGATCATCTCACTAGATGCTGAGAAAGCATTTGACAAAATTCAACATCCCTTCATGGTAAAAGTTTTGGAAAGATTAGCAATGCAAGGCCCATACCTAAACATAGTAAAAGCAATATACAGCAAACCAGTAGCCAACATCAAACTAAATGGAGAGAAACTTGAAGCAATCCCACTAAGATCAGGCACTAGACAAGGCTGCCCACTCTCTCCCTACCTATTCAATATAGTACTGGAAGTCCTAGCCAAAGCAATTAGACAACAAAAAGAAGTCAAAGGAATACAAATAGGAAAGGAAGAAGTCAAATTATCACTATTTGCAGATGATATGATAATATACTTAAGTGATCCCAGAACTTCCACCAGAGAATCCTAAACCTGATGAACAACTTCAGCAAAGTTGTGGGTTATGAAATCAACTCAAACAAATCAGTAGCCTTCCTCTACGTGAAAGATAAACAGGCTGAAAAAAGAAATTAGGGAAATGACACCCTTCACAATAGTCACAAATAATATAAAATACCTTGGTGTGAATCTAACCAAGCAAGTGAAAGATCTGTATGACAAGAACTTCAAGTCTCTGAAGAAAGAAATCGAAGAAGATCTCAGGAAATGGAAAGATCTCCCATGCTCATGGATCAGCAGGATTAATATAGTAAAAATGGCCATCTTGCCAAAAGCAATCTACAGATTCAATGCAATCCCCATTAAAATAACAATTCAGTTCTTTTTTTTTTTTTTTTAACCAACTTAATTCTTCACAGGTTAGAAAGAGAAATTCTCAAATTTATTTGGAATAACAAAAACTCCAGGATAGCAAAAACTATTTTCAACAATAAAAGAACTTCTGGAGGAATCACCATCCATGACCTCAAGCTGTACTGCAGAGCAATAGTGATAAAAACTGCCTGGTATTGGTACAGAGACAGGCAGGAAGATCAGTGGAATAGAGTTGAAGACCCAGAAATGAACCCACACACCTATGGTCATTTGATCTTTGACAAGGGAGCTAAAACTATCCAATGGAACAAGGACAGCATTTTCAACAAATGGTGCTGGTTCAACTGGAGGACAACACGTAGAAGAATGCAGATCGATCCATTCTTATCTCCTTGTACAAAGCTCAAGTCCAAGTGGATAAAGGACCTTCACATAAAATCAGACACACTGAAACTAATAGAAGAGAAGGTGGAGAAGACCCTCGAATACCTAGGCACAGGGGAAAAGTTCCTGAACAGAACACCTATGGCTTATGCTCTAAGATCAAAAATTGACAAATAGAACTTCATAAAATTGCAAAGTTTCTGTAAGGCAAAGGACACTGTCAATAGGACAAAACGGCAACCAACAGATTGGCAAAAGATCTTGACCAATCCCACATCCGATAGAGGACTAATATCCAATATATACAAAGAACTCAAGAAATTAGACTCTAGACAACCAAATAACCCTATTAAAAAAATGTGTTATAGAGCTAAACAATGAATTCTCAACTGAGGAAATGCGAATGACCAAGAAGCACCTAAAGAAATGTTCAGCATCCTTAGTCATCAGGGAAATGCAAATCAAAACAACCCTGAGATTCCACTCACACCAGTCAGAATGGCTAAGATCAAAAACTCAGGTGATAGTAGATGCTGGCGAGGATGTGGAGAAAGAGGAACACTCCTCCATTGTTGGTGGAATTGCAAGATGGTGCAACCACTCTGGAAAACAGTCTGGTGGTTCCTCAGAAAATTCGGCATATCATTACCTGAGGACCCAGCTATACCACTCCTGGACATATACCCAGAAGATGCTCTAATATATAACAGGGACACATGTTCCATTATGTTCATAGCAGCTTTATTTATAATATCCAGAAGCTGGAAAGAACCCAGGTGTCCTTCAACAGAGGAATGGATACAGAAAATGTGGTACATTTACACAATGGAACATTACTCAGCTATTAAAAACAATGAATTCAAGAAACTCTTATGTAAATGGATGAAACTAGAAAATATCATCCTGAGTGAAGTAACCCAATCACAAAAGAACACACATGGTAATCACTCACTGATTATTGGATTCTAGCCCAGAAGCTTGAAATACCCAAGATTCAACTCACAGACCACATAAAGCTCATGAAGAATGAAGACCAAGTTGCGGGGGGGTGGTGGGGGGGGGGGGAGGAGCTTTGGTCCTTCTTAGAAGGAGTAACAAAATACTCAAGGGAGCAAATATGGATACAAAGTGCAGGACAGAAACTGAAGGAGGGGCCTTCTGCAGACCATTCCACCTGGGTATCCATTCCATGTGCAGTCACCAAAGGTAGATGCTGATGTGGATGTCAGGAGGTGCATGTTGACAGGAGCCTGACATAGCTGTCTCCTTAGAGGTCTGCAAGAGTCTGACATATTCAGAGGCAGATGCTCACAGCTAACCATTAAACTGATCATGGGGTTCCCAATGGAGGAGTTAGAGTGAAGACTGAAGGAGTTGAAAGAGTTCGGGACCCCATGAGGAGAGCAACAATGCCCACCAACCAGAGCTCCCCAGGGTCTAAACCACCAGCTTGGAGCACTTTGGGAAGAACCCATGGCTCCAGCTATATATGCAAGGGAGGATGGTCCTGTCAGGTATAGGTGGGAGAAGAGATCCTTGGTCCCATGAAGGCTGGACGCTGTTTGTGGGGGAATTCGAGGGCGGGGAGGTGAGGTAGGTGGGGCCACACCCTCATAGAAGCAGGAGGAGGGGAGATGGGATAGGGGGTTCCTGGGAGGGAGAGGGGAATGGAGTAAGGGGAGAACATCTGAAATGTAAATAAAATATCCAATAAAAAAAAAAAAATCTCAGTTAATATTTATTTTTAATTTCTCTTACTAGCCTAACAGCTGAACCCTACTCATGCATCTATGAATGATAAGAAAATAAAATGCAAAAATCATGAAAAAAATATAGAAGAATGATAATTGTAGTAATATCAACCAAATAGCCTTCATTCCAATGCATTTATCAGTGGAAATGTGTCAAATATGCTCAGTTAATAAGTATATAAACTCAGACACTTAGAGAATGAATGTCAGAAGAATTCAAACCATCTATATTATTGTAGCTATTTATAAAAATATAAGATAAGTAAAATAATGGATATTGTAACATGCTATGTTGTTTTGGGGTATGTATGTGCATGCGTGCATGCATGTTCTTATGTTTGTAGGTAAGTAAATGTATATGTGCTCACATGCATAGAAGCAGATGCATATGAAGGTCAGCCTCAGGCTTATTTCCTCAGGTACTGTCCACCTTTGTGTTTCCGTGGATTGTGAATGTTTGTTGCAATTAGAGATCAATATTAGGTATCTTCTTTGGTTACTCATAAGACTACAGACACACGCATGCAGGCACGTACAGTATGTTTGTGGGTGTGTTGCCTGCATGTATGTCTGTGTACCAAATACCTACAGAGGCCAGAAATAGGGTGTCTGATCTTCTGGCACTAAAGTTTTAGATAGTTGTGAGCTGCCATGTGGGTGCTGGGAACTGAACCGAAGTCCTCTGCAAGAGCAGCAGGAACTCTTGACCTCTGAGCCCTCTCTCCAGGCTTCCTATTTCAGTTATTTGAGACAAGGTCTCTTGCCTGGAACTTACCCATTTACAGGAGTCTTCCTGTTCCAGCACCAGGATTACATGTACACTCTGCTATGCCTGACTTTCTTATGTGGGTGCTAGAGATCAAACTCAGATTCTCATGTTTGCATGAAAATGCTTTAGTGACTGAACCATCTCCCCAGCCCATTTGAGACAAGGTCTGTCCCTGATCTGGAGCTTTTAGCTAGTCTAGGCTAGTGATCCTAGGTAACATCTGTCTCCACCTCCCTAGCCCTGGGATTGCCAGGTGTGCCATGGTGCCCAGCTGTCTTCAGATGGGTTCTGAGATTAGTACTGAGTTCATGTCTGCAAGGCAACTGCTTATCAGAAGTGATGGCTCTTTCCCAACTCTCAGTGTGATTTTTTTTTTTAAACCTTTATTAGAATTCTCCTTGTAATTTTATGTACTAGTTAGTGTATGAGATCCTACATGTTTATAGTAAGAGTGTAAGACATCTTAAATATTACCTCAAGACTGATTTAATCTGCTGTTTCTATGCATTTAATAGCACCTATAATTTGTGAGAAAAAGGAGTAATTTCATTTTAAACAAAATAAGGCTCAAATGTTGAGCCTTATTGTGGCCTCTGTGTTGAGGATGGGGTCTGCATGTAAGCCTCTGTGTGTGTAGGCATGTATGTACTCACTTAATACTAAGGAGTTCCCTTTCTTCATTCTTGGGTTATCAAACATTAAATTCCATTCTTGAATATATTTTATCTTTTAGCAAGGAAAACTTCTTAATAAAAGTGAAATGACTCATTTGAAACTACCTTGCATTTTGTTTAAAATCATACTTATATAGTTATCTTGTAAATAATTTCAAAGTAATTATTGACATCTTTATATTAAAAGAATATCTCAGAGTTTCAATGAAACTGTAATATTAACAAGTAAAAAGAACAGCATGATTTTAAAAATAATTATAGTATTAGTAATGCTAAAAGATACGGCTTTCCAATAGAAATATTGAAGAAAATGTCAAATGAAAACAAAGTGCTGTGAAAAATTCAGAAATTGAATTATGTGCTAGGTAGTGAGACTGGACATGATGTAGAATTTAAACATCTTTAAGCCAATGGCATAATCTTTTAGTGGTGGATTTTCTTCACTGAATGTTTTATAGGAGGATTCATCGGTGATTCATTAGATTGCTTCACATTTATCTTCTGTTTTCTTACTGCATTTAAATTTTATCTTGAAATAAAGTATAAAACTTAAAGAGTAGTCAGGTGTTAGTCATTATAGCTCCCTCTGTCACTCTGCCAGTGGGGGTCAGTAGATAGCTACTGCAGCAGTCTAAAGCTCCAGGAAGTAACCACATCAGGACCAACACTCAAAATCTGATTGGTTTCTAATAGTAATTGTTAAGGTATGCATTTAAGTTTGTTTTTTGTTATCATGCTTACTTTTAAACATGTTTTAAAAGTTAAAAATGTTTTTACATAGTTTTTGACATTCAGAAATTATTTATGCCTCTAAATTTAGGCTTGTATTTTAATTTTTCATTGATATTTTCTAAAGTTGTAATCCAATGAAAAAATAATCCAAAGTGGACCTAAAAGAAAAGATTGGCACTCCACAGAATTGTGCCTCAGAGATGAGTGTCAGAGCCCGTGGACACTGTTTTCATGTTAGACGTGTTTTATACTTTTGTCTACACTGTGTGCGATCTACTATACTAAGAGAGCATTTGGGGAGTCTACAGCATTGGACATATAATCTGTTTACAGTGAGCGCTTGAGCAGTTTGGATTTTATTCTGATATCTCTCACAGAGAAATCTAATAAACCCAGTTACTGATCATGGCAGTAATTATCCAAGATACAGCTATCGGTGAGCCCAGAGAATCAGGGACAGCTTCTTACTGGTTTCTGTGTGTAGTTGATATTGTCTTTAGGTACATCATACTGAATCTTTGCAATGCAAGGTATTTTCTTAGAGAAATGTGTCACAGTATAATATGTCCTACCCAGTAGATAGTTCTTGTATGTGTTACATCCTAAATTCTAGTTTGATCATTATTTCTTTCTCCTTATAAACTATTAAAAATACACTAGAGATTAGCGTAAATTGTATTGGATCAAAAATCAAGTGATATGAATTTTTTCCTTATTCTGTTTACTAGTTGTGATTTAGTAATTCCTCTAATTTCTCTAAGCCCCTCTCTTAGAGGAAAGAAATCATTACCTTTACAAGCCACTCATGTCTCACACTAAAATAACCTGTAAAGGCTCCCTTTAAACACTGAGCTGTATTATCTCTCTCTCTCCTTCTCTCTGTCTTTGTGTGTGTGTGCGTGTGCGTGTGCGTGTGCGTGTGCGTGTGTGTGTGTGTGTGTGTTTGCGTGTGTGTGTGTGTGTTTGCGTGTGTGTGTGTGTGTTTGCGTGTGTGTGTGTGTGTGTGTGTGTGTGTGTTTGGGGGAGGGGTGGTAGTATCTGCATGTAAGCCTCTGTGTGTGCAGGTTTGTACATACTCACTTGATACTTAGGAGTTCCCTTTCTGCATTCTTGTGTTGTCAGATATTAAATTTCATTTTTTTGTCTTTCTGTCAAAGTAAACTTCTGATAAACTGAAATGACTAATTTCTTTTTCACATTTGTTTACCTGATTCAATCCCCATATTCCATGTGGTAGAAGGAAAGAACCAACTCCAAGGAACCTACAAGTAGTCCTCTGACTCCCATGTATGCCATGCAGTGCCTCTCACCAAAAGAGGAGGGATATATTTCATTAAAATAGAATAGTTGCTGTTTCTTCATTAGTGCTATTTTTAAAAGAAATTGTGACCTGGTGTTCACATTATTTATAACCTTCTTTCTTACAGAAAGAAGTACAGAAAATTATATCTTTTTTTATTTTTCTTGATCTTTATGAACCTGTTTGTTGCTGAAACAACCAGATTATAGAAGGTAATTAATCATACAAATGTGAGAAAAAAAAAGGCTAGTCTTCTGAAACAATATTTTGCAGGGTATTACACAGAAACCTTTTGTTTTTGTTTGGATGCTCTATTGCCAAATTTTACTCTAATTATCAACAAACATTCCTCTTCTTATAGCTTCTCTCCAACCTTGGTGACACAAGTCCTGGCAACAGGGTGATAGCTGCTGGCAACTTGTGTGTCCAGGTATTATTGGTAGCATTTGCCTATTCAGGCTTCACTTAGAATGTTGAGTGATTATTACAGAGCGATCTACCTAAGCCTCTGACTTGATTGAAAAATTTCAAAAACAGGAAAATTGAGATTATTTGAAAGAAGCATTTCATTCACATGGACATGTTTTCTATCTCTTCTAAAATTTGTCTTCAGTTACAGGAGACTAGTTACCAGAACCATGAAGGCCCCAGAGTGAAGGTGTACCCAACCAGCGTTCATCCCACCACCTGCCAGCCTGTCATAGCTGCGCACATACTTCTACTTCCCTTGCTGTTACAGACATGATGTACTTTAGAGATGGGAAAAGCATCTTATAAATTCTTCACCCAGTTGAGCATATTCACTTTTTAAATGTCATTTACTAAGTTCTCTTTTCTCACGATATATGAGAATGTTGATTTAATGGCGGAAATGTACTATGTATAAAAAGTCAAGAAATCTGCCAAGACTCAAAGCTGTATTTTGAAAAGGTGTTTTCTTTAGGTCTGTTGTCTGTGACTCATACTTGGGTTCTTCATAGATATATCTGATAGTCTGGAATCTAACATAAGCTGAGCTAGTAGTATCAGCATATGTCAATACTCAGTTGGAATTTCATGAATAGAAATTTCAGTGAACAGAATAGAAAACATATAGAAGTCCCTAAGTTACATGTACCTTTAGATGGAGAGTATAGATATGAAAAATTAATCTCTTTGATGGCTCTGACTTATTTTGATGTCCTGATCCACTGGGATTAGTGACTCTCTTCAGATGAACTAGTGAAGTTTCTCTCAGACATTGTCCTGGAAATAAGCCCTCTGTTGTGAGCTCTGCCACAGTATCATCCCATTGGGTTGTACTTTCTTGACTTAACTTTTCTGTACCTTTCTGTCTCCTGTGTTTGCCTTCTAAGTCATTGGACTTCACAGCTGTATTAGCATGTTTTCTGTCCTGTTGATCTTCAAGCCTTATATTCTTATAAGAAGCCTGACTTCGTCAAGGCTCATGCATTCGGCTGTAGCATTGAAGGTTTTCATTGAAGTCCTGGAGAGAATATCTATGTCATAACCATCTGTAACTGTTTTCTCTGTTTCTTGACCACTGGCTTTTGCTCCCAGTGTATGTCTTCATTCCAGCTCAGGTATCCTAACCCTTGCTTTGATCTAGTCTGCCTACACCTTCATCCATTCTCATCTTACTCTCATCCTTGGCTTTCTTGCCTTGTGTTGATCATGTACCACACTCTCACTTCCTTTTGACAGTAGTTCAGTTGTGTTTTACTTCATCTTAGCCCATTTGTCTTGCTCTCACTTCTCTCTCTATTCTGTTTCAGTTTCTTGCCCATCATCCTAAAATTGTCTTAAGTTTCTAAATCCTTGTTCCTCTGTTAGATCCCTTTGTTACCTCCCCATGCCCCATTAACATTTCAAATGAAGGAGGAATCTTTTAATATTCTTTGTCTATCCTTTCTCTCTGTCACATTAACATTCTTACTTCCTTGTTCTGGAGCTTCTGATATTTTCATAATTTAATTCATTGGAGTGTGCTTTCCTGTGGCACTGCTGTTGTACACAGGGAACAACTATAATGCTTTATTCTCCCCATCTGGTCAGTCTTAAAGACACTTTAGTCCTGGGACAACACCAGGGCCTTGTGCTATCTATATTCATGGCATCTTGTACTCTTTTGTATAGTATATTCTTGGTTTATAGTTAAGTTTTATAATTGGTGACTGTAGCACACAGTATAGAGATATTCTTTGATGCATAGCATGGTATTTGGCAGTTGGTAGGAGTCAAGTATTTTGTTGGGCAGAAGAATAATGGAAGAAAGATACGCTGTTGGACATGGAGATATGCCCAAGAATAAGTCAATAGGTATACTTGTAGAAGCCTGTTGGAGAGCACTTCTCAGTAGTGCTGATGTATTTTAGCAGAGCAAGCTAACTTGGGGCGGGGGGCTGGGGGTGGAGGTAAGACAAAGTCAGGTGGCAATCAGCTCTGCATTCTCTGGCAAAGAACTTTAGCCCCTGAACCTTTTTCTTTCATAGAAATTATAATAATGATAGCAATAATACCTATTTTATACAATTCCTGTGAAGCTATAATAGCATAATACATATGAAAGATTTGGAGCAAGGCCTTTCAGAGCAGTCAAACAAAGTAATTTTTCCTATTAGTCAAAGAAGCACCTCACATTAGCAAGAAGAAATATTGGGAAAATAATTTGTAGTGTTATTTACAAATACAAATAGTAGCATAAAGCTCTGTTAAGAATTAAATCCCTATTAATAACAAATATAAGAAACCTAAAGTAGTTGTTAGGAGAGGCTGGGGGAGAGACAGAGACAGAGAGACAGAGAATGTGTATGTCTGTCTGTGTTTTTGTCTTTTCTAAATATTTCAGAAATGTTTACCAGCCTTTAACTGTATACATTTTTTTTTGTCTCCAGCTCCTAAATTATACAACATGTTGAATCTTTTTTAAAGACAGGGTCTTAAACTCAGAGATCCTCCTGCTTTTGTCTCTGAGTATTGGGACTAAAGGTCTGCACCACCATGTCTGGTTGCAGGTTAAGTCTTAATCTAGAATTTTGTTGAAGTCGAGAAAGCTAATAGGCTTTTCGTGGGACAGCTTTTCACTGTGACTCTGTAGTCATTAGGCGATCTTGAGGGCTGTCTTTGGTTTTGTTTTTACCACTCCTCTTCTAGTCATTTTCTTCTTTTTTCTTTTTTTTGTTCTTTTTAAAATTGGATATATTATTTATTTACATTTCAGATGACATCCCCTTCCCCATCCCCTCCAACCCTCACCCCATCCCCCCTCTTCCTTTTTGCTTTTATACCATTTTAATTAATGCAAGTTTTAAGGTCAGTTCTAGGTTGAGGAACTAGCAATACAGTAGATGCAAATAGTCAAGGAACAAGCAAGACAATAGACACAAGTAGTCAAAGAACAAGCAAGGCAATAAACAAAGTTCTGTGATCACTATTTCTAAGGGCTTATCAGGATGAAAAAAATATCTGAGCCTACTTCCCTGTCCTAGCCCAAAGTCATTTTCATGTCTGAAGCGTTATAAAGTGAATAAGCAAAAAAATAAAATTAAAAAAGGAAAAAAAAAAGAAAGGCATTCTTGTCAGAACGACCTAAGTCAGGCTCAGTCTTGTTCATGAAATAAAAAAGGGGAGAGGCAGAGAGCTTTGGGGACTGCTTGGCAAGAATATGACATTGGCCAAGGACAAGGAAGTGGGCTTCAGGCAGGAATATGACCTTAGGCTAGAACAAGGAAGTAATTTCAGGCAGGAATCTAAATCTTAGGCTAGAAAAAAGAAGTAGGCTTCAGACTTTTCTTCTTTTTTCAAGCCGACTTATTCTTCCAAGGAGGTCCTACCAAGATTCTGCTTAAACAACATGAAAACTACAAAGTATTCTTTTCTTTTAGTTGTGGAGCAGAGGATAATGGGAAATGATATTGACTGGAGGGTTCCCATTGCTTTGCTTTCTTAAGGAAAATAGTTTGTGGTTGAGTCATAATTTGCTCCCTTTTTGTTTTGTGTAAAAGTTTATTAGCTTGTGATTTAAGCAAACCATCTGGTCCTATTGGCATCACACATTGTCAGACCTGAGCTTTCTCCCTAATTTTACTGTAGACAGTTAGGTTATATGCTTGAATTCCAGTTCTGGCAGGGATTTTTTTATATTAATCTTAAAACTTCTGCTTTTTAAAAATTGCTCTATGACCCAAAGCACATTTAAAATGATGGAGAATTTCTTAATTATTTAGCATAAGATTTATCTCTCCTTTTCCTCAGATGTCATACTTTCATTTCTCAGGGACAATGACTCCAAAATTTCCAACAGGCATTGATGAGTGATTGGTCCTGGATAGCCAGGTTCACTGACTGAATGTGTTCTCTTAGGTTGCAGAAAGGAAACAGAAAACAGGATAATTCAAATTGACTTTCAGGGTTTTTTTCCTGACTTGTAGCCAGAGAGCAAATCAAGTGATTAGGTGGACATCCTGGTTTCTGGATACCATTCTTGCTTTGTGTATAAACATGCATTACAGCTTATTTGGAGGTGCAAGAGTGATGGCTCAGCATTCCTGAGTATTTGCTGCTTTTGCAAATGATCCAGGTGTGGTTACCAACACCCACATGGTGGCTCACAGCTGTCCACAACTCCAGTTCTGGGGGTCTGACACTCACCTCCTCAGGCACCAGGCACACATGGTACACATACAGGCATGTAGGCAAAACAGTCATGCGCACTAAACAAAATGAATCTAAGGAACAAAATTAAATTTTCTTAGATATATGTATGATCAGAGGCAGAAATACTTTATAAAACTAGCAGTCAAATGCATAGGAAATTAGGCATTCTTTAAGAAAAATGTACTTTACTAATGCAGGAAACTCAAGAAGTGAAAGTTTTGAACTAAAGTAGAACATGTTATTCAACATGGTGGACTAGACACTAAGAAAACAGTTAAGGAGTATTGTTGAAATACATACTTTTGTTAATTAAAAGCTAGGGAAAATACAGGAGTAAGAATAGGCAGGGTTCAAAAGTAATACTTGGAAAACTCTTAGGCTCATTTTTGGAGCTTTAATTTGACAATAAGAAATGAACAAGGAGGAAGAGCAAGTAGGCTACCAAACCTAACCCTGCTTTTACAGAAAAGCAACCCACAGACTCCAAAGTAATTCTGGTGAGCTTGGAAGGAAGGAGTGATACTCAGTTGATGATATTTAGAATGCTTGTATTTTCGTAACTACTAGTCCCACAGAGTTAAGTTAAAACGATAGGTGTCTCTGCCAATAATTTGAATATTTAGAGTAAATTATCAATGCCAAGTAAAATAGTACTTGGCAAAGCTTGTTAAATATGAGAAAGAAAACCTGAAAAAATGAAAATTAAAACTTTCCCACAAATTTCAAGTCCAGAGATTTATATTGGTGTCTTAGAAAACTTAATGGGAACATGGCTCATTTGAGGACATAACTGCGGTCAGCAGTTACTTTGAAGATTGTTAGTTTGGCAGTGCCAGAAGTAGTCTCACCCTGTGTCACATCAGCTCACAATCCATTGCTCAAGGCAGCTCACACAGCCTAGCCAAAGTCAAGGTCTTCTTCATGCCAGGAGATCATGGCAGCAGTTTGGGTATACTCTATGCTGTTCCTATAGAGCAGCAGTTCTCAACTCTTCACAGGGGTGACATCAGACATTTACATTATGATATATAACAACAAAATTACAGATATGAAGTAGCAATGAAAATTTTATGGTTGGGGGTCACCACAACATGAGGAACTATTTTAAAGGGCTACAGCATTAGGAAGGCTGAGAAGCCCTGTCGTAGAGGAGTGGATAATTGGAACCACTAATTCAGTCTGCCAGTGATACCAAGTAGGACATAATCATGTGACTTTTTGTAAAGAAAAGATTAAACAGAACATACTCATAAATCTTAGACTATACGCTTGATAAATTATGTTCAAATACCTTATCAAAAGATCCTGAGACAAAAGTAACAGATGAGCTCTGAACTGGGAGAAGTGATTTAAATCCTTATTTGTGTGTAGCTCTGTGAAATTAAGAAAATAACAGAAACAAGCAGTTAGGGATAAATTAGACTTGAGATTTCAAGAAAGAAACTATATAGCTGGTCCTTAAATAATTAAAATATCTATATCCTTCATATTAGTATTAAGATAATCATAAATGGGACTGGAAAATGGCTCAGGCGGTCAGGACACTTGCTTCCAAGTCTGATGACTTGGGTTTGATCCTTGGGACTCACACGGGAACTGACTTCCTCAGGTATCCTGGAGTCCATACACACACTGTGGCATATGCTTCTCTCAAAAAATAAATTATTTTTTAAAGAAGATAATGGAAGAAGTTTCTAAAAGATAATTGAGAAACTGTATAACCACAGTGAGCTGTAAGATATCTCCCTTTGACACAATAAGAATGATATGATCTTCTTGTGATGGGATACTGTCCGAAAATAACAAGAAGTCAAAGCCCAGTCTGTGGAAATCTTTAGGTTATAAGCTTACAGGAAACCTGAACATGGAAGAATACATTAACTTACAGTGTGAGGAAACCACCAAGTGAATCCAGAAAGTGTTGCAGGTTGTACAGTTATGGGTTAGTCTTGAGTCAGTAGCTTCACTGTGTTCATTGATTGTAACTGATTTTTGTGTGTGTGTGAATTCCTTTTTATGATTATGTCTTCTTTAACTAGAGATATTTATGTTCTCTTTTCCTATGTGCATAACTATTTAAACATATTTGAATAGTTTAGGGAAAGGAGAGAGAGAAGGAGAGAGAGAGAGAGAGAGGATTTGGGGTGGGGGATGCGGCTGCATGTGTTGGTGTCCGTGGAATATTCTCTCTCCTACCTGTGTAGGGCTCAGGGCATCCAACTCATGCCATTGGTGAGCCATCTTACCTGTCTACATGTGGATGACTTGATTCTTTTAGTTTACTTTTTGAGAATTTCATACATGAGTACTGTATTTACACCATTTCCTCTTCCCCTCTCTTCCAGCTCGCCCCACACATTTATAACTCTTATTTTTATTACTGTTTCATACATGCATATATAATATATAATATATAATATATATAATATATATATATTACAACTAAAACCTGCATGAGTTCATTGAGTTTTGCTCCTGTGCACATATTTTTTGGGCTCATTGTTTAAAACTAGATGCTTATCAGGGACTCATCCTTGGAGAAGACTGGGTCTTCTTCTCTCAGCAGCCATGCGTTGCCTGTAGTTGGAGAATGATGAAAGCAGGCAGTCTTGTCTTAAGAGAGAAAATATTCAGTCTTTATCATAGATGTCTTTGACAGCTGAAGAAGTTCTAGTCTTAGATTTTAAGTTGTTTTCATCCTGAAAGTGTTAGGATTGTCATGATGGTGTTTTAAACTAAATATAATCATCTATAATATATAATATAATTAATAATATATTGTATATTAAATATAATTATTATATAACATACTAATATATAATCATCTATTGGGATGATTATCTATTTCATATTGTATTCTACTAACACGGTATATTACATTGTTTGATAATTATGTGTTAAGATACTAGCCTTGCATTCTTTAGATGAAGACCAATTTTGAGATGTCTCAGTCTTCATATTTGATTTTCCAGTTGAGTTCTCTTTTCTCTGTAATTTTACTCTCTTCCATCTCTCTCCTCTCCCCTGACCCCCGCAAGCGTCTCTTGGTTTTAGGCTTTGGGTGTTCTTTTACAGCAATCTTTATTTTGCTTGCTTTCTAGCAGCAAGGATCATTTGTACATTTCTCACCCCAAATTTGGAATCAGGTTCCTCCGTCCCCAACCCCCCCAGCCTAAAGAGTCTATTCCGTTAGTCCTGAACTACAGTCAACATGCTTCTTGGTTGTCTGCACTTCTGGCTCATGTGCCATAATGCACAGTATTTCATTCTTGATTTTAGGATATAAACTCTTGGTTTCCCTTTTGGAAAAAGAGAAAAACACAAAAGCATATGGATGAAACAAGCCAGAAGATTCTAAGTATTCACATTTATGAACTGTTAAAAATAAGCAGTGATTTACTTTGAAATACATTCATCTACTTTTAAAAAAATTAAGTGGGCTGGCAAAATGGCTTAGCAGGTAAAAGAGATTGCTGTCAACTCAGACAAACTTAAATTCGATTCCTGGAACCTATATGGGAGATGTGTGTATTCTGTGATTCTATGCATGTGTTAAAGAGAGCCCTTTAACTTTCTCATTGTCAACATCACTTTGCACATTAGGTCCATTATTCAGTAAAAATAAACATTACTTGAGCACAAGCACTGTAAGAACAAGTCAGGGTTCGATCACTCAGGCCACTACTGAAGAATCTGCAGATAGACAGCACGCATAATTGACAAACAGTAATTCACGATAACTCATGATACAAGAGCAGATTTCATCATACTGCTTAGACTGGTGTATAATTGAAATGTTAGAAATTGTTTACTTTTGGAATTTTCCATTTACTGTTTCTGAACTATAAGTAACAGAAACTGCAAGAAGCAGAACCATGGGTAAAGGATAAATGTCTTGCTGTTAATTCTGGAAAATTGACATTGGCTCTTGTTTTTGTATAAACACAAAATATTTCATATTGGTTGTTTCTGAAATTTGAAAGTAATGTATGCAATAAGGTACTGTTATTTTTTCTACTCTATGTAATTATTCCTTATCTTGTTGAAAAGTACATGGGGATATTTTTAAAACATGAACTTATTTTTTTGTTCTTAAAGTAAATTAGATATATAGACTCATAAAAGTTAATTGTATTTTATAAATCTATACATGGATAATCAAGAGTTTATAAAGATAGTGTTCTGTCTTATATTCTAGGACTTTGATGTAGACAGAATCATACACAGGGCACAAAATGTTCCAAACATAGAAGAAATTACATGTTTATTAAGCTCCACTCAATTTGAATATTTTCTGTTAGTGCATCATAAGTCTTAGTGTTTTCTCAAAGTAGAATATGTAATTTTGAGAATTACAGAAATATAATCATATGATCAGCAAGGATGGATCTCAGTGAAAAATCCAGATAATTGTATGCTGTATAATCCTATTCGCAAAGTTAAAACAGATGAGATAGTCAAGTGTGGAAAAACAGAATAGTAGAATACTTTTTATCTGCACGGTGATATAGAAGCAGTTTCTGAGTTGCTGACAATATTCTGTTTATTAATCTGCATGCTAACAACGTACATTGACTTGTATCACATTATTTAAGCTGTATATTATGTATCTTTCTGTATTTTGCACTTCTGTAAAAGACTTACCAAAATGTGTTTAGCTGCAAAGGGGTATATGTAACCTTTTTGTGTAGGAAAGGAATACTTGACTCTTTATACATGCTTGCTTGTCTGTATATAAATTCTTTAGGACATGTGAGAAACTGATACATTTGATTTCTACGGATGTTGCAACACAGGATGTTAGGGAGACTTTTGAGATCTGTCTAGATACGGCAACAAATGCTGATGGCTACATCCCTTCTCTTTCTGTGTTAGAACACCTGTACATGGTGCATGGCCACCATTGATTTTGTATTTAACGTAAGAATCTCCACCTAACATATTACCAATTTTAGAAAAGTTTTACGTGAATTAAATAAATAGAATTAACCCTATTGGCAGTTTCCAGAAATTTGAGGTTAACGTATATCCCTGTAAAATTTGCAAACGTGCCTCAAGAAGGTTTTTATCCAACAGTGTGAGGATCCCATTAGGGCAAGAGTCAGCTTGAGCTCTTAGGAATGTGTGTGTGTGTGTGTGTGTGTGTGTGTGTGTGTGGTGTGTGATGAGATTATATATAATATATATAATATATATATTATATAATTTTAATTAATTAGTTAGTTAGTTAATGTGGGTACCCAGATGCTTTTCTAAGTATTTAGCACCTGATATGGTTAGACTCTTCACTGGAAGGAACCTGTGAACAGCTCTGGTATCCTTACTGTAGCTCTGTCTCCAAATGCCCTCAGTTTTAGCACAAAAATTGGTTCATGTAGGAATGAGTGAATGACAGAGTCCCTGCCTCTACCTACCCTCCACTACTTCTGAAAAGAACAGTCGTTACCAAGAAGAGCAGTAATATAATGCAAACTTGAGCAATCAGTGCTTCATGCTTACATGTGAGATCACTCTTTGGTAATAACATGCTTTCATTCCTATAGTTTTTGCTTTTTAATTAAACATGTTTATTTAAGTAATTCAACTTTGGCAAATAATCAGAGTAATTGAAAATGGCTTCTGACATATAGACCTTCCTCTCTCTCTTTCTCTTCTCTGTCTTTGGCATTCTATCATTTTGTTCCTTTGCACATGTGTTTTGTTTGTTCCAGATCTTTTTCTGTCAAGGCTTCCCCTTGCCAAGAGCTTTTTAAAGCATAGTGCCTCTTTTATCTGATCATATAGTTTTAGGTTTTTTTTTTTTTTTTTTTTTAAGAACTCTTAAGCAATAGAACTTAATCCAGATGTATAAACACTGCTGTCTGTCTATGCTGCTTCTGTTACTCAAGTTTGTCCATTCTTTCTTAAGATCCTCCTATAAATAATTGTTATTATTTTGTGGTTTATATTTTTATTATTTCTTGTGTGTGGGGCTGGTGTATGTGTGATGGAGGGAGTGCACACATGCCACCTGTGGAGAGGTCAGGAGACAGCTTTGTGAACTTTGTGGACTTATTTCTTTCCTTTTGACTCTTGGATTTTTTTTTTTTAATTTTTATTCAAAGAATTGAATTCAGGTCGTCCATCATCATTAAGCTCATGAAGCAAGGACTTTACTAGCTGAGCCACTTTGCTGGGCCTATCTCCTCCTCTTTCCCCTCCCCCCATTAAACTTTTCTTATTACTTTCTTTCTTTCTTTCTTCTTTCTTTCTTTCTTTCTTCTTTCTTTCTTCTCTTCTCTCTCTCTCTTCTCTTCTTCTCTTCTCTTCTTTTCTTTCTTTTCTTTCTTTCTTTCTTTCTTTCTTTGGGAGTGTGGTGTGTGTGTGTGTGTGTGTGTATATTGTTGTTATTGTTTGCTAGGTACCAAACTTACAGTCATGGGCAAACTCTATACCACAGAGGTAAATCTATACCCTTGATACATATTTATTCTTGATACATATACATGATCAGACTTTGTAAATTTCAAAATGTGTTTCTTCCAGTTTATCAGCCCATGGCCAAGCAGCACTCTCTGAAATTGACCATGGTGTTTTATTTTTTTCCTTTCTGTTTGTGTCTGTTATAGGTGGAAGAGCTGTTGATGGCTATGGAGAAGGTGAAGCAGGAACTGGAGTCCATGAAAGCTAAGTTGTCCTCCACACAGCAGTCTCTGGCTGAGAAGGAGACACATCTAACCAACCTCCGGGCAGAGAGAAGGAAACACTTAGAGGAAGTTCTGGAAATGAAGTAAGTCTCACACCTTTGTTTGTTGGCTCCACTTAGTAAAGATGAGTCTGCTCACATCTTCTATCTTTGTGTATTATCCTAGCACATGTAGCCAAATTACAGTGACAGCTTGTTTCTCTACTTCCTAAAACAAATTTTTTCAAGCATGGCACAAATCTTGCTCAAACCAAATTACTTTTTTTTTTTAACCTCTTTTGTACTTAATTTTGCAATGTGCTAATCTGTGTATCTTTGAATTACTCCTTGAAATGTTTAAATTTATCTGCAGAGGTCAGGTCAGCTGGAGAAGAGGATATTGCTTCTCATGTCTTCCTATCACCTCATATCTTAGGCACACTAAAAAGGTACTTACTCTAGGACCAGGAAAGTGGCATAGCACGTAAAGGTGCTCAGCGAAGCCTGATGGCCTGAGTTCCAAACCCAGAACCCATGTAAGTGTGAAGGAGAGGACCAGCTGCACAAAGTTGTCTCTTGACTTTTCACACATGTGCTTTAGCACACACATGTACACAGAAAATGTAACATTTTTTAATTAAGGAAAAATTTTAAGCATTTCCAAATGTACATAGCAGTAATAGTATAATGAATTTCTGTATACTCACCCATTGGTTTGCTAATTAATATTTTGCCACACAGATACTTAATTTTTACAAAATTGTCACTTTCAGCCAAGCATTGCTATGTTCTTTTTCTTCTTGCTTCTTATTGTATATGTTCCTGAGATTGAAATCTGTATCTGTTATTACATGCAAATAGGCCTTTTGTGACTTTTGTTAAAAACAAGTGTATCTCCATGTCTCTTGACTTTCCAGTAGTAGTACTGTTTCATTCATGATTAACAGCCACCACCCACATCTAGAAACACTCTCCTGCTTTGCCAACCCAAGTTGCTGGTGCGCTCCGTAGTCCTCAGTTCATGTAAAATTGTCTGTATTTGTCCTTTCTTCTCTGTTGTCCGAGAAATGTCCTTTGTTCTTTGTAACACGGGCTTCTTAACTCTTATCGTCGTACTCACTGCTCAGTCCTCTCTAATAGTCCTGTGCTTTCTCTTATGATCATTTCTAGCCTGTCATCTTCTTTACTTCAATACATATTCTTTCTAGCTAAAATAATAGTATTTCCACCACCTAGTACTTTGAGCTGTTAATGCCTCTTTTCTGTTGCTTTGAACTGTGGATACAGTGTGAATACATGGATAAATGCAGTTGCTAAGGATCTTGCCAGGTTCTTGTGAAGTAACACTGGATGAGTTTTGTTTTGTATCTCTCTTGTTTGTTTGTTTGTTTGTTTGTTTGTTTGTTTGAGACAGGGTTTCTCTGTGTAGTCGGGCTGTCCTGGAACTCACTCTGTAGACCAGGCTGGCCTCGAACTCAGAAATCCGCCTGCCTCTGCCTCCCAAGTGCTGGGATTAAAGGTGTGCCTGGTGTTTTGTATCTCTTAAACACAGTTGATCCATTTTCTTATCAGAGCTTTCCTACTCAGTTCAGCTGGCAGCGTCCAGAAGTTTGCTTGCTACTGGAATTTCCTTTTATTATTGATACTGCATGAACTAGTGTTTTAAAAAATTACTGGAATGAGAAGGTAATTGTGTGGGTTTGTTTTATAGTAAAACAGTACCAAAGTTCATGTAAAATTTTCTTGCCACCCTATTCCAAGAAAATAAATACCATGATTAGCAAAAGTAATTAGTAAGACCTTGACTCATGCATAGTTAACAGAGTATAGAATATAGAGGCATTGTGTGCACAGAACAGAAATGTTTAAACACTTGAAGTAAAACACTGATCGCCTTCTGTTGACGGATGACTCACTGCTCAGACTTCCTTAGTCACCCTGCTGTAGAACATCATGAATTATATCATGGTTTTTCTTTTAAAGATTTACTTATATTTTTATTTTATGAGTGTTTGCTTACATGTACAGCACATGTCTACCTATGAAGACCAGAGAGGGCATTTTGTAACTGAGGTTACCTGTGGGTGCTGAGAATCAAACCTTGGTCCCCTCAAAGTGCAACCAGTACTCTTAACCACTGAGCCCGCTCCAGCCTTTGTGATGCTGTAACTCAGATGTTTCACAAGCTTTGTGTCATATACATTCTACCATCTTAAAAGCGTTAGAAGTTTTCAGGCTTTAAGTCACACTTAGATTTCCCCTACTATCTTGGTCTTCATACTGTGTAAGGTGGTTGTCTATTACTTCCTTCTAATAAACATCTGGTTGATATATGCCTAACTTCTGTCCAGATCGTCTATAGAAAAATGGTGGTACCAGGCCTCTCTCCTCATGGACCCTGTAGATCAGTTTGTATGTTTCTCTCAATGGCACAAAACACCAGTTAGTATTTTTTTCATCTGCAGCATAATGTGAAACACCTAAGCATTTTTAATATGCTTTTTCTTAAGTTTAGCACAATACTGTGATTTAAAAATCCTCTATTAAAAACTATGCATATAATCTGAGTTGAATTATACACAAAACACTGTAAATGACATGCTAAAGGATTCTGGTTCTAGTAAATTTTAGTTCATTTTCACTAGCTAACCAAAGTATATGAGTTGGGGTTCTCTAGAGGAATAGAACTGTTAATAGGGTAGTTATTAGAGCGGCTTACAGGCTGTAGTCCTGCTAGTCCAACAGTGGTTGTTTCTCAACAGAAAGTCCAAGGATCCTATAGTTGTTCAATTCCCAAGGCTGTATGTCTCAGCTGACTGCAGTATATGTTGAAACGCCAAAGAATTAGGTTCTAATACCACTGAAGGATGCCTCAGCAACAGGATAAAGGACCTGCCAGTGAAAGGGAAAGTAAGGGCAGCCAAAAGGCCAAAGCTTCCTTTTTGTGTCCTTTTATATAGGCTGCCACCAGAAGTTGTGGCCCAGATTTATGGTGGGTCGTCCTACTTTCTGCCCAAATGGTTTAAATGGTAGGGTGGAGGATAGAGTGTCTTCCAACCTAAAAGGATCCAGACCTAAGGTGCACTCAGCTGCTTGGGTTTTAGTGGACTGCAGGTGTAGTCAAGTTGACCAAGATTAGCCATAGTCTTCATTCTGTTTCGGACTCCTAGTCTCCATATGCTGGGTCAGTTCTAATCATCCTGGCTGTGGTGTCTCTTGTTTCTAAGAATTCGCTCAGGATGTACTTTGTGGTTATTAATTTATGTGAGGCTGGTGATGTGTGTACTCAGTGACTAGGACGAGCATATTGCAGCAGTAAGAGCCTGGACCTCATGCACTCACTAGCTCTGTGGTTCAGCCTCTTCACCCAGCAGCATTCTCATTTTAAAAATGATGATCTTTCATAAGAAATGATCAATGGATTGCTTACATAGAACTGAGAACAGCATCTTGTACAGTAAGCAATTAATAGTAAACTTCTTTTTAGTTTTTCCTGGTGATGATTCATAGGCAAAACAAGATCCTTTAAACTCATTAAATTAAATTATTAATAATTAAGCAAACAAAAAAGCTTTGTCCATGTAACTAGAGAGCATGAAGTGTCAAAGAAATGGAGGGATTGCCATGAGAAATGGCATGAGGACGTAACCATGCTCGCATATCACTCTGTACCCAGAATGGGAAATCATCTTTGCTAGAACACAGCATGACCCATTTATACATAAAGTTCTTGAATAACACACTACAGTTGTCCAGGTTTCTGGAACGATCCTGGCCTCATCTAACCAAAATAATGACTGACTAGTTCTTCTCCATCTCTAGCATAGACAGTTATAACTTTGGAGCATCTGTTACAGATAAGTGGCAGCCGTGAGTCTGGGGAGATGTAAAGCTCTGCTCTTGGGCCTGCCAGTGCCTCATTAGGAACACGTGAGCTGGCTAACCAACCCAAAGAGAAGGAACAGTTTTGATTTGCAAATCCCACAGTGGTCTTCTTTCCCTTTTTATGCTGAAGTTTTGTTAACTAAGATTTTTTTTTTTTTACCCTTTAATGTTAGCCTCTTCCCCCAAGAAAGAAAAAAGATTGAAAGGAGGCAAGAAAAGATAAAGTAAGAAAGATAATGACTATAGTAATTTAAGTCAAGTTTAAATGAAGATTTGGACAAGCTAATTCAGTCTTTCCTCTGAATTTAGTTAGCAGTTCCTTCTCCTTAATAGTCAAAACAAAATTTAGAAAACACTTTCATTCCTTTTAAAAAGATTTTTTTTTTAAATTTTTCTTGTGATATGAGTGAGTATGTGTCACATGTGGGCAGGTGCCTGAAGAGGCCAGAGTTTCAGATTCTTTGGATCTGGAGTTAGAGGTGTTTGTAAGCTGCCTTGTGGGTGTCGGGAACCAAACTCAGATCCCCTGTAAGAGCAGCAAATGCTTTTAATCTTCTAAACTCTCTCTCCAGCCCCTTCTAGTTCTTGATAGATATGTTTATCAAGCTTTTAATTTAATAGTTCTGAGAATTGATTAGTTCAAGGAAGGGAACAAAAAAAGTACTTTGTAGTTACTTGGGAATCTAGAGCTGTGCATCCTCCGTCAGTTAGCTGGTTGCCATCTCTATCCTGGGCCACTGTTTCTTTCTTCTTGCTGATTCAACCTTTGGGTCTAAATTTAATGGCCATTTTCTTTTTCCTCAGCCTTCTACAACCTGACCTAGGAAAGTTTTTTTACACTTACCGTTTAGATTTATAGTATAAAAATTTAAAGTTAGTTGTAAGTCATTCTGAGAATGGTATGATCTAGTTGGAATTAAATAAGTCACTGCATATTAAGTAAGAGCTTAATAAATGATTACAACTGTATGCATGCTGTCAGCACACAAGTGAAAAGTACAAAGATAGAGAGCATGACTGCCGTCATGTCATATTTAAGACTCTTGGGCTTCCCTCCACCTTAGTGTTGTTATATGGCAGCACTTAAAGTACACTGTGCATTTGTGAGTTTATTTTCCACAGTAAGCATTAAATACCAGTGTGCTTTCCACCCAAGTGTCTATAAACCAAATGACAGGCAATGTTAAACTCTATGGAACAGTGACTTCTTCCTTTCTTTCTTCTTCCTCCTTTCCTCCCTCCCTCCCTCCTTCCCTTTCTCCCTCCCTCCCTCCCTTTCTTACTTCCTTCCTTCTTTCCTTTCTTTTTTATTATTGTATAGAATAGAGTTTATTTGGGGGCATGGGGAGGGGAGTTGAAAAGTAGAGGCGGGGGGGGCAGAGAAGGTGGGGGGGAGGCAGAATACATGAGGGCAGGGGAGAAAGGGGTCAGAGAGAGAAGAGAGTCAGAAAGTGAACAGTGGCTTTCAAATCATAGGTAATACTTGTTTCCAGGCCTATGTCATTGCTGCATGAATTGCACCTAAAATTGAAACTGCTAGTACTTTAAAATCACATCAGAGCTTTAATAATATGCCTCTACTATCCCAAGACAGCGCAGAGCAAAAACAGTGTGGGCAGCTGGTCCCCATGTTTAAAAGTAAGAAACAAGTCACTTTGGGGACATTGAAGAGAGAAAAAATAAGGTAACACCAAAATTTTACTCAAGTGTTCAATAAAAGTAAAATTTGAAAAGCAGTCTGGGATATAAAGGAAACAACCTTGATAGAAGAAAATGATTTTACGGGGTCAGTCTTTAAAATTGAAATGTCTTATTCAACCTACTTATTATTCAACATCTGAAACATACATATCAGATATATATCCTATTTTCCCTCAGCATGACCTTTACCTACAAAAACTAATAAGTTATTCTTGGAGTTTTGTTTTCCTTCTTTGCCAACAGTTAGAGATCCAAGAAAAAGAAGGGATTTACTAAAATTAAAGTTTCTGTAGTCCAACAAAGACTATTAAAAGTGTACACACATCCCTTAGGATTGGCATCCAAATCATATTGGGTTATGTAGTTCTGGGATTAGGCCTGGAGCCTCCTGTATGCAGGCTTTCTACCACTCCCAACTCTTAACATTGTTTCCTTTTCCTTCAAACCGGGTCTTCCTGAGCTTCACAGGCTGGGGATAAATTCACTCTGTAGCCCAGGCGGGACTTGAACTAAATCCTTCTGCCTTAACCTTATGAGTAGCTGGGAATTACAGATTTATGCCACTAGGCCGGGTTTAGAAATCATTGTTGATTATATGTGTAAAATATTCTCTTCAAGAAAAAAGTATCATTTCAGCACTTGGAAGACAGACTTGCAGATCAGAAGTTCTAGGTTATCCTTTTCTACACACCAGTTTAAGGCCAGCCTAAGTCTGGTTATGTAAAACTTGATCTCAAATAAAAAAACCAAAACAAAAATCTTTTACAGCTATAATTTGTAATTACAATGTGTAATATCTGTTATCTGTGAGTTATATTATTTAGTTTTTTATTTCAAATACTTGTGCGTGGTTTGGAAAGGACTTCATGTATATCACTCAGTTATTTCTGTACCTGTTAGTCAGCTTCCTGGCACTACTTAGCAGAGATAGGCAGGCCTCAGCCTCAGCAACAGTCAGCAGGAGGGACCAGGGTCAACAGGAATGCCGGAGAAATTTTCAGTTGTTTCTCTCTCAGGGAAGTGAAAATCAGCCTAACCTCCAAACATCACATGTCCTCCATGTATCTGTCTCAGCTGAGATCACTCTGCCAATCACCTGTAGTCTGCTGAAACGGCAACAAACCGCAGCACACCACCAGAAGTGTTTTGGTGCATTTCTCTCTATGGAGTCCCAACAAATGCAGCTCAACTACACAATGTAAGGCGGACCAATACATGTGTGTCCTTTGCAAAGAATCCTTCATCATGTGTCCTTTCACATGTTTGCTTTAACAGAACATCCTTTCTCCTGTGTCTTACTTTAGTGAAATGTTCCTTCACTGAAATATTTCCCTTAGTCTTTCACCTGTGTCCACTTTAATGAAACATTTCTTCATGTGTTTGCCCCAGCAAAACACCATCCAATCAACTTCAGTTTCCACTTCAGTGAAAGGTTTGCCTTCTAGGTTCTGACATAAAGGAGAGAAAGTCCTGCTGGACTCAAGCACAGCACCTAAGACACACTGTCCATAGACAGTCACCAAGAAGTCTCATTACATACATGTGTAAGAGAGACCCATCCAATCTGATGAACAATTCTCAGTATAGAAAAGAAGCATAGACAGTTCTGTGAATTAGGGCTGATACTGCAAGATATGACAAAGAGAACTGGACAGAAAGCTTGGAAATAAAAACCTTCAAATGTCAAATAGAAAAGTTAGCCAAGAGCCTCAGTAACACACTAGATCAAAGAGGAAAAAATAACCAAGCTTGATCATAAGTCTTTGAATTGTTAGTGTCAGACAGAAAGAACATACAAGAAGTAAAGCAAGCGGTGTGTGTGTGTGTGTGTGTGTGTGTGTGTGTGTGTGTTTTAAACAAAAAATGACATAAAATCCAGTTGATAGGTAAGGCAGGTGGATATGACAGGAGGGATGAATGATCTAAACACATTGTACAGAATTCTCACAGCAAAATTTTTAAATTTCTTTTATTTTCTTACAGTCCAGTCATTAACCACCTCCTGGTCCGCCCTCCCACAGTTCCTCATCCCATTCCTCCTCCACCTTGTCTCCAAGAGGATGCCCCCACTCCACACCTCCACCCCCGCCAGGCCTCCCCATTCCCTGGGCCTCAAGTGTCTTGGGCGTTAGGCTCATCTTCTCCCACTGAGTACAGACCAGGCAGTCCTCTGCTGTATATGTGACTGGGGCCTCCTATCAGCTGGTGTATGCTGTCTGGTTGGTGGCTCAGTGTCTGAGAGATCTCAGGTCCAGGTTAGTTGAGACTTCTGGTCTTCCTATGGGGTCACCTTCCTCCTCAGCTTCTTCCAGCTTTTCCCTAATTCAACCACAGGGGTCTCCGACTTCAGTCCATTGATTGTAAGTATCTGCATCTGTCTCAGTCAGCTGCTTGTTGGGCCTCTTAGAGGACAGCCACCCGTCTGTAAGCACACCATAGAATCAGTAATAGTGTCAGGCCTTGGAGCCTCCCCTTGAGATATATCCCATGTTGGGCCAGAAACTGGACCTCCTTTGCTTCAGTCCCTTTTCCCTTTTTGTCCCTGAAGTTCTTTCAGACAGGAACAATTCTGGGTCAGAGTTTTTGACTGTGGAATGGCCACCCCATCCCTTCACATGATGCCCCTGTCTTTCTACTGGAGGTGGACTCTATGAGTTTCCTCTTCCCACTGTTGGGCATTTCACCTAAGGTCCCTCCCTTTGAGTCCTGAGAGTCTCTCACCTCCCAGGTCTCTGGTACTTTCTAGAGGGTCCCCCACCTCCCACTCCCAACCTCTGAGGTTGCATGTTTCCATTCTTTCTACTGGCCCATAGGCCTTCTCTCCTGTCCTGCCCACCCCCCATACCTGATCATGTTCCCCCTTCCCCCCTTTCACCTTCCTCTCCCCTCCTACCCAGGTCCCTCCCTGCCTCTGTCCCTCGTGATTGCTTTCTTCTCCTCCTAGGTGGGACTGAAGCATCCTCACTTGGGTCCTTTGCTTGTTAACCTTCTTGAGTTCTGTTTTGTTGTTTCTTTTTTTTTTTTTTTCCTTTTTTCTTTCATTCTTTCTTTCTTTTTTTTTAATATCCACTTAGTATATATCATGCATGTCCTTTTGGGTCTGAGTTACCTCACTCAGGATATTTTCTAGTTCCATCCATTTGCCTGCAAAACTCAATGATGTCCTCATTCTTAATAGCTGAATAGTATTCCATTGTGTAAATGAACCACATTTTCTGTATCCATTCTTCTGTTTTGGGACATCTGTGTTGTTTCAGCTTCTGGCTATCATAAATGAGGCTGCTATGAACATAGTGGAACATGTGCCCTATGGCATGGCGGGGCATCTTTTGTGTGTATGCCCAAGAGTAGTATAGCTGGGTCTTCAGGTAGGTTTATTTCCAGTCTTCTGAGGAACCTCCAGATTGATTTCGAGTGATTGTACCAGCTCACAATCCCAGCAGAATGGAGGAGTGCTCCTTTTTCTCCACTTCCTCGCCAGCATCTGCTGTCACCTGAGCTTTTTATCTTAGCCATCAAATAACTAATTTTAAAATGGAAAAAAAAAACCCTGCATTGGCTACCAGGCAGTTCCTTCAATAACTACTGTTGGAGAAAGTGACTATCCACATGTAGGGGGTTGAAACTAGACCCTTATCTGATTCTTCTTTTAAATAGGTTGTGACTATAAATTAACCTAAACATATTTGAAAATACTAGAATAAAATACACTTGAGAATATTCTTAAAGGCTAAGATTTCCTACATAAGACTCCAAAAACTATAGGGAGCAAAAGCAAGAATTAATCACTGGAATTACATCCAAAGGTTCTGCACAGCAAAGCAAGTATATGGAAGAAGCCACTTGCAGAATCATACAAGAGGATTCAAACAGTAGGGAATCCAATTTATATAGTTATGTTAATGGTAATAGATAAAATATGGCAGGCATGAAAATGAAGAGGAAAGGCAGATGTATGTCCACACAGTTGTAGAAAATAAAGGGAAACCTAGAAAGCATTACAAAATATTCAGTATGTTACCAAAGCACATAATATAGTAAGTTTAGTGGAAGTTTTATTCAGTGTCTATATACAAAATTCTCAAAGGTTTTTTTTGTTTTTGTTTTTGTTTTTTTTTTAGTATAAAGCATTATTGAAAGTAATTAAAGAATATCTGATCAAATAGATGTATATAGCCCATGGTGAATCAGTCAAACCTTCAGACACCTGTTTATAATCCCAGTTTCTATTTTTCAACATCCTCCTACTCATAATCGCAATGGTTTCTCTGTGGAATCTGAGAAACAGAATAGGAAATGCACAGTCATACAGAGGCTACAGCAGGCATAGAGCATGTTTGAGAAAAAGTAGTAACTTCATGCTACGTGTATTGCATGAAGTTTTCAGGCTAGAAATACTGCTGTAGTTGAGAGCCAGGTGGTTAGTAGTTAGCAGCAATATCAAACACTCTTAACCTTTAAATGTAGCCTCTGTTTCCCAGGTAGCAGTATCGGTAGGGGTCTGCAGAGAACCATCTCTCTGGGTGTGTACTGTCCTTGTTGTACCCTTTCTTCAGTTCACGTCGACTCTGAACCCTCCCTTGCCTGCCTGACTTAGCCTTTTATATGATCACCATTTGTTGCTAGGGTTTATAGATCGCCTTTGTCTAATGCTGACCACCAGAATTCATATTTAAACTTGTAAGAGTTGGTAAGAACAAGATAGCTCTCTTAGAGAAAGAGATCCAGACACGGGTGTTTATTTTGATAAAAGACAACACACTGGAAACCCTCTGCCCTCCTTTCCCTTCCTTTCCCTCTTTCTCTCCCCTCCTTTCCTACCCACTTCTGGGTTGCACTTTGTAGCCCTGGCTAGCTTGGAATTCACAGAAACCCAAATGCCAGCATGGAGAGCATGCACTACCACACTCAGCAAGAAGCATACATATGTATCATGGCTTCCTCTGCTACAACATGAACTAGACTGGCTGAAGTCTCATTTAGTTTGCATTTTGCTTTCTCTTTTCATCTTTGAAAGTGATCAGTATAGGCCACATTACTGAACTGAATAAAAGTACTACTTAGAGAGTTTTGTAGTGCACAAGTTTTTTAGAACAGTTTTTTCTTATAAGTTACTCATTAAATTGTTTCCCAATTTCTTTGAGGATGTAAATGTAATATTTTATCAGTATTTTCAGGAACCTTCAGAAGTTCCATGTTGTAGTCAGTCCTACAGAATTTTGTCCCTAGATACATTTCTGACTTTATTTGTACTTTTTATCTCACTTCTCAAAACAACCTATTATGATATAACCAAGTTATTTCATATTTTCCCTTTTACACTTTTTTGGTTCTCTTTAAACTGTTAGGTGTTTGGAACATTTTCTGTAATTTTCCCTCCCACCTTCTTTACTATCAAGGATCACACCAAATCTTATTGCCTACCTTAAAAATATTTTATTTTCATGTTATATATGTGAGTGTTTTGTCTTCATTTATGTTGTGCACATCACATGCATTCAGTGCCCTGAGAGGTCAGAAGAGGGCAACAGATCTCCCTGAACTAGAGTAAGCTAACAGGTTGGTTCTGCGAACCAAACCCAGGTCTTGTGGGAAAACAGCAGGTGCTTTTGACTGCTGAGCTGTCTCCGTCTCCAGCCCACTGGTTTAGGATTCACTGCATGCTCCAAAAATTCTGATAAGGGTTATGAGTAAGATAAAAATGAGTAAACAAATTTAGATGATAGCATTCCTGCATTTGAAGAGCTCACACACAGGCACATAGTATCTTAGGAAGAGTGACCATTCTACCCAGCAAAGCACTGGGTTTTGTAGCTAAATACAGACTATATAGCCACTATGAGTGAAGATTAACTTTCAGTAAATCATCCTGGAGGAGATAATACTATTTTAATAAAGTTGCCTATATATGTTTATTTGTATTGGGCTTATGTATTTGAACAAAATTGCTCATATATTATAGTTGATATTCATAGTTTTTAAAATATATACTGGGAATATTTGGCATATGGAGATTCCTTGGTTTAGTTTTCCTTATGGAAGGCCAGTCTCATTGCAACCCTAAAGCATTAGGTCTCTTGTGTGCCCAATTAGACTGGGCATCTCATTATGGTTTCATTCACCTGTTAGCGATTGTGATAGTTTGTTGCTGCTGTATATACTCTAGTAAGTTCCAGTGGATAGTAGAGCACTCTCTTCAGTGTTCTTTGCCAGAGCCATCTGGAATCTTTATACTCTTTTATGATACTGAATAGTTCTTTGAAGAAGTCCTTTGGAAATTTTAATAGGAATTTGCATTGATTTTACAGACTAATTAGGGAAAATGTGGTCTTTTATAGCATGAAGTCTTATCGTTGACTGTGTCTGTTTGATAAGCTCTCCTTTGTGACTCTATTCTGTACTTTCCTCATTGTTCACAGTGAAGGTAAGGTTCAGGAAAGCCCTAGTGGTGGGAGTATTAGCAGCTGGTCACATCAGGAAGCAGGAAGGAATGGCTGCTGGTGTTTCGCTCACTTTCTCCTTTTTGTGCTGCCCACATTTGGCATGGCCCTCACACGCCAGTTAATGCAATCTAGACTGTCACGTTTCCACTCAGAAATTAATCTCCTAGGGAATTCTAGTTCTTGTCACATTGGTAGTATTAACCACCACAGTGACTTTAATTAACATCTTGTGTATTTTTCCTCAGCATCACTTTTAAATATGTGCTAAGTTTATTCCTAAATAAACTCATTTGGTCCTGATATGACAAAGTTTTTTTCTTTTAAGATTTCTAATTATGTTACTGCAGATATGTAGAAAGGCTGTGTTGGAAAACTTGCCATGAGAAAAGGAGGAGTACCTCAGTTGGTTTAGAGCTTTGCTGTACTCATTGCAAGCCCTCTGCTGGTTTTGGGTTTTCCAGTTTGAAGTCCCTTATTTTCTGTTGAAACTTCCAATTTTGGATTTTATGGGGACTGAAACCCAGGGTATCTCTTCAGCGAACTCTCATTCACTGAAGTATACATACATATACATACATATTCATATATACACATCCCCTATCCCTTTAAGTGCTTTTGTTGCTGCTGAATCTTACTTTTCCTTTCAGTAGATGTCCATTTCCCAATTGTAAGGGAATGTTGCTGTGGCACTACTTTCCGTTCATTTCAGAGTGTCTTCCTGCTTTCTCTGTGATAACCCAGAATATCTATCTATTCCTGGGTTTTCCATAGTAGTTTCTGTACATGAGACTTTGTATATCTCTTTTGTGTGTTTGAATTTCCCATGATTTTCCACCCATCTACTGCTGTGGACACCCCAGGATAAGCTTTAGAGTGCTCACATTTTTCTAACATTCTGCTTTTTACAAATAGAGCCAACATTTGTGGCTTTCTTTAATATTCAGCAGAGTTAGATCCATCATTCATTACCTGATGGTGTTTCTGTTTTGTGTAGTACTGTGTTCTTACCTTTCAGAACACCTGGCAAGCTTTCTATATTAGCTGAGTTCACAGAGCCTTTCATAAATGTTGCAAGCTAAAGTAAATTTTTTTTTCATTTTCTCCTCTCCATTTCCCTTGTAAATTTTTTATGGATATTTTATTTACATTTCAGATGTTATCCCCTTTCCTCATCCCCCCGCAGAAACTCCCTATCCCATCCTCCCTCTTCCTGCTTCTGAGGATGTGCCCCACCCACCCCCACTCCCACCTCCCCACCTCGAATTCCCCCACACTGGGGCATCCAGCCTTCATGTGACCAAGGATCTCCTCTCCCACCTATGCCCGACAAAGCCATCCTCCCCTACATATACAGCTGGAGTCATGTTCTCCCTGTGTGCTCCCAGGCTGGTGGTTAGACTCTGGGAGCTCTGATTGGTTGATATTGTTGCTCTCCCTATGGGGCTGCAAACCCCTTCAGCTCCTTCAGTCTTTACTCCAACTCCTCTATTGGGAACGCCTTGATCAGTTCAATAGTTAGCTGTGAGCATCCACCTCTGTATATGCCAGGCCTAGCAGACCTCTAAGGAGACAGCTATATCAGGCTCCTGTCAGCATGCACTTTCTGGCATCCACATCAGCATCTACTTTTGGTGACTGCACATGGGATGGATACCCAGGTGGATCAGTCTCCGAACAGCCCCTCCTTCAGTTTCTGTCCCACACTTTGTCTCCACATTTGCTCCAATGAGTATTTTGTTACTCCTTTTAAGAAGAAACAAAGCATTCACACTTTGGTCTTCCTTCTTCATGAGCTTCATGTGGTCTGTGAGTTGTATCTTAGGTATTGTGAGCTTTTGGGTTCACATCCACTTAACAGTGAGTGCATACTATTTGTGTTCTTTTGTGATTGGGTTACCTCAGGATATTTTCTAGTTACATCCATTTGCCTAAGAGTTTCATGAATTCATTGTTTTTAATAGCTGAGTCTTACTCCATTGTGTAAATGTACCACATTTCTGTATCCATTCTTCTGTTGAAAGACATCTGGGTTCTTTTCCAGCTTCTGGCTATTATAAATAAGGCTGCTATGAACATAATGGAGCATGTGTCCTTGTTATATGTTGGAGCATCTTTTGGATATATGCCTGGGAGTGGTATAGCTGAGTCCTTAGGTAATGCTATGTCCAATTTTCTGAGGAACTGCCAGACTGTTTTTCCAGAGTGGTTGCACCATCTTACAATCCCACCAACAATGGAGTGTTCCTCTTTCTCCACATCCTCACCAGCATCTGCTGTCACCTGAGTTTTTGATCTTAGCCATTCTGACTGGTGTGAGGTGGAATCTCAGGGTCGTTTTGATTTGCATTTCCCTAATGACTAAGGATGTTGAACATTTCTTTAGGTGTTTCTCGGCCATTCGATTTCCTCAGTTGAGAATTCTTTGTTAGCTCTGTACCCCATTTTTTAATAGGGTTAGATCCATCATTCATTACCTGATGGTGTTTGTATTTTGTGTAGTACTGTGTTTCTACCTTTCAGAATACATGGGGAGGCTTTCTACGTTAGCTAAGTTCACAGTGCCTTTTATAAATGTTCCAATTAAGTAAATTTATTCCCCCCCCTCTATTTCCCTTGTAAATTTTTTATGCCTATTATTTTGCACATTTAGTTTTCTGTTTTGAAGAATTAAACATTTATTGATTGAGTTTGGTTCCTGAATTTTAGAGAGGGTATTATTGTAAAAATGTTGTCATTGCATATGGGATGGATAAATTACAATCCTTGTGAACCATAGTTTTATGTGGAAAAGCAGCAGAAAGACAATGATGAAAGATGGACTTTCATCCTCGTTATATTTCTGAAGTGTTATTTTTTGCTTTACGTTTCAACAGGGCTTACTTCTGCTTGAAACTTTTTCCTTTACTTAAACTTTATGTTTATTCAGTATTCTTTAAAGAAAAAAATCTCTTAGTGTTCCCAGCCTGCTCATAATGCCCAGCTCCTGTTGCTTTGGCTCAGAGTTCTAGTATACCTCATGATAAACACCTTCGTATCTCATTATATCTTAAACTCCATAAGCTCTAGGAGCAGGCTCAGAGAGGGAGCATACTGTGCTTTTTAAATGAGCCATGACAAGCCTGGGAGTGGAACTCACTGCTGGGAAGTAGACCAGGTGGCATTAAAGGGACCATTCCATGTGGTAATTGCTTAACACATTAATAGTGAAGTAGAACCAGCAGCCTAGAGAAGCAGTCCACTTGCAGCTTCTCGTTTCCTGGGAGTGAGAACAGTAAGACAAGTTGCGTTTGCATCTCACATGTCATATTTACAGAAAGACGTTCCTTTTATTTCTAGGTCTACTTGTTTTAATTTATTAGCTTGTTGGCAAGATCACTGTGATTAAATACTTTAATATTTTAATTCTGATACCATGAGATAAACTGAACTGTTATCATAAGAAGCCTTACTGTGATAAAATAATGCAGTATGGAGTTGAGCTAGTCAGAAGATGTGTTGACAAGGACAGTAGATAGATATACATGCTACATCAAACCTATGGTAACTTAAAATATGTTAATTATTCATTTCATGGTTCTCATGGTTAGAATGAATCCAAGTAATGACATAATTGCAAACTAGTATGCAAATCTCATACATACACTAGAACTATCTTTACATGATTGTAGTTGGGCAATTTTGCACTCAGATAATGTAAGTAGATGTCCCTTCCTAGCAAGTACCACACTTGGAAGTGCTGCTTCCCAGCAAGAACAGCCCTGGAGACCTTTCTGACCTGCTCATATTCAGAGTATTCTCTCTGTCAGGAGAAGATGCTGCTTTTGCAAACCTCAGCTTTTGTCAGATTCTCTAGATTATCTGGAAAAGAAAGATAAAATCAATTTTTTTCTATTCCTGACAATAACTGTCAGGCCAGTTTTTTTTTTTTTTTTTTTTTTTTTTTTTGACTAATACATAAAGGAATAATTAAATTTAAAAAACATTTTTTTTAAAAGAAATAACTTGTCTGTGATTTTACTCTTGAGTTAAGATGTATTTTCTTTTTTCAAACCTCTCTTTTTGGTGCTGTGCAGAATACAATAGTCCCCATAATTAATATATTTTTCAGTATTGAGATATATTGGCTGTGTATAGAATTTTATATGATGCACTTCTCTGTGCCTGAGCTCCACAGGACTGTTGGTTTCAGAGATGTTTATTTACTCTGGTTACCTTTTGCCCTCTAACCCCTTTTTGTTTTCTGTGCATCTTCATACCCTGCTAATGACTACATTGTCACTTTCAAAGCACAAGGAGGTTCCAGAGCTGTGTATTATGTTTATTTTAAGCTAATAACAGAACATCTTTATGGTAATCAGTCACTGTTTGGGAAGATTCTGGCTCGTTAAAATTCTTTAAAGTTAGAAGCAAGCATTTTCATAAATTGCTATTCCAGTTAGATTTGTGTCCATTGCTCTCATGAGATTGTCTTTCTGTCTTCGGTTAGATTGGTCTCCATTGCTGTCTTCTTACTCCATCTTAACTTTTAAAACAATGTTGTAGAAAGAGGCTTATAGCCTACAAGACTGTGTTTTTCATTGACTAGAATGGAATCCATCTATAATGAGAAAAGCATGGTCTCTCACTGCACTCTATTGTAGATGTGATGAAGCATGCACCCTGGCAACTCTGTTCACTATAGTTCTCCTCTCAACACCAAAAGCAAGGCTAAGAGCATCAGGAGAGAAATCTCAAGGGTCATTACTGAGTAGACTATTGTGCATGTTTCAGCTTTAAGTGCATTAAAAACAGTAGTGTTGCTTTTAAGCAGAATCCAAGTCTATGACAAGCATAGAAGCACTATGAAACCAAGTACATGTAGAATTGTAAGTTTTATGGTCGAGATTGTGTTTATTCTTTAGCTGTAGGATTGTGGTGTGAATCGTAGTGATTGTTTAGTAAGCAAATTTCCCTTGGATGTTAGAATGTTGCAACGGATTAGCAGACAAGAAAGACCAGGGATGGAAAAGCCTGTGTATGTATGTGAGGAGGGTTGTGACCAGTTATATTAAAGTGAGAAAATTTTATTGAGACTCAAGCTCTTTATAGTCTAAAAGTACAATAATAATACTTGGAATTTCTGAACTTTTAGGTGATAAACTATGTCATATTGCTTTCTAAAGGAAAACTGTGTTTTCATATTAGAACACGAGTTTCCAGAAACTCTTGATTCTAGCATAGTCAGCAAAGTTCCCATGATTTCTTGGCCAAAATAAACACCAAACATTTCCTAACAGTACTTGGACTTTATATTTAAATATGCCCTAACAGTTTTGTGATCATTTTGAAATACAGAGATGCATATTAATAGTATACTGAAGGAAAATCATTTCATTTAAAAATGACTACTCAGATAAATGCTTCCTGAGTACTGTAGAGTTTTTAAGCCTGTGCATAATTCTGAACGCCCATTTCTTGATCCACAATGATTTTTGCTCATTATGGGGCTGAACATTTAAAATTCTGTTTCTACAATCAGAATGCCTATACCTCCTAAATCTTACATTGAAATCTTCACCCCTATAGTTCTAGTAATAGGTGTGGACTTCTGCAAAGGATAATGCTGACAAAGCCCATACATGTGATTTGTTTCTTACAAAAAACCCATAGACTGTGTTTATCCTTTCTGCCTTGTGAGAAAAACATTGAGAAGGCGGTGTCCGTGCCTGAACCCATGTGCCAGTCTGTGATCTCATGCTTTCCCACTTCAGAATTGCAAACAGTTCATTTTTTGTTACTTATGAGATTTTTGGAGCTTTTATTTTGTTTTGGGGCTATGATCCTAGAGATTAAACCTAGGGTCTCAAGAATGCTGGGCAATCTTCAGCCACCATAGTTTATGTTTTTATTATAGCAGCCCAAATATACAACAGCCATTGAAAATTTCACAAGGATAGAATAATGTAGCATAATCCTATATTGAATGGGTAATTTGTACACCATCTGGTCTATTATTGTATTTTAGCCAATATTTAAAATATTCTGCAGTAACTTGTGTGTTCCCTGGGATACTACCAGTACACAATTTGGAAATATGTTCACATTATAGAAATGAAGATTATCTAATTGTACATATTCATAGAAGTTATTAGTATGTCAGAGTGTAGGAGAAAGGATTAAATTGTGTATCAGTCTGATAGCAGAATGATCTTGGATCATTTCCTACTTGTATGGAGACAGCATGGCATATTAATTAAGGCCAATGATTTCCAGTGTTGTGTTGTTATTTTTTTAATTCTGACCCGATTGTTTATTATATAATGTCACACACACACAAATGAATAGATACCTAATAAGACACTGCCATACTGGTCAGCTCTAATTACTGCTGTAAAATACTTGAGAGTCTAAAGGAGAGTTTTATTTTGTCTCATGGGTTCAGAGGCTTCAGCAGCCTCTGTCCATGGTTCCTTGGTTTAGCTTCTCTAGGCTCCTGATATAGTGGAGAAGTCATAGCAGAGGAAAGGTGGCCCTGTTACTCGATCCAGAATGTAAAGAGAGAGACTTCAAGGTCTCAGAACCTCCCTCAAGGGCACACCTCTAATGGCCTCACTTCCTTCCACCAGAACCACCAGGTAAATGTTTCAGTGCCTCCTGACTGCACCATCAGCTGGATACATTCCCTCAACCCATGAGCCTTTGGGAAACATTTAAGATGTAAACAGCAACAAATGCTCTGTATTCAGGGTGGCATTTGCTTCCCCTTTCTCCTTTCTCTACTCCCTTCCTTCTTCCCTTCTCCCCTCTTCTTCCCTGTCTTCCTCCTTCCTGCCTTCCTTCCTTCCTCCAGCTGAAGATAATTATATTTTAAAACATTGTTCTTAGAACTCGCCTAACTGAAAGAAACTAATTAAGGCCACAGAACTCTGGCCCCAAATGAACTCTAAAGTGGGCTTTTTTTGCAGGGGGTGGGGGGGGGGCAGTTTCCTGTGCCCAATCTGTAAAATCAGAAATAGGACCTGGTATTAAGGGATTTTAAGGGAAATAATACATGCAAAATGCTTAAAACATCACTTGATTGTTAATTATTGCTGTTATTATTGGAGTTTTAACAATCAAAGGCTAGGATATATGGGAGTTAGAGAAAAGCAATAGTAAGCTGTAAGTAGTAGTGTATCTTCTAAAAGGGCTAGTTTCTAAGTAAATGAAGTTCTAATGATTTTTCTAACATTCTACACAAATCAAGACTCGGCTAACTAAGCTTCCTTTAGGTCAGAATTTCTTGGAAATGGCAGCTGTCTGTGACATGAAATTTGCAAACATTATCCACTGTCTATCCAGAAACGAATGATTACTTTATAAGGTTACTGATATTCCTGTGGCTGTTTTACTTGACCAGTTATGCTTTTCTCTCTTCCTATGAATATAAGTTTATACAGGAAAAAATGATTTTACTTATTAATGGCATGAAATTTGATTAGATTTGAGTAATAGAAAAGTTTTTCCATTGGCTGCAGATGATTGAATTTCTACTATGTAGCACTAAAATATTTATGTTATCCAAGACTCACTATTTGGAAACGACTTGCTTTCTTCCTCAACAGCATCCTTTGCATTTTAGACAGGGTTGGGAGGCAGAATTCCTTCTCCTAGGTGGAACCTTTCTGCTGTGAGCGGCTGCTGTGTACATTCTTCATTAGGAGCCAGGAATGGAGCTCTTAACACCTGCTGATGCTACCCACTGCCCTTCTGAATTTGATCTTAAGTGGCTGGCAAAAAGAAATAGTAAAGAGAAGGAAAGAAGAGTGTTCTCCTCTGACCTCCTTAAAATACTGACTTGGATTTTCACGATCTATTTTTTTGTCAAGGAAGTAGAACGTATTTTTGGCTTATAAATATTTCTTATGTTGTGTCTGGTTGATCCTTTTCTTGATTCTAAGATTTTTTTTTTTTGTTCAGTAGGCTGGGTCATCACTGTATCGATGAACTGCTCCATTCTTCCACATGAGTCTATAGAAGTTCACTTTCAATTAAACACTAAGGAAACAAAATGGGCTAATGAAATGAGCAGTTTTTAAAAGAAAAAATACAAAAGTGCTCAAATTCTCTAGTTATGAGGAAAGACAAATTAAAGCTATCGTCATAAACAAGTCCATCATCAAGAAATCTGACAAGAAATTTGAAGAGAATGTAAAAGAAGCCCTATTCACTGATAGTATAGTACAAGTTAATACAGTATCGAAGTCAGTTTGGAGGTTCTTCAATAAATTAAAAATAGAACTACCTTATGACCCAGCTCTTCCACTCCTGGGTGTATACCCAAAGAACTCCATTTATAAATCCATATTGATTGCTGCTCTATGTACAAGGAAATAGAACGGCCATCACAATCCTGTGTGCATACCTAGCTTACTATGCCCCCTCTCATTCCCCCAGATTATATTTTAAAGTGGACAGTGGAATATTTACTTGTCTGCTGCTGTGGTAAAAGAACACAACCAAAAGCAACTTAAAGAAGAACTTAGGGATTTAGGGATCTAGAAGTCCATCTTGGTGAGTAACCATGGCCAGAAGGAGCAGGAAGCTGAGATCACATCTTTTACTGCAGACACATAGAAATGGGGCAAGGCTATATGTTCTCAAAGCTTGCCCCTTGTGACATGTTTCCTCCACAAGGCTGCACCTCCTCAACTCGGAATCAGCTCCACAAGCTGGAGGCCCAAGTGTCAAATGCTCAAGCCTGTGGTGGGCATTCTCCTCTCAGCCACTACAGACACAGAGAGGTAACTTTGTTTTCAAAACAGAGTTTGTCTGTGCCCTGGCTTCTCTGGAGCTCAATGTGTAGACCAGGCTGGCTCAAACTCACAAGATCTGCCTACCTCTGTTTCCTGAGCTCTGAGGTTCAAGGCATGCACTACCACTACCCAGCTAGGTAAATTTTCAAACTAAAACTTACATGAGTTTCTTTCTGTTCATTTGTTTATTGTATGTGTGTATCTGTGTATGATATGTCATGTACATGCATGACAGCTTGCCTAATGGTCTAATGCTTTGCAGTTCTTTCTGTCTACTGTCCATTGGATTTTAAGCAGTAAATACCATACCTAGTAGCTGCTTTGTTTTTTTCCCAATGCTGAGGATTAAGCCAAAGGCCTCTTGCATATAGACAAATACTTTAAGGCCCCACGTGGTGGTGCACATTTGTAATCTCAGCACTCAGGCAGGAAGGTAGCCATAACTTCAAAACCTGACTCATCTACTTGGAGGGCCAATCAGGACTACATAGCAAAGGCCTGTCTCGGAAAAACAGAAAACAACAACAACAACACACATATACACACACAAGTCCACTGAGACTCAGCTAAACACTAAACCCCCACTTCTACACTCTGGGTATTTTTAAACATGGAGATGTGCCTCATACCAAATTTACATAGACTCATTACTTTTCTACTGATGTTTTCCCTACTTAATATTCTGTTTGTTTATATTCTAGTCTTGTATGTAATAGAATGGAAGAGACAGGTACCAGGTTTGAATTTATATAATGACTCAGTGAATCATGACCTTTGTTGTCACTTTTTCAAATGCTAACAAACACATAGGACCCACAGCTTCTAACGGAAACATCTCTTACAAGCTAATAGATGCTTTTAGCCTAACTCATTACTGGTTTATGTGCTTCTGTTATGTATTTAAGAAGTTCTTTTGATAAACTTCTATTTAATGCATAACCAGATTGAGACTTAACCATACTAGTTGATGTCTGGCATGTATTAAAAGCAGTTATTTAATTACTCAAATAAACCATATGTTAACTTGTTGAGTTAAGTTACTTAGTTTTGTTTCTTATCAAACTTTTTTTATTCTGCTTACTTGTAAAACTATAATTATGTATTTGTATAATTATATGATACCAATGATGACTTTATATAAAAAGATATATTTCTATGAAACTTAATGCTGAGTGTTTTAGAAAAGAAACAGCTAGGTCCAAGTGCTGGCTACTTGGAGGTTGAGGCAGAAGAACGGCTTGACCTCAGGAGCTTAATGTCACCCTGTGTGTGCAGCATACTGAAACTTCATATCCAAAAGAAAAGATAGTAGGGAAGCTTGCCTTCTCTGAGTTAGACAAGAGACAAGACACTGGTACTTTTCATTCCAAGTGCTTGAAACTGGAATTACTTTTAAATGCCTTTAAAATGATTGAAAGTTAAATGTATAAAAAAATTATGGTCAAAGCAAAACAAAAACAATAGGCTGAGTCCTTGGGTCGTAGGATGTGATGTGAACCTTACCAACCCTAAACAAAGCAGTACACATTCATGTGCACTTTGGCTTTGTAGTGAGGTTATTAGTCAGCTGCTCAATTTGCATATCAAGTAAAAGAGTATCTTAGTCTTTCATAGTTTGTTAGTTCTGTATACACTCAAAATGAACAATTTTTTTTTGTTTTATAAATTGTGTGGATATTATGAATTATTCAGGAAATGTCAAGAGACCTGATTGTCAGGTAGTAAATAATGAAGAACTATGGCACCCTTCCTGTGATGTGTTAGATTGAATTTATTGATACATATTTGGTTATGTTTTCAAAGAAACATGTCATAGAATGTTGTAATGTGTGAAAAGAAAAACCAACCCTAGATCCAGCCCCACACTCACTGACTCTGCCCTGGGAAGCTAGGGCAGCTGTGTGTGATGTGGCGTGCTTGGGTCGTGTGTGGACTTGGAGTGTCACAGATACCTGCCAGTTGGAATTAGAGCTTTGGAGCATAACCAAGATGAACTAATTATTAGCTTACCATGTCTACATACAAGTGAAAAGTTCTACAGGATTCTCTACCCAAACTCTGAAGAAAAAAAAAAAAAGCTGTTTTTTTGGACTAAAATTTCATAGCTTTTGTGGCTAATGAGGCATGAAATAAATTGGCAAGCTCAAACTGCTCCAAGTACAGTGGTACAGTGTGCATGCTCTGATTCCCAGCCCTTGGGATTCCAGCAAAGGTCACAAATTAAACAGTCAGGATTAATCAAAACTACAATCAAATAAAACCCAATCATTAATCGTCTCCTGAGTTACAATGGAGCGATTGTGTAATTGTGTGAGACGCATTGGAGAGAGCTCTTTTGTCCTGTATAGGAAAATCAACACTGAGGTGTCAAGCAGAAAAATGAAACCCTGCAGGTGACGCTGTCTCTGGAGCCAAGAGAAACTGGCAGAGCATTTGGAGTTGCGAATAAGCCCTCAGAGTATTGGGGGGGCCCTGGCACTGAGCAGCAGAGTATGTGGGTGTCTCCATGGGGCCCTCCACAGAGGTTAGTTTATGGTCCAACAAGCCATTTGCTGAGCAGCTCAGGGTTAGGGGTAGCAGCAGCTCTAAGCACACCTCCTCTCCAAGTTAATGCCAAGAATTTACTGTGTGATTCACGGCTTTGTTACACAGAAGGAGAGGTTATAGAAAAGACTTTGCCAGAAAACAAAATCCATCCTCAACACAGGAGGGGTGGTGGCAAAGGACCCCCCTTTCAGCCCTTGTTCTGACTTCTGAAATAACCAGTGCTTTGCAATACTTGCCCTATTTGTGCTAGTATTTTGTATTCCAAAATGCTAATTTTTCTTCGTTTTCTTTCTTATTAATAGTATTAATGTCAATTCCATTGCCTCTGTTTAAAAGCCAACAGCAATACTGTCCAGTGGCTCTGTGATAATAACTGGCACTTTTGAGTCAGGTATATAATCCCAGCACTTGGGAGGCCAAGGCAGGACTGTCACAAATTGGGGGCCAGCCTAGACTCCATAATTTGATTTTTTTTTTTTTAATTTCTTCTTCCCCCGGAACAAAACACACAAAAGACTCAGTTTTTTAAATGTATTCCATTAGTATATATGGATATAGTTTTACGCGTGCTTTAAGGAGAATTTTTGCCCCATGTGTTGGCTTTCTGTCTACTATGCTACATAGTAGCAGGTCAGAGGACATCTTGCAGAAGTTGGCTCTTTTCTTCCATCATGTTGGTTCTGGGGTTTAAAAACAGGCTGCTAGGCCTGGCCTAACACTGTGCTATTGCATCAGAAACAGAAAGGTTTTGGACAACTTACCCTGCCTGTATCTGGTAACTGATTTAAAGCATGGGAAGTTTTAGTTTAAATATCGTAGAACTTGAAAGATGTGGCTCGGGTAGAGTGCTGTGCTTAGCATGCATGAAGCCCTGGGTTTGAACTCTAGCACCACATAAAAACAACAGCAGCAACAAGATGGGGTGGGGCCATACTTTTAATCCCAGAGGCAGAAAAATCAGGGAGTTTAGGGCCACAGGCTCAGCCCCTAAGCTACAAGAAACCCTGTCTCAAAAATAAAGGAAGTAAAATTTAATTAGAGAAGTAAATAAATCATAATTTGTTTTTTATGGTGTTCTTTGCTGTTTATGTACTAACCCCTCTTTCTACAGAATGCTGTTATGTCCTGTGTAGAACATGGATTCTTTTATTTCAAGTAGAAACTAATGCCCACATGTAATTGGTTTAGTCCCATAAATTCATATTGCTAAAACACCACTTTGGCTTTATAGTAAGACATCACTATAATGGTATATTATTTGGATTTTGTCTTCCCATTTAAATTCTCGAAAATAAATAAAATCATGGGTTCATTTTTATGGAAAATAAGGCTTCAAAATTTTGAGACTAGCTTCTGTACTTTGTACCATCACAAAGGTGTGCATTGCATGTTTGACTCTTGTATCTATTCATGTGTACTAGCTTCATTCCTAAAGTAGTGAATAATATGTTACAAATAGGAAATCATAGAAAACATTTATGTATATAACAGATTTTTATATTTCTTTATGTATTTTATATTTAGCTTTATAAGAATAAAGTATATAATAGTTTTGCAATTTATTTTTAGATGAAAAATAATTGGATTTATAACTTTTTTAGCATACAAAATAATAGATTTCATAGTGACATTTCCATATATATGTATCATCGTGCTCTGCACACCCACAGATTACACACATGCACACACACAGACATACATCGTTAACCTCTCTTGTCCCGCTTCTAACTTGTCCCCTCCTCTCTTCATGTAGCTCCCTTCTTCTTCATGTCATATATTAGCATATAGATAAAAATCTAGTTTCACATAGAGTCCTGGTGTCTCAAGAGCCAGGTAGATCTCTATGAGTCTCAGGTTAGCCTGTTCTATACAGGTCCTTTCAGGCCAGCCAAGGCCACATAATGAAACCCTGATCCAAACAGTGACAAAAAAATTAGACTCCAGATGTAATATCGTATTTTTATCCTATGTGCTCCTACTGTTCCCACAACATCTTTTACTCCCCTCCCTTCCCTTCCCCTGTATATTGATTATTCACTATTGGTGTGATAAAACATCATGACCAAGACAACTTAGAGTAGAAAGAGGTTTTTTGGACATCCGGTTCTGGAGGTTAGAGTCATTGATGGCAGAGTTTGTCCTGGCTACAGGAGTACTCACATCTGGAATTGAAAACATGGAAACAGAGGTCTAACTTGAAATGGCTGGAGTCTTTAAACTCCTAAAGCCCACCTCCCAGTGACATACCTCTTCCAACAGGACCTTACCTCTTAAACCTCCCAAACAGTACTACCAACTGGAAACCAAGGATTCGAATGCCCAAGACTATGCGCAACACCTTTTTCAAAGCACCATACCCTACACAATCCCTTTCCAGTTCCATGTTTTTGGTACATACTTTTTAATCCAAAGTTTGTGGTTTGTCAACTTGAACATTTACACTCTGCTTATTGTCCACTTTTTGTTTTGGTGTATTATAGTTCAGAGAATGTCATTATATTCTTGCTTTTTTTTACATATGTAAGTATATTTCTCTAGGATATATTCTTTAATAGAATTTGCCAATAAGAACATATACATTGTTTATTTGTTTTGAGACAGCTTTCTCTGAATAGCCATGGCTCTCCTAGAACTCACGCTGTAGACTGGCCTCAAACTCCCCTGCCTCTGCCTTACAAGTGCTGGGCTAAAGGCGTGCACGACCACTGTCTGACATACTTACTTTATTTTGATGCCTCTTACTAAATTGCTGCCAATATTAGTATCTCCCCACATAGTATTATAGTATTTCATCACATTCTTGTATGTACTAAACAATATCCATATCCACCTATTAAATTTCTGCTTAGTTTCACATTTGTATTATCCTTCTAGATCACTGCTAGCTCTCCCTTCCTCGGGAGTAGTATTCCACAATACATTAACTCTTCTTCCATTGGTAGATAATTACTTTTAACATTTCTCTATTATATATATTGTTATAAGTTTATATGAATGCAGATTTTCATAAGCATGAAAATAACCTTAAGCCAAAGTCATTTCTTATGCATGTGTCTGTAGAATAAAACTCACAAAGTAGAACCTTAAGATCAAAGGACTTACACATTTATAATTCAAGTTGATACTTGTTTCTGTTTGATATCTGATTTCAGATATAAATCACCACACACAGCTTCTAGTTGATACCATTAAATGAAAATAACAGAATGGAAATGTTATATCACTGTTTGTTTTAAAAGAAGGAAGTTTGAAGCCAGGCATATAATGACCATTAGCCTGGAACAGTGAAGAACAAGCATGAGTGAAGGTGTTTGGGGGTTTTTGTCTTTTAACTATAATGTGTGTATACATGCACAATATTGTGAGACAGAATCTCACTGTGTAGTCTAGAGTGTTCTTGAATCTCAGCCCTGCTGTCTAAGTCCTTCCACACTAGTATGATAAGCATGCATTGTCATGCTTTGACTATGTTTATATATTTTTTATACTTTTTGAAAACCCATATGAATAGGGTCTGGGTTTCTAGTCTGACTGGTAAATCACACTCATAGCTGTGTTATAGCAAAGATTTAATCTGAATGGATATAGATGAGGGAGTGAATGTATTACCTGTATAATATTTTGATATTATAAATGCTTCTTTAATATAGCAATAAAAGCATGAGTTTTCAACTTAGAATTGGATTTAATTATGCAATGTGTAACACTGACTTTATTTTGCTCTTAATTTCATATATATAAATTAAAGTAGTAAATACCTGTCACATAAATTTGTGAGAAATTATTTTAAAATTACAGAATATACAGGCCTGCTCATAATATATGATTAAACTCTTTCATTTCATCCATTTTGCCAATTATGTAATAACTTAGATCCGTGCTTCTCACCCTTCCTACTATGACCCTTTAATACATTTTCTTACGTTGTGGTGACTGCCAACCATAAAATTATTTTTGTTGCCACTTCATAACTGTAATTTTGCTACTGTTATGAATTGTAAATATCTGTGCTTTTCCCGATGGTCTTAGGTGACCCCTGTGAAGCAATCTATGAATCCCCCAGGGGTGGTTGAGAATTAAACCACAAGTTGAGAACCACTGCCTTAGAGCTTATCTTCATACAGATAGCATTTAACATAGAATACATATTGTCTGTTTCTTGAGTGTGGAGGCAGAAGTTTTTGTTTTACTAGGAAAGAGGCTATGACCCTGACTTGGTTTTGTGACAGTCACTTCAAAAGAAGTCATAAAAATATTTGCAGACAATGGAAAAGTAAACACAGCTTGGGAACTGATCCCTGTCAGAATGGATATAGACGTGAACTTGTATAAAGTTTCAGGGAACAGAATAGCAGTTTTGAAGCTGTGACTCATGCAGTTGTTCTCAGACTGTGTTCCCACGTTGTCAGGATCGGCATAGAACGGCCTGAGGACATGAGTATGTGTAGGGTGCTGGGTACTCTGATACACCAGCATTATCAGCCTCTGAGAGCGTCTAAGTGACTCCTGAGGAATACAGTTGGAAGTAATGATGTGGATACACACTTGGCACAAGTATAGCAACTTTAAAATGAGACAAACCATAGTGGAAGAGTTTCAAAAGACTATGTCTTCCTTCCAAATTCACTGAGTTTTTTCTTCCAAGTAATTTGAATCTCAAAGATTTCATTTAGATATTTTCTTATCAAGGATGTCAGATTAGAAAGGGCTAAAAATTTAATCCCAAAGGTTTCCTGTGATAACTTATCTACCCTGAAGCTCTTACCAACTCCAGCAATTTTGAGACATTCTCTGTATTTCTTGTTGTCTGGTTAGTTTACCTATAAGCATTTTTGTTTCTGGATGCAAAATACAGGAGGCTTGATTAAATGGTATATAACTATATACCAGACATATTTCATACTGCCTATATAATATAAAACTATTCATAAAACACCCCAAATGAGGTTTTTATAGTAACATTAAAATTACTACGAGAAAGAAAATGTTCCCACTTCTTCTAAAATACCACTAGAGCTTAGCTTTGAGCCCTTCCTCAATTCTCAAGCATTCTGATACCATACCCAGTCCATTCTGTTTGCTTGATTTCTTCTCTTGTCTTTATTCTTGTCAGAACCATAATTTGTGCTTTTATAGGTATTCCCAAGTTTGGGGGTACTTAATTGCCTCCTAAGTGATCTGATTGTCCTACTTCTTGCTTATTGCCTGATAGCATGATTGCTCTAAAATTCCCATATGCTTTATCTTCCACTTAAAATATTTTACTGTCCCTAACCACTTAGCATACACCCCTCTCATACCCCTTCTATAGTGCATCTACTTCTATATGTCACCCATGCTTTGTTACATGTATGTATAACAGTAGCTCATTTATACTTGCTATATGGTATTCCATCCTGTGACTATGCCACAGTTCACCCACTCAACCATCAATAGAAATTTGAGGTGTTGGCAGGTTGGAGATGGTATCAGTTCTCTCATTCCACCTTTACATGGGTTCCTGAGATCGAACTCAAGTAGTCAGGCTTATATCCTAGGACGGCAAGGGAACTGAGCTGCCTCACTAGCAAGACAGTTTGGAGATGTTACAAATAAAACCTTGTCTTTTATTCACCCCTCTCATATTTTGGGCTTATTGAAGGCATACACTTTTTATGCTTGTCATTGTGATGTCTAGTGCATTGGAAGAGTAGGAGCCGTATTGAAAGAGGAAGGTAGCCATAACAATTTAGACAGTACCTTTGCCTTTCTTAAAATGGCAATCTTATTGATGTTTCTCTAGGCCTTTACCACAGTTCTGTTCGCTTATGGTTCTTTGTAATGGAAACTCAAACTCTAAGTACTAACTAGTAAACTGTTGGAATTTATTAAGCAACAATGTTTTCATGTCTCTTTAGCCAAATTTTCTACTCCTTCAGAATGACTATTAAGTAAATTTTTATTTTTAACTTTCAAAAAGTTGACTATATAAAATCAGTGATAGATACTTACATATAAAATTAAGTGTTTACAGTTGTGAACAGAAACTGATGATATCTGCAATTAGGCCTTCATGTTTCCTAACCTTTTTAGTTTTGGGTTCTTCTTGGAGCTTATTTTAGAGATGGCAAAAGAGTCATCATAAAATATAACCTCTTGGAATAAAGAATTAGGAATTGTAGTTTCTTGTTTCAATTTGTAAATTTAGTTTAGATAACTAAACCCAGGATTTATTTTACGTGTTCTATTTAAGAATTTACAGTATTGTTCCTAATGCACAGTAGGGTTGTCCACATGGCAATAGGTTCACTTGGAGTTCCTGTGCAACAGCATTGCTTCTTGTCTGAAGCAGGAACACTGTGAGGGAATGGCCTGTGTCATACCATGGTCATGCTAAAGAAAGTAATACTGATGATGGGGTAGAAGATAAATGTTTGCTTTCACTGGATACATTTTAGAAACAAGTACAGTCAATCCTCTATAGTAAAGTCTCTATTTGTGAATTCACTCACTTGCTAGAGCATATTTGCAACCCCCAAATCAACACTTGTGACATTTTCAGTTATTCAGATCTGGACAGAGAAGCAAACAATTTGAGTCATTCCATATTAGAACCAGACAAGGTAACACTTTGTCTTTCTGGTTTAGGTGTTGTACTGTAGACAGCTATCCTTCACATGGTCCTTAGCACTGCATTTCCCACAGTTCTGATCTTTCTTTTTTTAAACAGGATCTATCTTGCTGTAGCAAAGCTTTAAACCTAGGTCTAATAAGGTGTACAGGGTCCTAGGTCCCAAAATACTAAGCTATTCTTTACAGAGAAAATACTTGTATTAGATAAGCTTCATTAGATATACACATGGCTTTTAGCTATGAGTTCAATTTATTGTGTGTGTATTTATTATTATATAAAATAAGATTCCTTTAGGTAGAAACACACATGAAACGAGGTTTGGTTATCAAATTGCTATGGCCAGATGCTTCTGTGAACCTAGTTCTTTCATTCTTCTAGTGATTGACTCAGTATTTGCTAATTCAGTGCTCACAGTATTTTATAGCTATCATGAATAAGGAACAGTGACTCTACATGATGGCCTTCTCCTTAAGGTATTATCACGCCATATCTCTTATTTTCTCTATCACTTATTACAAAAAATTACAGTTGGCCTTCATTCACTACAGGTAGAGATTTAATTTAGCCAAGCTTAAATGTTTTCGTGCTGTGATCTTAGCTACTACAAAAGTAATGACTGCCTTCTGTTTTGCCATGTACTGTGGCCCCCAATGACACTAAAGTGTCTATAATCAGGACCCATTCAATTGTCAGCACTGCAAATGCAATGTCTGGTTTGAATGTGCTTCACTTCTAAGTAAAGACCAAACAACTTTTCCTTTGGGATCTTGAGACTTCTCAAGGTTATTCTCTTCATGGTGGATGGTGTCTCTAAGGTCATTTCAAGATAAAAGGTCTTTTACATATAGCTTTAGTGGGAAGGCATCTGGTTAGTTTAGAAAACTTTATAAGTGATACAGGAAAATAATATAATAAATGCTAATTTTCCTTAACCACATCTGTAAGTGCAGTTGTTTAGGCAGTTGTCCACAATTACACAATGTGAAGCATGTCTCTCTTTTTGTGCTAATTAAGTTAAATGAAGGACTAAAAGTTACTAGCATACTCTGTTAAGAAAAAGAAAGGCAGGGGCTTACTCTATCTGCTCAGAGCAAGTACAGCAGGCAATATCATTTTAGAATCAATCACCCAAGCACTCTATAGATTTTCATGCTTTCAGGACTCAGTTGCTTCTAAGTTTACTGTTGGAGATGGGGCACATGTTCTGAGGGGATTGTATCCTTAAGTAATACTGTTATAGATAGACAGCCATCATCTTCATCGAATCAGCTGTGCCTGTTTGCAGACACTCATCACAGCTGGGCTTGTTGACTGGGGATATTGGATCAGAAAAGGAAAGGCTGGGTGGGAAGAACCATCAGATCTTCACCTGAGATTCCAGCAGTAGCTCCTCCCAGCCATTTGATATTTTTCTGCCCTAATTGAACATGGCCCCTGGATCTGCAAGATGCTAGCATATATTGGCTGTGGAAGGCTAACAGAAGGGTGTTTGATCTTTGCAGCCATAGGGAAGCCATCAGACAGGCTGGGTTCAGACCTTGAGTGCAGTTGCTTTAGAACCACATGTACTCCTCGCCATAGCCCTTCACCCGTACTGTGCAAGTAAACTTAATAAGTTCACTGATGCTCCTGGATGAACTCTGATCAAAACTAACTTTGATTTGTCATGGGTACCTTATAAGGAACCGCTCATATATCCTCTTTGTCTTCAGTTCTTCCCTTTAATCCTTTCAGAAGTTCTCTTTGACTCAACTACCATTTTGTTGTTTTGGTTGTTTACAAATTGATCCTCACCTACCTACTTATAAATTCCTATTTAACCTTCTAGTACAGTTCAGTTGTTCTACGGTAGATGTGTGGCTAATATGTGCTAAAGTAAGAGTTTGCACTCTTGACGCACTGTTGTCCCATTCTCTGAGCCGGTCTATCACTGTGCAGTTTCCTGGGGCTATAAAGACTGTGTTGAAGGGGGACCTCTGGACTCAGCTGCCTCCCTAGACCCCAGCAACAACAGTGGCTAATCTCCAAAGTGCAGCAAGGCAACACAATCTTTAATCTAATTTTTTCTTTTTCTTTTTTTTGAAACAAAAACAACAAAATGAGTTTTCTACTTTAAGAACATCTGTTCTTAGAACTAGCCCTGGCTTGTGAAAGCACTTAGGAACCGTCATAGTCTCTCACTTGAGCTGTTTGTAGTGACTCCTGATCCTTAGCTTACAGATTAGTTATGCCTTTTAATTCCTGCTCTTCTGATACTATACTTCCTTCCACACGGAGATTATTGGCAAGTCATTTCTCAACATTGAAACCTTTCAATAACCTGCCTCCTGCTGGGCCAAGTCTCAGCTGCTTGTCATTACAGACAAGCTACTGCGAGCCTACTGGTCCAACTCCTTGTGCTGTGACCTCTGCTCTCAGCTCCTGCTACTCTTACAGCAGATACATATGTAATCTAAGGGACAGGGTTCTTATTTTAATTTATTACATGTATTTATTGGGGGGGGGAGCAAAGGACAATTTAGAGTCTCTTCTCTCCTTTCATCGTGTGGGTTCTAAGGATCAAGCCCAGGAGGAGGCCATGAGGCTGAGAGCAAGCTTGCAGGCCCTCCATGAGCAGGGATTTTGTGTGGGGCTTGATACATCTTGCTGAAAATGGAACCACTGTAGTATCAATGAGGAAGCAGTATTTCCTGATAATAATGAAAGCATTATCCTTTGGTTTAGTGACACATTAAAATAATTATTATTTGTTAGATGATGTTTAAAACCTTGAAAAGTCAAACTAACACAAGGTAAAAACGAGTGTGCAACATACCTTCTACAACTCAAAAAGAGTGGCTGAGGGTAGGTTAGTGATCGCACTGTAGTTGCTTTTAAAATTGTAAAGAATTTTTTGGTTTGGTTTGGTTTGGGTTTTTTTTTTTTTTTTTTTTTTTTTCCAGTAGAAACGAACCACACTGTAACCTTGTGGAGGACATTACTTGGTAAAAGCAGACAATAGTTAGTGGTTGAGGAAACTTTTTATTCTGTGAATGGATTGATATGCTTAGGAAACTTGAAAGCAGACCATGAAGACATTCATATGCACTTCAAAAGATTTTTGCCTTCTCTGTATTTATATCTTGAAAGAATGTAAAAATATCCACCTTGTCACATCCCTGTAATCCTAGCGCTCAGGTGTTGATATGAGAAGTATTGTGAATTTGGGGCCAGCCTGGGCTACACAACAAAATCCTGTCTCAGCAGTGGGGAGTGATGTAGATATAGCAAATGAGTCTTTTAAAACCAACTTTCATTACTTAAAAAATGCATAAAATATTAGCTACTAATTCCTGGTGTACTTCTAAGTATAAGGAAAAGTATCATCAAGGCGTGAGAGTAACTGAGTGCGTGGTGGGCTTTCTGTCATGCTGCTGTCCCTGCTTTCCATTCTCTTAGGGACATTTAAGGAAGCCAGCATTCAAAATGACTTATATGCAGGATTTACAGGAAAGTTAATAAGAGAACTTGGATTAGAACCACAGCGTTTGATTACACTGAGCTCCTCCACAGTATACAGAACACCCTACGCACTTTATTTCAGCTGTCCACAAATGAGCAGAAGCTAGTGTTTCATCTTTGTTCTGTGTGTTAAGATCTAGTTCTTAGAAGAGTTACTAAGAATTAAAGTTAATTATGCTAAAGCAAGCCCATTCAGGGATGTGAGTGTGGAGTTCCAGTATAGCAATCTAGTTGGAGTGGTGAGCAGATGGTTTGGAGCTGGTTTGTTTTTGTCTGTGGTCTCCCTCTGCTCATCTAAAACATCTTGACAGTGTTATGCTTCCCATCATTACTAGAGTGTCCTGTACCTTGCCTTGGCAGTGTCTTGGTCTTGTTAACCTTCCTTTGTTCATTTTTGGGTGGTCTATTGTATACTGAGTTAATTCGGTTATCTCTTACATTTGTTTTCTTGCTTCATTTTTCATAGACTTATTGGAGAGTAATGAAAGTCTGTATGTCCTAATGGTAACTGGAAAAACAAAACAAAAAAAAAAACCACCAAAATTCTGGAGATGAGGATGTGACTCCGTGGTGGAATGTTTGTCTGGGGGAGTCCCTGGGTTTGATCCCCAGTACTGCATAAGCCAGGTGTAGTGGCTCCTGTCTAGAACCCCAGCATTCGGAGGTGGGAGCAGGACGGTCAGGATCACAGAGACCGTTTAAGGTCATCCTTAGAATATAGAGTGTTTGAGGGTAGTCTGGGCTACATAAGACCTTGTTTCAAAAAAGAAAGAAAATTCTTGAATAGAGTTGTTGAAACCCTACTTCCTTAACATCTGTTCTATTGCCAATCTGCTTATCACATAAGAGGAAAATTTTATTTGTATGAAGTCATCTTAGGTCTTACAAGCCTCACTTTAACATGTTCTGACAAATATGTCACCTCTGATTTCATCAGTGTGTGGTTGTCATAGGTTTGTTTTCCCACACTAAGATGTTTACTAGCTCTATAAATCAGGGGAGGGGGAGTGACACACACGTGAACTGTAGTCTGTCAGGTGGCGATCAGAAGTCAGCTTACTTCGGTTACCTCCTTCCACCTTTACGTGAGTTCTAGTAATCAAACTCAGATTATCACTTTTACCTGCTGAGCCATTTCACCAGAGAGACCGTTGTGGAACATGGCCTTTGAGAGAAGAGTCAGCTGTAACCAAACTATCGGTATGCAGCACATAACTGTTTTGGGGGAAATTAAGTGAATATTAGTGAATTTTGTTTGTTTGTATACATGATAAGGGGGGGGAGAGGTTGTATGTTAGTTCAAGAATGTGTGTGTTGGGATGTTCATGTGGAGGCCTGAGGTTGCCATTGGGTGTCTTCTTTAATCTCTTCACCTTATTTTCTGAAACAGGGTCTCAAACTAAAGCAAGAGCCAGCTGACTCAGCTATTATAGCTAGCAAGCTTGATCTCTATCCCGCCTGTTAAATTCTATAATTACAGGTGGACTGCCATACAGACCCAGCTTCTATGTGGGTTATCCAAACTTAGGTCTGCCTATTTTGTGGCAAGCACTATCTATTGAACTGCCTCCCTACCCCAAATATTAAACTTACATATTAAAAAAAAAGATTTAATCTTGTTTTATATATGTGAGTGTTTTGCCTGCCTGTATCAATGTGCATCACATGCTCGCCTGGTGCCCAAAGAGGTCAGAAGAGGGCATCAAATCCCTTGGAATTGCAGTTATAGAAGGTTGTGAACTGCCAGGTGGATGTTGGAAATCAAACCCAGGTTTTCTGCAAGAGCACTAAGTACTGAGCCATTGCTCTAGGATGTCCCTGCCCCAATATTTAAACTTCTTGACAAATTATTCTAGACAGTATATATGCAGTGTCTAAAGCATGAATAATTCTTACTTCAATGTCAAAAGGTTTAATTGTGAATTTGAATTATAAGACGTTATAGAAGAAACACCTGCAGCTGAAGGTATGGCCGTATAGTTACTTTACCTCAAATATTAGCTTCTTTATAGTCAGTGTAATTTAACTTAGTTAACTTTGTTGAAATAGTTGTTTAAACACTTGAAAATTTCAAAGCACTTTTATACATATGCAGTGTATATAAAACTAAAATTACATTTCACAGCGCATAAATGATCATATTGCCATGCCATTTGACAAAGACTACAGACACTATTTATCAGTATTGTGAGTATTGAGAATCAAATACTACAGCTGGGTAGGGAAGCCATGATCTTACTCTCTTTTATATTTAGAATCCACTTCCCCAATATTCTTTACTTTTCTCCGTATAAATAAGCAGAAATTATAACCAAAAGTAACAGAAAAATAACTGGACACCTTTTACCCAGGGAGAAATTAAACATAACATTTCAAAATAGAAACAGCATCTGGAAGGTCTGAGTGTGGCTTCGTATTTCTGTGATGAGCAAACACAAGGACCAACAACAATGTAGCCGATCATCCAAAGGAATCGGGGCAGCAGCCTGGAAGCAGGAACTATGGAGGTGCTGCTCACATGGCTTACTCTGCTTTCTTAAGGAACCCAGAACCACCACCATGGGGTGGTACCACCACAGTGAGCCTGGTCCGCCCACATCAATCACTAATGAGGAAAATGGCCCACAGTTGCCCTGATCCTATGGAGGCCTTTTCTCAGTTGATACTCACTCCTCTCAGATGATTCTAGCTTGTGTCAAACAAATAAACAGAAAACAACCAAACTGTCCAGCGCAAGGAACATATATTTGCTCAGAAGGCATGATTGCTTTTGTTCTGTTTTGTTTCTGTTCCTATTTTAACTGTGTAGTATAAGCCTGCCCTGTGCCTGAAGCCTGTGTGGCTAGTTGTGTCCACCTCCTGTACTTACCTTTTACTAGGATTCCCTCCCTCCCTTTCTCTGCACTCCCTTCCTCTGACAACAGAGGATGACCTTGAACTTGTGATCCTCCTGCCTTTAGTTCCTCAATTCTGAGATCCACCCCACCCAGTCTTCTGGAGGCACTGGGGACTGAGCCCAGGGTTGGTGCCCTCTAGGCAAGCACTCCAAAACTGAGCATCCCCAACTCCGGAAGTTTCTTCTGTTGCTTTTACCCTCCAAGCATCCAAACCCTGGCAGACTTGACTCTGCCATGGGCCTGCGTTCTCACCCTTTCTGTCTTGGCTTTCTTGGTCCTGAGTCCTGGCAGTGCAGTGTATTTAAACAATGCCTCTTTACTGTCATTATCTACTGTCAGTTCTTCCTGGTCTTGCCTAACAGAGCCAGTAAATTAGAACTGGCAATGGATGTATAGGGGTAAGAAGTATCCATCTGTTGTGAATTTCCTTTTGCTGTGGAGAAGCCAAAAGGCCAGGCATTAGTGACTGCTTCAGTCTTCTCTCATGGTTGGCAGCTGACAGGCTCACTGATGAGGTGATAATGAACTCAAAGTCTGCCCTGCTGGCTGGGTGGGAAAAAACTCCAGACAGCAAGCATACCTCACTCAGGAGCCTGCCAAGAGTTTCCTTTATTATAGAATTCATTTCAAGGAGGTTCACAGGTAGACTTTCCTGGATACATTTCAGAATTATAACTTATGATTCCAAAGAATATGTATTTTGCTTTCAACATAGCAAGTCAGAGGTCTTAGTCTCAGATACTTGGTCACAAAAGAACTGGGAAGTAAGGCTTGAACAAAGTTCATTTTTGAAAAACAAATATCTGTTTTCATTTAAAAACTCATTTCTTAGATATACAGGATTTAAAATTCTTGTATTTTTAGCTATTCGCATTTATTTGATTGCTGGAATGTTTTTTTCTGACCATCTCATACTTAATTATAAATATGTCAGTACTTAAAGTAAAGCTGGGAAATGGCTCAGTGGGTAGAGTGCTTGTTGTATAAGCATGGATTCTGATCCCCAGCCCCTGTGTCATAACCGGACATTGTAGCAGACATTAGTAACCCCAGTGATGGCGTGCAGAGCTCATAGGCTAGCCAGTCTACCATCCCATTGAAGTGGGGTGCTCAAGATTCAGTTAGAGACCTTGTCCTCAAATCGAAGATGAAAAGCAGTGACTTCTGGCTCCATGTACACATTCAGGCGAACATAAATGTGCACTTTTATAAATGCTTCAAGAAAATCTAGTTTTGTTTTTAGTTATGAATATTGGTAAATCACCTATAATTTCAAATGCAGTTCAATTCCACTGCTGTTAGGGGTTGACATAGCAAAGTATAAAGAAAATAATCCATCCATGCTTTGTATGCTTCATTAGTAGTGGCCCCAAAATGTATATAGTTGTCCAGAGGATTGGTTCTAGAGTCCTCTTGATGCTAAAGTTATTGAGTGCTCAAGTCCTTTACGTCAAATGGCATTCTCTTTGCATGTAACCTATATCTATACTCCCTTATACTGTAAGTCATCTTAAGCTCAATAAATGTCATTAAAATGTAACTCAGTAAATAGTTATTGTAATAGAGCAAGAAATAATGACAAAACCTAATGTGTATGTGTACACTACAGACTAAAAGTTTAAAAACTATTTTCCATCTATGGTTGGTTGAGTTCTGATGTAGACCCCACAAACACAGGGAGTCTGCTGTGCTTATAGCCCACACAGGAGGCATCTTAATATTAATGTACAGAATGTTTTAAATTAGTTACTAGAGCTTTGCTAAATATAAAATAGTAAAATGACCTTGGAAACCTTTAAACTTTTTTTTTTTTTTTTTTTTTTTTTTTGGTTTTTCGAGACAGGTTTCTCTGTGTAGCTCAGGCTGTCCTGAACTCACTCTGTAGACCAGGCTGGCCTCGAACTCAGAAATCCGCCTGCCTCTGCCTCCCAAGTGCTGGATTAAAGGCGTGCGCCACCTTTAAACTTAAAATCTTATCAGGGAACGGAAAGAAAGACTACAGTGGATGCTTCTCTTTGTTCAGTGTTTTTCCCTTTGTGTTCATAAAAAAGCTGCTCAATGCTCCTTCCCAACTTCAGGCAAAGCATGACTTTGATAAAAAAATTGTATGATTGTCTCCATCCAAGTTCCCCTTTGTCTCTGATCTGCAGTAGTTGGTTTTCTAGCAGCTAAGCAGCTTTATAAGGAAGAACCTGAAGTGTACGATCGTTCTAGGCATTAATAGTAATGGCCGAGTGTGCCAGGAGTCTGCATAGTTATCGACGAAGATTGCCAGATCCCCAGGGCCTGTCCTATTAGTTCTGTCAAGAGGAGAATAGTGGACTGTTTATAATAAGTTGGGAACTGAACCAATACTAAGGGTTTATGTTCAGTGATTGAATCAAAGCTGCTAGTTTCGCTAATTTTACTTGGCATTTTCTATGCAGTAGGAAAATAACTCTTAGAAACCCAGGCACATGACTTTGTTGGTGACCATAGAGATGAGAGCATGTCTCATAAATCTGCAAATTAAAATTAGGATAATAGTTGGAAAAGACAGTTTAATAAACATGTAATACATTTTTCAGTTCCACTTCTTGTTCAAAACTTTAAGGTTGACTACATTAATCTTTATCTTTATTAGCAAAATCAAAAAACAAAGTGCATGGATATTGAATAATCCAAGTTTTATAGTTTTAACTCAGTTTTTCATCCATGAATAGAATTTATCTTTTCTCTTTGATAATACAGTATATACATATGGATCTATTTATTCCTTTTTCACATCTCCAAACCTCCTAGCTCATTTATTTGTGTCTCATTTATTTAATTTGGTCATTAGTTGTTACCATATGCAGCCACTTCAGTGTGATAAATGCCTTTTACCGTGTATTATACAAACTCCTGCCAAAGTTAATCCCTGTTAGTTTGGGAATCTTGCAGTATGAAGTTACCAGTCTTCTACTTCCATAGTCACAGTCCAAAATGTAATTCATTCCTGTGCAGAAAATGAAGCCAAGGTTACTGTTAGTAGTGATGCTTTCCTTGAATGACAAATCTTTTATCAGTTTTTCCCTCAATCCCTATTTTCTCAGAGTCCAGTAGAACAATCCTTGCAGTCTTGTTTTTCAACAAGATTGTTCTGACAGAGTGGAACAATTTAAAATCAAGTCAAAATATTTCACTCAAAGTTCAGAATTTGAACAGGGAGAAAGTAGAGTCTCTGGCCTCTCAAGTAACTAATTGCATTAAATTCTACTGTTCCATCTAAACTGTTTTTCAAGTGACAGAACTCCTCAGATGTGCTGAGATTGAAATTCCTTAGCTTGAAGACACTTTCCTACAAAAGCTCTGCCTTTGAAGCAGACAAGCAGTTCCTGGTGGAGGAGGAAGTGAGACAACCTTGCCCTGCTGATGACGAGGTCTCCAGATTATACCTGGGCAGTTTTAACTAGAGACAGAACAGTGGTAGGCCAGGAGTACTTGGGACCATGTGCCATAATTCTTAAGAAAGCTGCTGTTTCCATTGCTTAAGAGCCTGACGACCTGTATGGCAGTCCTAAGCCCGACACGATGGAAGTAGAGTCGGTCCTACACAGGTTGTCCGCTGATGTCGACAAATACACACACCATGGCTCATGCATACTCCACACACACAAATAGTGAATACATGTCATTTTAAATCACTGATTTGTAAATTTTAGGGTTTAAAAAGTATTTAATTTTCTTATGTTTATACTAAAATTCAGTACTTTACAATTATTTTGTCTTCTGTCTTAAAGGCCTTGTTTTGATTCCACACACTACTCCCCTCCCCTTCAGGTTTTGTTGCTTCTCCTTTTTTTTTTTTACATACATTCTTTTCCTTGAACTAGGAACACTCAGTGGGAGGAGCTGTGTACCTGCTGGCAGTAGTATCATGATTAGGACAGTCTCTTCTTCCAAGGAGCAAGGAGTTTTTGTTGTCTTCATTCTTTGGACTCTGTAGAAATTACTTGATGAATGTAAAAGTTAGTTTGGTTTCTTTTAGCCTTGGAAATACTGTTTTTCTTGATTTCTAATATATACCATATCTCAAAAATAGAGTATAATAGTCTAAAGAAAACCAGTGCCATACATGTATTTACTGATAGATTTTTATAACTGAGATTCTATTTAGAATACAAAATACACCAAATAAAACAATTACAGTGCTATTTTCTATTTTCCAAGTGTGTATGGTAGTAACTTCCAGAAGCCTCACAGCTGCCTGCAGGAGGAATGCTTCCTCCACCACCCACTCACACCCATTTTAGGATGGAGGAAGCTGAAGCTATTACAAAGTGAGCCATGGTCTGAATCATACACTAAGTGGGAAGGAACAGATTTGCAGCTGGATTTCTTTTGCCACCCAATGCTGTTCTCTAGAATTTATTCACCTGAAAGGGAAGAAATGTGAATATTTAAGATGCCCCAAAAAGTGAATGTTAAAGTAATTTGGGGGAAGCAAATGAATGAGGGTTATGTCAGAGGTGGAGGGTGAAGAAATATTGAGGAAGTAGAATGAGCAGAAGATTTAATGACAAGGAATATATGGGGGTTGCAGGAAAGGGAGAGCTAGAGAAGGTTTAAGCTAAAAGCTCCCAGGGTCTTTGACCTCTGTCTTCTTCTCTGCTTAGTTCCTCTTTTAAAGAAATTCTGGAGAATAGTTTAACAGTTCCCAATGGAAGAACATAGTCAGAGCTGAAGTGAATACTTACACGTGGACCCAGCAGCCATGGATTCAACCCCGAAGCTTGAGTAGTTTTTTTTGTTGTCATTTTTGTTGTTTGTTTTTCGTATTTTGTGGCAAAGAGCCAATGCCCCTATTATAACTAGAAACAGCAACTTTACATTGTAAAACCAGTAATTTCTGTTGTTTCTCTGGTTAAGTTTGAAACCAATGTTAATCTATTGCAAAAATGGAAAATCAGATAGTACAGAAAGGCCTGTAAGGAAGTGCAATACTATTCCTACCTTTCTACTCCAGGTTCATTCCGAGTGATGTGCTTCTCAGATTAACTCATCCTTTGAAAACATTACAAACTTGTTTCTTGTTCATCCTGTACTATATAGAAGGCTAGGACTTGGCTCGCTCAACCTGCTGCTGGTCTCTCACACTTTTTGTTTTCTAAAGTTAAAGATTTATTGATTATTTTCCACTTTGTAAAATATCAGACATTTCATAAAGAAGAAAATGAAAATTACTCGTAATCCTTCCTAAAACTGATTATTTGATATATGAGCTATATTTGACATTCCATCAAGATTTTCCCCTACTCACAGTGAATATGAAAACCTTTCTAAATCAACTACTGTCAAGCTACAGTATTACTATGACAAGAACATTCTGTTTCACTGAACAGCATGCCTCATATTGTTTTATCAGGCACTTTTTTGTTAAGGATGTGATGTTTGTCCACTTCTTAGATTGTAAATCAAAACTGTATGTCCCCACCTTATTCTGCCACTCTGACTCTTCCAGAAGAACACATACATAGTTTTAAAATTATTACTATACTATTACTATTACTATTTTTATTTTTCCTCAAGCCTCCATTCACTCTATGCTACAAGAAATATGACAAACCAGATGCTGTGTTCTAGAAATAGAAACTTTATATTAAACCATTGTTCAATGTGTGCAGTCATTAGAATAGTCAGTGTGCGCCCTGAGTCAGCTGCTAATCGAGAATAGGCTTCTGTGGAGTTCTCTATGGACACACTTAGATTTTTAACTGTAACGTGCAGTTTTAGTTTTTATTTTTAAAATAAGGTATATAGACCAGGCTATTGTAGAACTCACAGAGATCTGCCTGCCTCTGCCTCTCTGCCTCTGATTCCTGAATACCAGGATTAAATGCTTATGTCACTATACCCAGCCCTTATCTTAATCATCTTCTTGGACTATTTATTAGTATTATGTATCTTCACACTGTTATACAACAGATTTCTAGAACATTTTCATCTTGCAAACTGAAGCTCTGAGCCCATTAAACAACTATTTCCAGCCTCTGGCAGCCACTATTCTGCCTTTTTTTTTTTTTTTTTTCTATAACCATGGCTACTTTAGAAACTTCACATTATTGGGTTCCTTTTTTTTTTTTTTCCCCTTTCCTCATTCTTTCAATTGAACAGTGTCTTTAAGAAAGACTTCAAGGTTTATCCAGTATTCTAAAATAGGGCCTCAGATATGATTCAGGATGGTTTATCCTGCCTGGTCCTCCTAAGTGCTATGTGTATACTACCACATCCATCTGCATATTTTAATTGCATTTATTTATTTGGGAGGTGTGCATCTTCATGCATACCCCTAGTGCACATGTGGAACTCAGAGAACAACTTGTGGGAGTCAGTTCTCTCCTTCCACCATAGTTAAGTTCCAGGAATCAAACCCAGGTCATCAGGGTTAAAGGCATGCACCTTTACCTTCTGAGCCATACTGTTTGTGTTTGTTTAGTCAGCAAAGAATTTGATGTTTTGAGATCCAGCTGTCTTAATTTGCATACATTCTGTTCACAGTTCTTTGTGAATCATTTTGAATAGTTACCAAATTTTAAACTTCAGAAAAATATGTATATGAATTTTGTACATTTCAATCATTGGTGAACAATTTTATCTATTACTTCCTTGTTTGGGGAATTCAAGGTGAAAAATGTTAACAGTTAGCTGGTTAGGGTTCCCTTAGGCAAAAAGGAGCTCTTCAGCTGCTAGCCTTTGGGAGCTTTTGTTTCCATGGATTCTGACAGCATCCATTGGAGACCACATGCAAAGAACAGCAGCTCTTTGGACCATCTTGTATTACAGTTTTCATTCAGGCTTTGGGCCACAGGACTATACCTCTACAGGTGTTACAAGTTAGAAGTCAGGATTGCTCAGCCCTTGACCACAGCCAGTGTTGTAGCTCTAATGCCAACCTAGGAAATTAGAATTCTTTTGCCCTTAACACCAGACAGTATTATATCATTGGTCAAAGAATCTAAGATGCTACTCTTTCAACTGCCTTGACATTGTTTCAGCTGACTTCTTCTCAGCTTGACCACTGTTTCAGCTGTGGCTGCCACTCTGCTCTCTCTGCTCTTGATGGTACAAACTCAGGATACACTGCTGATACCAAGAGAAGACTGCTGGAGTAAAGTATTCTATTGGGCCCTATCTTGCAGCAGCAGAGGATGTAACACAGGAGACTGTGTCCTAGCTAACTCAGTTAACTGAACCCAAGAAGCCTGCAGACAGCCAAAGAAAAGATGTTTGGACAAACATAGAATGTTTTACATGTAATTAAGGTTTGTGTTTGCCCCAGTCACAGCCTTGCCTGTTTAGCACCACTAATCACAGCAATTCCTCTACTAATCTACTAGGGGAAGTAATCCCCACTGTGGCCTAGGTGCAAATGTCCCAGGAGATGGGGCCTCCTTATCTGTTTCAAAGAGGCCTGGGTTTGTTCTTCCCTGGTCCTCAGTAGAGAAATACATAGAAACAGGAAATTGTGATAATAGGTACCTAGGAAGTCTGAGCAGTGTCAGAGGGATATTGTAGGCAGGCTAGAATCCATGTCTACCTAGGAGCATGACAGTCACCACTATAGTTCCACTTTGTCCCTCTTAAAAAGTATATCAAAAAAAAAAAAAAAAAAGAAAGAAAAAAAAAGTATATCTGAGAAGGGAGCACTGAAAGTATGCTTTAAGAAGAAAACAGCATTTGAAAGTCACAGAGCTATGGCATATTAAGGTATATTTGGGGAATTATCAGTAGCAATAGCCAGAGCAAAGAATTTTCTAGGAAAATTCTGAAGAAAACATGGCAGGATTTTGTATGCCTGCCCCTAAAGTTTTATTCTAGTTCCAGAGGGGCCAGGGAAGCAATAGGATTCAATCCTTATTCCAGAATGCCCAGGCCAACTCAGTAAGGCTAGATAAGAGTGGGATAGACAGGAGCAGAAGACTTGGAATTGGTCCTGGTATGAATGTAGACTTGGAAACTCTGAGTTTAACATTGAAATAGTGTAGGTAGAAGTTGGGTGAAGTAGATGTCAATGGCGATGTCTCTTTTACCTGTCTCATGTACTATCATATGGCTCCTCTCCACCCCCAAACTAATCTGACCTGATATAAAGCAGCTTTGAGATATGTATTAAGAAAGTACCCGTGTTTGACAGACAGAACACCTGGCATACAAGCGAAATTTATAACTCTTTTGGGGGTGGGTGGGGTGTTCCTGTGAGCAACAGGAGGCCAATAGAGCCATCTACAAACAAGCTTCATAAGCAATGGACAGTTTCCATTACAACTCCATTTCTTAGAGTGCTATTTGTCACGATTTGTATTTTCCTTTCTTTATTTAAAGATAACTATTTCATATTTAAATGACATTTCAACATTAATATAGCTTTTGCATTCTTTTTGTCTTTCACAGGTTCAGAGTTGTACTGTTGATTGTTTTGGCATAAAGATATTCTATTTATTCAGTTGTGTTGTCTTCCTTTGAGCTCCACTGGAAAATGCTGTGTCCAAAACACAAAAATCCATGCTTCCTCTTCCTGGAAGTAGATTCTCATGGAACTTGAGAGTTTTGTTACATTGGTGTTGATCCTTGGTCTTTTTAGGGAGGCTGGTAATACTCATCACTTAGCGACTGCCCCAGCAAACATCTGTGTCATGCGTCTTCACCTTCTGCCATGTCAATTGCTTGTACTTCATTCTTTGCATTGCTAGAAAGCTTTACACATCCTATAATTCCTTTAATGTTCTCAACTATGTGCAGATATGCGAAATAAATGTGTGTTGTATGTGCTTATGTAATCCAGGGATCAACTTTAGGCATTGTTCCTCAGGACCTTCTAGCCTTGGTATTTTAGACAGTCTCTTACTGGAACTCAAGGACTGCTGCTTAGGCAGTACTTCATGCTGCATGAAGACAGTCAGTACATTTCAGTGACCCAGGAAGGTAGAAAGAAGCTAATACACTGGACCTCATAGTTTTTCTTCTCACTGTCAAGGAATAGAGCAGTGCACCATAGCATTCTCTGTGTCTGCAGCTGGCTGTATGTGCCCAGAACATATTCATCAAATCATCTTTATTATGTAAATTTGCCTCAATTGTGTCCAAGAAGACCAAGGTATTGTGTTTACTCCCTTGTTCATAATAGTAAATCCTGCACTTCTTTTCCTCCAGAGCAAATGAGAAGCATAAAACCATGCTAGTGTGCAGCTGTCTTTGACTTAGCATCTTCCATAAAACTGTAGGGCAAAAACAGCATTAATATGTTATTCTAGCTGGAAACTGGGATTTTTGTCTTTAAAGGAGTTATTTTGCTACTAAGAAGCATGGTTCTCTTTGTTTTAGCCGCTTTTAAGAATTTTATTCAAAGAGTTGAGAATATACAAGACAGTTTGGTGATTACTCAACTTGTAGTCCTTAAAATTCAACAATAAATGACCTTTACAACTGGTTATTTCTCCTGTTTTCCTCAAGACTAGTGCCTTTACCGATCTTGGTCTGAGATATAATCAACTTAAATGATATTGGCTGCTCTCTGGTCTCTTTACCCATACACCTTGGCAGGTTGGTCTGCAGAACTATTCCATCAAGGGTCCTTGGTGGGTTACCTAGAGCAAAGCCAGGTTTGTTCTTTGTTCTTCTTGTTAAGAAAGCAGAACTAGCCAGGCAGTGGTGGCGCATGCCTTTAATCCCAGCACTTGGGAGGCAGAGGCAGGGGATTTCTGAGTTCGAGGCCAGCCTGGTCTACAAAGTGAGTTCCAGGACAGCCAGGACTACACAGAGAAACCCTGTCTCAAAAAAGCAAAAAAAAAACAAAGAAAGAAAGAAAAAAAGGGGAGAAGTGGACAGTGGAAATGCTTTCAACTGTGGAATTAAGGGAGCAGCAGAGCATAGAGATGTAAGGTATAGACTCATTATACCAAACACCATAGAACTGCACGGACCCATGTGAACGCAGCACGTTTGGTAAAGACGTCTCAGGCAATACAGGCCAGCCTGAGAAGCAGTACTGCTTAAGGACCCTTGTATTTTAAGTATCTCAGGATTCCAAGGTCCCTGATTAAAGGCACCACTTTTAAATCAGGAAACTGTGTCTTGTTCTGATGGTCTGATTTTTAATAAAGTACATATTCCTAGGGGATAGAACGGCTGGGCCCATGAACCATGTTACAGCCAGTGATTTATTTACAGTGTTAACCACAGTTAATGGCAAATATGTAAGCCACACATGGTCTCAGGGCGGCCTTTTAACCTAGAGCATAGTCATAGATCCATGAAGTAGGACAAAGGCAGAGCAGTTCGTGTCCTGTCTAGGAAAATTTTCCTTCTGCTGTGTGGCTGAGTAGTGGAGTTGCTCATGTCCGGCACGCTCTCTGGAGCGCAGCTGCTGGCTGTTTGTGTCTTGTTTTGTCTCCCCGTTCTTTACTGCACTGCTTACAGTCCCAAACCTGCTCTCAGATGGATACAGTTTTCACTATTTTTTTTTATCTTGTACTGATTTTTATAAAGTAAAATTGACTTCAGTTTTTTAAGAGTGTTAGCCATATGGTTTTAAAAAGTTTATACTTGGCTCAGCGGTTAAGAGCACTGGCTGCTCTTCCAGAGGTCCTGAATTCAATTCCCAGCAACCACATGGTGGCTCACAACCATCTGTAATGGGATCTGATGTCCTCTTCTGGTGTGTCTGAAGACAGCTACAGTGTACTATATACATAAAATAAATGAATCTAAAAAAAAAAAAAGTTTTATACTTTAGTGAGCTACTAAGTCAGTGTCCTAATTTGCTTCACTGTTGTTGTGACAAAACACTGACCAAACCAACTTGGGGAGGAAAGAATTTATTAGGTTTGCAGATGCCAGTTCACCATCAAGGGAAGCCAAGGCAGGAACCTAAAGGCAAGAACTGAGGCAGAGCCACAGAGCAACACTGTTTACAGGCCTTTTTCCTTACAACCCAGGCCCACCTGGCCAGGACTAGCACCACCTACAATGGGCTTGGCCCTCCCGTATTAATCAGCAGTCAAGAAATGCCCAACAGACTTGCTCATTAGGCTAGTCTGAAGGAAGCAGTTCCTCTGTTGAGATTTCCTCTTCCCAGCTTTGTTGAGATTTGTGTCGGGTTGGCAAAAACTATGACAACTAGTAAGCATTCTCTTCCTCTTTCTTGTCTCTGTTACAATTGCCAGGACCATACCGCTGTACAGATGTGACTCCTCCAACTTCAGTGTATTACAGAGTACTAACAAGGAGATTCTGTTAGAACTCACTTACCATTTGTATGGAAGATTCAGATTTCAAGCCAAAATTTACATGTACTTTTTATTCAAATGTCAAGTTTCCTTGGCCCATATTTCCATTATTTAGTTGAGTTTAAAGAGATGTTTGTTTGTGTACTGATTTTGAACACCAGTTGTTCATCAGATACATCTTTTGCTAATATATTCTTCTAGTCTGTTGCCTGTTCTCTTGATTTTTGAAAAATTTAAAACACTTTTAAAATAATCTTAGATATATTCTCTAATAAAATTTCAGAATACAAAAATTTTTATATGATTAAACACTTAAGATCCTTGTTTTCATAGAAGGACATAATAAAGTAAAAACGTGTAGATATACATGGCTAACCTGATGAATAAGAGAGGATTTATTTTCTAATTTTGCTTTATAAATGTCACTAATAGATAATTCAGAAAGAGAGAGCCAGCCCCTGTGCACCTACATGGCTTAACAATTCCTGATTAAACCATAATTAGAAGGGTCTGTACTCCATTGAACCTCGTGTTTTAACCCAGCATTGTCTGTTGAAGCTTGCCATCAGTCTCAGACCTTCAAAAGTCTCAGGACTTGGCAGTCCCTTGCCCACTAGGATCTCTTAGGGCTCACCAGACTTGAGGCGAACATTCAAGATTCATTCCACATTTAATTTTCTTGGTGCTTGTAGCCATGGTCACAGAGAAGGCATTTAGGAAAAAGAAAAGAAATGTGTACTAAACTGAGCTGAACCAGCTGATGGGACAGGGGTCAGAAGACTGTCATTGTAAGTACAAGGATAAAATAGTTTCCTTTGAGAAAGGGAGAGGCAGCATGTATTTGTGGAACATTGAAAATGTTCAGATAACTGGAGCCCTCAACTGGAAAAGTTACACAAGAAACAGATGGCTTAACCTTTTTCATAGAATGGTAAGGTTTGCAACTAGGATGTTTGTAAAATTCATCTTCTTAATCCACAAAACATCAAATTGAAGTCTATTAGTAAATCTCAATTTTTTGTTGTCACTGTCTTAACACTTTAACAAGTGCCTTGTAGTCTGATGCAGGGATGTATATCTCTCATCCCAATCTACTTAGGAAAGCAAGGCAGGGGGAACATTTCAGTAGTTCACTGCAGGCAGCAGACTGAGATACCATCTCAAGAGAGACAGAAAAAGGCAGGTCCCTAAGTGTATTCATACAAGTCCATAGTGGCCTCAGAAATTTAAAAGTAATATTCCTGATTAGAGAGTATCTCTTTTATTAAAGCATAATACTTGCTTTTACTTACTCTCTGTGTTGTTTTCTCTCTGCTTCTTTTACAATACATACAAATATCTCTTTGTTGCAACTCATGTTTATAGTAGAATATTACTGTTGTAAATTTGAGATACCTTAGCTGGGCAGTGGTGGCGCACGCCTTTAATCCCAGCACTTGGGAGGCAGAGGCAGGCGGATTTCTGAGTTCCAGGACAGCCTGGTCTACAGAGTGAGTTCCAGGACAGCCAGGGATACACAGAGAAACTATGTCTCGAAAAACAAACAAACAAAAAAAAAAAAAATTGAGATACCTTTTCTTCTTTGTATAAGAGTTTTTAATTGTTTACTTATTGCTGTAAATTATGTATATGTATGTATGTGAGTTGCAAATATGTGTTCAAATGTGCAAAGAGATCAGTCATCAGATGCCCTGGTGCAGGAGTTACAGGCAGTTAGTTGTAAGCCACCCAGCATTGGTACTAGGAACCAAAATCAGGTCCTCTGCGGAGCAGTATGTGCTCTTAACCTTGAGACACTCTCTCTCCCACCTTAGAATATTGTCTTTTTTTTTTTTAAGTTGTGGTTGGTATTTTGGTTTTTTTAGTGTTTTGTTTTTGTTTTGGGGTGTGTATGTGAGCGTGCGCGCACACCGCACACAGGGTAATGGTGCCATGGTGCTTACGTAGAGGTCATAGGACAATTTGTGGAAGTCAGTTCTTTCCTTCACATTTCCTGGGGAACAACTGTGTGTCAGTCTTGACACCAAGCATATTTACACACTGAGCTATTTAGTGGCCTTTAAAATGTAGTTTTAAGTATTATTTAAGCATGTATGTTCAATCTAATCTCTTGGTTTTCGTTGTAATAAAAATCCCAGGGCATGAAAAGCAATCTAATTTTCTTAACTAGAAGCATGTTTAAGTAATAAAAATAATTAATTTTACAAATTAAGAAATGAGGAGGCTGTACTACATTTGAAGGCACAGTTTCAATAGTTTTAACACAATTAAAAAAATTTAAAAAACACAATTAAGAATGGATTGTGGCCATGCCAGTCAGACATGCTGACAAGGCAGAGGCAACAGAATCGTGAATTTGAGGCCAGACCTGACTATACATTGTCTTTTCTGCCTTTAACATTAATAAAAGAGAATTTTAAAATTATCCTGAATTCCTCTATACTTATTTTAAAAACCAAAAAGTTTGTTTTTCTAAATTTTCTAAATTTGTAAACATGTGGAATTTGACAAGCAGCTTAGAGTATATAAGAGGAAACAGCATGATGGCTGAGCTGCATCCTCCCAAACCAGTGTAGCAGAGGTTTTCTTACAAGTTCTGCTTATGAAAACTCTGGACACTGACTGGGGTGTGTTCAGGGAGAGAACTAGTGTCAGAGGAGCTAAGGAGATCTCTAGGTTGCTAAAAGCAAACACTATGGTTCCTCTTCCTAAACTAACGATTCAGCAATTTGTCATTCATCTGCATCAGTTTGCTAGCAGGACAATGTACTACAAGCCCAAAGATTAGTTGTTGTATTTCGGGCATCTGATGAGACGGGAACGTGCAGAGCTGATGCCGTGACACCACTCTGTTCTAGCAAATCCCACAGTCCTCAAACCTGAGGCAGTGCTAGCTGAAGAAAAGGCAAGGGCATGTCCTCAGTAGATGGTGTGGACAGCTGGTGTGAGTGCCATCCATCCAAGATTGCGAAAGGTTAAGTAAACAGTGGGACAGTGACAAAGTACAGGGATTAATGGCTGAAAGCATTCAGTGATTCTTAAAACAGACATTGAAGTAAATGGAGGTATTCTGAAGCCTGGGTTCTGAGAAACGGTGTAAGAAAACTTTAGTTTCCTTCGGAAGCTTCCTGCAGACAGAGGACCAGATAAATGGAGCACCCAAAAGCGTGCGTTTGCAACCTCAAGTGCACTTTATTTTGAAGCGACCATGAACTCACATGGAGGAGTATATGCTACCATTTCTTATAAATGTTAAGCAATCAATGAGGCGGAGAATTAATATTGTTAGAAAAGAACACTAAAATGAAAGAAAATTGTAGTGAACTACAGTGCCACTCACTCAGCTTTCTCTCTTGAGGCTTATACTTACTAAGGCCCCTTGCCCCGTGCTCCAGTGCAGTGGTAAGACATAATTCAGTGGTGCCTGATCAGATTTGGCTAAAATCACCAGTAAAAACCACCTTTCTAAGTGCTTTCTTAGATCTATGATGTGTGTATGTGTGTGTGTGAGTGTGTGTAAGTGTGTAATTTGGCGGAACTGGTTCTCTTTTTTTCACCATGAGTCCTGGGATCAAAATCAAGTCCTCAGACTTGGCATCAAGCACCCTTATCCACCGAGCCATCTCCCAGGTCTCAAGCTGTTGTTAAAGGAGCTACACATAAGCAGCAGAGGGGACCACGTGCCTTTCCACACACATGCACACACACCATCTACTGTAGGAGTACGAGGACTGCTGGTGTGCGCCACTGCACCCAGCTTCTTCATGGAACTTCCAGGGGTCAAACTGAGTCGTCATGCTTGTGAGGTGAGAAGCCTTTTACTCACTGAGCTGTATGTGTGGCCCCCTTCTAGTTTCTGCACCTCAGTTATACTGTGCATGCTGCTTTGCTTCACTGTCCCTGGTCCATGTTCATGTTCATGTGATCCTGTGTGATCATTGCAGTTTTGAACATAGTAGGTTCACACGTAGTGAGGGCAAAACCAGTGAGCTTTAGATAAAAAGTAGGGGAGGCCTGTTATTCTCCAAGGTGGTTGAGTTCTGGAGTGACTCCATAACATTGTCACTGCAAACACAGGATGCGGGGTACTAGGGCCACTTCTCCATGCTCACTATGAACAACTGTGAACATGGGCTGTTTCCCTGCTGTTTGCTCTGCAGGCCTTATGTGAAGTAAAGGTATTCCTGGGAGGGATGGTAACCAATGATTTAGGGAGTAGGTACATCCCCTGCCTAGCAGCTAACATGGCCACTCGGCATTCCAGCCAGTAGGAAGTGGAGAAGAGGAAGGTACTCAATTTCACGACTAAGTGCTTGATCAGTGTGTTCAAAGAAAAGATGCTTACAGATCAGGAACAAGATCTGGACCCATAGTCAGCAAAAAGAAATCTATGATGAAATATTGATTTCAGAAAGTTCTGTTGCTCTGATATAGTCATAAGGATTGAAAGGCTTAGCTTTAAGTTATTAAAACTTGTTTCTTTTAGAAAGAAAGAATGGAAATTCAATATCCAATTGAGTCTCAGAATAGTTACCAAAACCATTTCACACTTAATCCTCTAGAGCTGTCAAGGCTAAATATACATGTAATCTCTTTCTTGGAATGTTTTCAGAATCAGTTTAAAAGATGCCCTAAAAAATATGTATTTTGTTTCTCACTATGATCTGAAAATATATCCCCAGATTCATTCTGTGAGCCACACTTAATAAAATTCATTTTAACAAAAATACTATTTGGAGACAGTATATAGCCCAGGGTTAGAGTCCCTGTCCAGCATGTCTGAGGCCCGAGGTTTGATCTCTAGTACTGTATTTCTATGCATATGCACACATATATGTATTCAAATCTTTAAAGAATATATTAAGTAGACTGGCATAGTGGTGCATGCCTTTTATCCCAGCACACGGGAGAGAGAGGCAGGCAGATCCCTGTGAGTTCAAGGCCAGCTTGGCCTACAAATCAAGTCTAGGATAGCCAGGTCTTAATACACAGAGAAAACCTGCGCGCGCGCGCGCGCCAGCACACGCGCACGCAGCACACACACACACACAAGCTTTGAAGCTGATTTCCGTGAAAACTTTGTAAGCACCCTTAGTGTAAGTTTATTGTTTCTTTCAAATAAGTGTTTTTATATAACAATGAATTTTCTTCTTTAAACTTACCTTAAAGAGTAAGTAGATATATTTCAAAAAAGGAAATTAAATAATCTTCTAAATTAATTTTTAAGCAAATATTTTTACATATTAATAAAATGAAGCTTTCATTTATTCCAGAATTGAGTTCGTGTACTCTTAGACAAGCTAGTTTAGTCGTGGAATACAGATTGCACTATTTCTACTACTGCTCTGTGTGATAACTGCTCCACAGAGTTGAGGGTAGGGAGCCTTAAAGGGACAGTAAAACACAGCCTCAAAGTAAGTAGAAATGCTAGAATCATTAAGAAGTTACCCCAGCAGGCAAGAATGTCTGTGGAATTAGAGATTGATGTCAAGGTGTATTTATTAAGAGTCTACCACTCAGCATTGTTCTTGGTACTTGGAGTACCTGAGTAAACAAAGCAAGAGACCATGCCTTTGCAGGACCTGTATTCCAGTCACTTTAAGCAGAATATGGAAGACTGGCATAAAATTCATCATTTGTAGAGGAGACTGGATAAGCATAACACTAAATAAAAGAAAAAATTGTAAACAGTTTAGCCATGCGCAAACAGAAAATTAACAATCTTCTTGGCTTTCTAGACCATGAGCTGAGATTCTAGAATGAAGATACTGAAAAATTAAGTGTGTCATCACCATTAACAATATCTAAAAAGCATAAGTACCTCAAGTATCTGTGAGGGAAAGATGGGTTAGTGATGGGTACATATTATTCAATGTTGACCAAAAAAAAAAATGCTGATATATGCTACAATGTGAATAAATCTTGGAAACATTCTGCTAAGTGAAATAAGCCAGTTGCAAAAGATAATTACTGAATGATTCCACTTTTATAAAATACCCAGAGGAGCCAAATTCACTGAGAAAGTAGAATGGTAGTTACCAGGAGCTGGGGCAGGGAATTGATGAAGTATTGTTCAGTTTTTCAAGATTAAGAGTCCTGGCAGAGATTAGTTGCACAATTGTATGGATGCATTCAGTATCACTGAACCTCTGACAACAGTTAAGATGTTTATAAGTGGGACTGGAGAGGTGGCTCAGTGGTTAGGAATGCGTACCAACCTGCAGAGGACTGGAGTTGGTTCCCAGCACACACATCACAACTGCTTGTAACTCTAGTTGCCAGAGATTCAACCTTCTGTTCTGGCTTCTAAGGTGCCTGCACTCATGTGCACATACCCACGTAAAGACACATAAGTATACACATAATTAAAAATAAATCATTAAAAAGATGTTATAAATATTTTATCACAATTTAAAAGTTATATGTTAACTAATTGCTAGAGGAAAAACTTAAGATAAGCCATAATGCACCATACTTGGGGAAGCTGACCTTGCATGTATGAAAGAATTGAAGGTTGTTTACTAAATACATTTCTTCATCATCCAGGTGACATAAGTGCTCAAAGGAGATGCTGACAAGGAAGGAAGTAGCAGTCAGTGGAGGAGGCAGACCCTGACAGAGACTGACTAGGCATGTTGCAAGTAGAGAAGGGCACTAAAAGTCTGCAAGAAAGATGTAGGCTGAAAATCTAGAGGTGGCTCTGAATGTGCTAGAACCACCTGTATGCAGTGTACTGAGAGACCCAAGAAACGTGACTTTGGAAAAACAGGACAATATGTAATGATGGGAAAGTTGGAGATGGAAGTTTAAGAATAAAGGGGATCCCAAATAAATGGCGATGATGGTTCAGAAATGACAATCCCCATACAAAGCTGTGCATTCAGTAAAGAATTAGAAAGAGAAAAGGCTATGCTCAATGTTGGCCATATGATGCAAAGTGCAGTTGGATTATGCAGGTAGTGTCAGCCTGGGGACCCAGGAGTGGGTGCCTCCATTAACATGGTGGGGAAACAGGATGGTTGAGGGAAATACTGACTTGGTGCTGACATTTTACATCCAGGGTATTTCCTACTATCTGAATAAAAGAACAGAACACATGGTTCAATTTTTGAGAGATCGAGTTTACCCACAGCAGCCCCATTGTGCCTGTCACAAAGGTTAATCAGGTTAATGTGTCTTCCATACTCCGAGACCTCTGCAAAGCAAGGAGGAAATTATAATTGAGTGAACATCTTCAGGGCATGAGATAGAAGAACAAAATATCCCAGCAACTGCCTATAATCTCAGGATAGTTAGTTTTAAATAACAAGGCAACAGAATCAAAGTGCATGTAATCCGTTAATAAGAGAATGGATTTTCTATTTAATATAGGTTGTTGTCAATTAAACTGTGCCTCTTCACCCATAGTATTAGCATCCTAAAGCCAGTGGCCTCCTTCTTTCATCTGATCTTTTCTCCAAAGCTTTCAGGATTGTGGAGCACATTGTATATAACTCTGCAGCTATCCAACTTGAAATTCAGACTTGGACAAGGAGGGAATGGTAAACTTGTTGGTTATCTCCTTAATTTATGCCCCTTGTACTTCAGTGCGCTTCTGTGGAACACACGCTTAGCACTCCCGCCAAGTCACTGTTTGGTCTTGGTTGCAGTTCTTTCTTACTGGTGCTGGAAGTCCACTGTGTTAAAGATTCAGAAATCATCAAAGATGCACAGCTCTCTGTGTCTTTGATATTGTGCTCTAGTTTCTGAAATTTGCCCAGAAGGAGGAAAGAACAGAGGGGAGGGAGGTCTTACTATTTCCTGGAGCTCAAATGCCATAGTATGCACATCTTGATTCCATTAGACTTTGCGGTCAAAGAGCAAGTTCAGCTGTGTATTTACAGCACCAGGGACAAGTGACTAGCCACTTAAATGGCTTGCCTTTTTGCTGCAACTTATCAGGAATGAGGGTGTGCGAACACACTGAAATGTTTGTGTCACGGCTGGGGTGGGAGTGTGTGTTAACTGAGGAGTATGACTACTGTACAAGAGAGTAACTTGGCAGGAAGTGCACTGACATTTTGTCCTCTGATCCTTGGGGGTTCTCCCTTGTGTCTTCCTAGTTGCTCTCTTGGGGCTCTCCAGGGAAACAGTGAGGCTGCTTGTGCTAACAGGACTCCGTCTGGGGCAGCCTCTAGTTAGGAACACCCTTTTGTGGTCAACTTCTGTTTGTGCCCACTTTCTCAAAAACATTTGTGTTCATGTTAGATCTCTTCTAACATTTGAGTTTCTAGATCTCTTCCTAGAAAGGATCGCTTCTGACTTTTTTTAATCTTCTTTTCTGTGTCTCTGTTTCCATCAGAGAAATTTATTTTTTATCAAAAAGTATCTTTTTACGAAGAAGACTGTTTTCATAGGCAGCAACTAAACCCAGTTTCTTTTTCTTTTTCTTTTTTTTTTAATTGGAAATTTTTTTTTACATTTCAGATGTTCTCTCCTTACCCCATTTCCTCCCCTCCCTCCCAGGAACTCACTATCCCTTCCCCCCTTCTCCTGCCTCCACGTTGGTGTACCCCCACCCACCCTCCCCTGTACCTCACCTCCCCACCCTCGAGTATCCCCCCCCCACGACGTCCAGCCTTCATGGGACCAAGGATTCTCTTCTCCCACTTATATATAGCTCCCTTGCATATATAGCTGGAGCCATGGGTCCCTCCCTAAGCACTCCCAGGCTGGTGGTTTAGACCCTGGGAGCTCTGGTTGGTTGGGATTGTTGCTTTCCTCATGGTGTCTGAATCCTCTCAACTCCTTCAGCCTTCACTCTATCTTCTCCATTGGGAACCCCATGCTCAGTTTAATGGTTAGCTGTGAGCATCTGCCTCTGAGTATGTCAGACTCTTGCAGACCTCTAAGGAGACAGCTATATCAGGCTCCTGTCAGCATGTACATCCTGACATCCACATCAACCTCTACCTTTGGTGACTGCACATAGGATGGATATCCAGGTGGAATGGTCTGTAGACGGTCCCTCCTTTAGTTTCGGTCCTGCACTGTGTCTCCATATTTGCACCCTTGAGTATTTTGTTACTCCTTCTAAGAAGGACTGAGGCTCCCCTATTTGGTCATCATTCTTCATGAGCTTTATGTGGTCTGTGAGTTGAATCTTGGGTATTTCAGGCTTCTGGGCTAAAATCCAATAATCAATGAGTGAATACCATGTATGTTCTTTTGTGATTGGGTTACTTCACTCAGGATGATATTTTCTAGTTCCATCCATTTATATAAGAATTTATCAAATTCATTGTTTTTAATAGCTGAGTAATATTCCATTGTATAAATGTACCACATTTTTTGTATCCATTCCTCTGTTGAAGGGCATCTGGCTAAACCCAGTTTCTTTCACAACATAACCTTTTGTTTCATTCTGAATTTTGTTGCCTCTGAAAACACAACATTTTAAACAAAAGTTTCAACCTTTTTGCAGTGCAGTCTAAGAAGCACCTAATACCAGCTCACAGTGTAGTCCTTCCTGTGAGATGTACTAGGAGCAGCAAGGGTAATCCCAAGTTTAAAGCCCTTGCTGTTGCTTACACATCCTTGCCTTGTCATTAACATTTTCAAAGGATATGACTCAGTGGTGGAACTCAAGCCCCTGAGTTCAGTCTCCATGAGTGAAGAAGGGGGAGTGACTTCACAGTGTTTTTAAGATGGTTCACCCAAAGAGATCCAGTTTGTTCCACACCCAGTACATTTACTAGCAAAAGGACAAGTTTGCAAAAGAGACTTTATTCAGCAGCAGTCAAACATGAGGAGCCAGGACATCTCTCCTGTCTTCCCAGGACAAATAAAGGGATAGCTGTGGGGCATAGATTATAAGTGTGACTCTCCATGCTAGACCTGAGCATGGGACTTTGCCCCATCAGATCTTGCAAGGGACCCAAGTAAAGGCTTGGTAGTTCCAGACAGTTTTAGTCATTGCTTAGTACCTGAAAACCTTGGGGATCCACACAGCAGAGGTACTATCTGTAGCAAAGCAGTAGAGGTGTATTGCTGTGCTTCACTATACGACATCTCAAACTGGTGATGAGAGTGCAAAGTCTTAGGTTTGGGCTCAAGGGAACACCAAGGGGGATTGTCCATTTAAATAAGAGCTTGGTCAAGGAAAGACAAGCATGGCAAGGGTCCTGAGGAAAGCTGAGACCCACAGGACAAAGTGAGGTTGCCTTCTTAGAGGTTCCAGAAAAGGGAGAGATTCTATGCCAGGGGGCTGATGGGTCCATAGTAAATGCTTGCAAGTCAGTCAGTCTCTGATTCCCTCATGGCAACGGGAGGGGATTGTTTCTTGCATTCTGAGGAAAGAATGTGTCACCTTGAGGGTGTGAGGAATGTGAGGAAAAGGCACCTATTTAGTTAGTGTGCATCTATTATATTAGGTGTTTAGGAGGTGGGTAACTCAATAGCTTGGAATGTGGTAGCCTAGAGTCTGTCTTCGAATCAGCTGTCAGGATGGGGAGAGACACCACCCAGGTGTGACCTGAGCAGCATCTGGAGTGGATCCCAGCACAAAGCAAGTGAAGCTCCAGAGCCTTATTCATGTTTTCTTTGGGCATTAATAGTATCCATTACAAATTTATTAAAATTATGATATAACCAAGAGAACAATACTGTCTCTATTCCTAACTGTCCAAGCATATCATTTATGTAAGAATTGGAACTCAATCAAAATACTTCAACAATGTGGAATAATTTCACCTTTTCACACTGTGCTTTTTCTTCTTTTTTTATTACCCCACATGAGTATTCGTACACACACGCACAGTCTCGAGGCCAGAATCTAGACATTTCTCTCCTTCTACCATCAAACTCAGGTTGGCAGGCTTGCCAGCCCTTGAGCATTTCTCCTGATACAAAACTCAGATCCCTACCATCTTTGTATTTGTATCTAATACATACTGATCGTGCCATATAATTATATTGCTTACATTAATTTCTCATTTCCTCTTTGGCTAATACCAACTGTGTTTCTGACAATCAGTGCACAGACATGCAGCACCTTCACTGAGAGCGCACGCTTCCCATTCCAACATTTTATGTCCTGAAAGGACCCTGATGACAGTCGATAGGAAGTGTACAGTACACAGGTAAACCAGCTTGAACTCCTTCAGCTATAAGGGCATTTCACTGCTTAGCATACGTGTTTCAAATGATCAGTCGATGTATTTAGACCGTCTTTATTGCTTTGGTGCTAAACTAGAGCCTGGATGTGTAAGCCACCTGCCATTTTTCCTGAGTTCCACAGTGCTGAGACAGTAGAAAGTGATACTAGGATCCATAAGGATCTTCTCTTCCAACAGCAAAAACTAGTTAAATGAGTTTTTATTTTCATGTTGTAAACTGATTTGTGGCCCACATTTGTTAGTATTACTTGTTCAGAGTTTAGTAGATCTACTCATCCAAAATAAAAAAATCTTAGAATATTTAAATGATAGTCTTCCAGTTTGTAGCTTCACTAAATCTTTCCATATGACTGCAATTGAAGCTCAGTTATCTTAACAAAAGTCCGAAGCAAAGTTGAGCTTCAGCAGTGCTTTCTCAGGTTCAGCATTTCCTGGGTCAAAACCTACAGCTACTCTATACAGTTCTCATGTAGTAACTCAGATCTGTCCCCTTCCATGAGAGATGACCTAATGAAGGATGGGTTTGGGCCCATAGACAGTTTCTTCACCCAGTTCATAGATTATTTGTAAGTTCCTTCCAAATACCTTCTTGATCTTTACTTTGTGTACACCAGCTAGAGTAGTTAGCCAGACTGTGGTAAAGAGTAAGGTGGAAAGCAAGGTCAGAATTATCACAGTATGAAAGTTTGCGCAGAGAAATGGAAAGCTCTCATCATAAAAGCTGTAATGTAATGCCAGGCACAGAATAAGTTTATTGTTTGCAAATGAACTCAAAATCCAAGACTATAAAAGTTTCAGTGCTTCATACAGCTTGCCATTGAGCCTCGGCCCTTTTTGCCAGCTCTGGCCTACTTTTTTTTTTTTTTTTTTTAGAAATGTTTTCTTTCTTGATAAACTGTAGTTGTTTCGGCCACTTTCCTTGTGTCCTTGATCCAGTTCCTCATTATAAGAAATCCCAAAGAAATCCCACTGAACCCCAATATCTGCCCATAACAAAGCCACTGGTAATCTATGACATTTAAATTATTGTTTCAAAGTATATAAAGATCATACCAAAAAAGTCACACCCCTAAATTTATTTGCATTAATGAGATCAAACACTTACTGATATTCATCATGGCCCAGGAACAAATGACTGTGTTTTTAAGTCCGCTTTCTTGAAATTTGCAAATCAGGGCTGGCAACATAAGATTCAGTACAGTAGGTGAAGGCATTTGTACCCAAGCTGGACAGTCTGAGCTCAGTTCCAATGTTGGAAACAAAGAGAAAGAATAATCTCCATGTCCCACAAAGGAACACAATACCAAGGCAAAAGTAGCTTGGCAAGGCAGTTCCTTTTGTAAAGAGTGCAGCAAGACTCAAACCAAGCTAGCAACCACCAGGACGTGAAGTTCCCTTGATTTTTATTCTAGCACAGGTAGTAACTGTTTTGTTTTCTCCATTGGCTGAGGTCCAACCTCACAGTCTTTGCTATTGGTTAGTTTTAAAAGAATCAGCATGAAGGAAAGAAGTAGGGATTAAGATTTGCATAAAAGTCATAAAAGCTAGGGGAGATTTATAGATTATTAGCCCTGGGTGGGCAAAGTACCTTTAATAGAAAAAATGGTTTTAATACCCAAGACTCCACATGACTGGAGAGAACAGGCTCTGTTTTTGAGATGGTCTTACTATGTAGCCCTTGCTTGCTTGGGACTCACTATGTAGACCAAGTAGGTCTCAAATTCACAGAGATTGGCTTGACTTTGCCCGAGAGTGCTAGAATTATTAAAGACATGTCACCATTCCTGGCCTTATTTTACTTTTTAATTAAAAATAAAAAATCTATTAAAAAAAGAGTTCCTACATAGAGTTGTAGCTAAATTTGAAAAATATGCAAAGTTAGTGACTTTTTGGTTTAGTTGTACAATCTTGTCACATATATGCTTTAACTACTTTTTTTTTTTTTTTTTTTTTTTTTTTTTCGAGACAGGGTTTCTCTGTGTAGCCCGGCCTGCCCTGGAACTCACTCTGTAGAGCAGGCTGGCCTCGAACTCCTCAGAAATCCGCCTGCCTCTGCCTCCCAAGTGCTGGGATTAAAGGCATGCGCCACCACCACTTTAACTTTGCTTTAACTACTTAATTCCTCCTGCTGATGAATACTATGTATCAGACCCTGGAAGCATCCCTTTAAGACACTGGTCACACTCAGAAGCCAGATTCCACCAAAGAAATCAGGCCACACACCACACATACAGAGACAGAAACACAGAGAGAGACAGGAGGCAGAGACAGACAGAGAGTTCATGCCCTTTTTACCCCAATCCAAACAGAATTATGAAGCTGTCCTATGCTGTGGTTTTTACAGTTCCCAACTTTAGGCTCTACTCAGTACTTGGCTCCTTCATGTTCTGTCAACTGAACAATGTTGAACTAAATCACATGGTATGACCTTCCTGCCACCCCATGAAATGATGTAAAACTCAGCTGTTTTCCTTTGTTCTCCAGATTTTTCTTTGTAGAACTACAAAAAAAGTGTTTCAGTGTTCATGTGGTTTTTTTCCTCCCTTTTCAGGCAAGAAGCTCTTCTGGCTGCTATTAGCGAAAAGGATGCTAACATAGCTCTTCTAGAGCTTTCCTCCTCAAAGAAAAAGACTCAAGAAGAAGTGGCTGCACTGAAACGGGAGAAGGACCGCCTGGTACAGCAGCTCAAACAGCAGGTATTAGGTGTGCCCAGAGACAGCAGAGGCAGGCCGAGGAGGGCCCAGTCCTCTGCCCTTTCAGACATGTCTGCCATCTCAAAGACGTTTTCAGTACCTTTTGTTTCATGCTAGATATTAAATACAGAATATTTTCATAACTAGACACTTAACAGGTGTATGGCTGTATCTAAAAAAGGGTCACAGAATTCTCGATTGGACTAGGAAGAACTTACAGGTCTCTAGGTTTTTTAAAAACATTATAAAGTCACACTGATAAATCTTTTATTCATATTCACACTTGACTATTTATTATGTTGGACATTTACTTTCTCTGTATTTGCAGCTTTTAGGGGTTCATTTGCTTTCATCTTATTGATACAAGATCTTGCTATGTAGCTCTGACTGGCCCAGTACTCATTTTGGAACCTAGGCTGGCCTTGACCTCACGACAGTCCCCTGTCTAAACTTACCCAGTGCTGGGATTAGAAATATGCACCACTGTATCCAGATGTATCTAAAAATTTTTGTCATAGTTTCTAACGATAGGACTTAATATTACCAGTAAAATTCTGTTTCACCGGTGGTCAAAATCAGCTCAGAACAGATTAGCTCCAAGTGCCTGTGGTCAGCAGAATCTGAGCTTGCTTTCCTCCAGCCTGCACTGCCAGATCAGAGGCTGCTTCGACTCTATGGCTTGCTAAGCCAACTCTCAGACTTCTTAGCAACCCTCTCTCTAGGAACTCTCTTCCCTGGACCACACTCTTTACTGTCAACAGATCCTTCTAGACTCTCATCTGAATTTATTTAGCATCATTGACCCAATTATTATTAAATGCTTACTATATATCAAGACCTTTCCTGAAGACTCGCATTTATTACAAGATTATTTGTTTTATCCAGCATTCTGGGTATTTCATCACACAAGAGTTTTCAGGTCTAACAAAGACATATTTCCTTCCAGTTATACTAAAAATCGGAGCAAGAACATTTTTATTACTGTTTTTTTTTTTAAACATTTTCCCAGGTTACTTAGCAAATCTCATTTTAAAATCCTATAAGTAGTTGGTCTTTGTTTTGTTTTTGTAAACAACTGTCACGTTCCAGAATGTGCAATAGAACTACAGACTAAGAGTTTATGAATAAATTAATGGGTTAGGGATATAAGTTAAGTGGTCCTCAAGGTCATAAATAATGCATCCACTTGTAGTGAAAAGACTTCATGAGTCGCACTGTAGACATTTCCCTCAACTATAAATAAATATTGTGGAATGTGAAGATGAATTAGCTTCTTCAGAGAACCAAGATCTTGAGAAGACTAGTACTTAAGTGCAAAGCTGCAGTGTATATGCCTCTTGGCATATACCTCAAATTCCTGGGAGCTAGCTGACTGTCAGGTCCTAAAGCTATTACTCCCTGTTTGCATCCTGCTCAGTTGACAAGAGCCCATTCCTGTTCTCATTGATGCTTCTGGTAAAGGCAAGCATCACCTTTCTCCTTACACAGTCTTAGTCCGGGTGTCCCCTGAGATTATACCCAGGTGCCTGCACAGGGTCAGGGTGGAGTCTTCATTCCACAGCTGAGCATTTTCCTGGTTTTCTATTGTGTTGTATTTTAACTATTTAACCTTTCAATACCATGTTATTTTCCAAGTTCTTACTGCAAAGGGTTATTTGATTGTTTCTAAGTATTTCTATGCAATTGGAGAAAATGCTCATCAGTAACCATCAACTTTTTTTTTTTTTTTTTGGTTTTTCAAGACAGGGTTTCTCTGTACAGCCCTGGCTGTCCTGGAACTCATGTAGACCAGGCTGGCCTCGAACTCAGAAATCCGCCTGCCTCTGCCTCCCGAGTGCTGGGATTAAAGACGTGCGCCACCACCGCCCGGCTAACCGTCAACTTTTTTACATTAATTATTGATGTATTTTGTTGGGCACATGTGCCACAGTGTGCATATAGAGACTAGAGGACTACTTGCAGGAGTCTCTTCTAGAAATGGAACTTGGCTTACCCCCCAGTAATACTTTATGTAATTCTTTTATGTGGTTCTGTCCATTATGTAGTTGTCAGGTTTTAGTCTCTCTGGGAATTACTAGGACACATGACACTTTATTGGCTACCTTCACTCTTGTTTACTGCTTCACTATAGAAAGCCAGTTATTCTGACAGTCACTGATTTAGACCTTGAGATAGACTGAAACTTTGATTTGGTGCATCTTGGATTCTAGTAGACCTAGCAAACATCCACTTATCTGAAAACTAACATTTGTACATACTTTGAAATGTCTCCTGAATCCTGCTGGAATGCTGGTTCCCACAGTGACAGTTGCCAGTGCTCTGTCCATGTTCCATGTATAAACAAACTGTCTGCCCCCAAATGTATATCACTCTCTTGACTCCTTCACTCGAGATATTAACTCTCTGCTTATGGATAGAATGTGTTTTTCATCTTGACTTTGCACTTTTCTTTCATAGGCTATGGGGCTGGCCGTTGGCCTGCCTTGGAACAAACCGTATCATTGTCCTTTTGTCAGTCTCTCACAGCACTCTATCTAGTGTAAGCCTGTGTTTTTCATGGTACAGAAGAGATTCTTTTCTGAGGTGGTTGCCTCCTTTTTGTTAGGAGATGAGGTATGCATGTGTGGAACACCCCGTTTACTCCGACTTTGCTTTTGGTGAGCAGACGTTTATCTTTACTTCCATTGGAAAAATATTAGCTCTTTTCTAGCCAAGTGCATGTTATTTTACTTGTGTAAAAGGTTTGTCCTCTTTCTTCCCATCTTGAAGAAAGTTGTACTAACAGTTGTAAATCTACTGAGACTATATATGTATATATGTACATATATATGAGATGCCATCCATTTATTTTTGTTTAATTTCTTAAGTTTTGAGAAGAGCTTTATTAAAATTGTTTGGGGGCTTATCAGATGCTTTTATTTATTTATTTTTTTTAACTTCTTGGTCTGAGGCCTTGACCCTACCCATTGAAACAACTATTTTTTTTAAAGACTTTGATTCATTCCTTAACAATTTCATACATGCCAGGCAGTGGTGGTGCATGCCTTTAATCCCAGCACTTGGGAGGCAGAGGCAGTTGGATTTCTGAGTTCAAGGCCAGCCTGGTCTACAGATTGAGTTCCAGGACGGCCCGGGCTATACAGAGAAACCCTGTCTCGAAAAAAAACAAAACAACAACAAATTTCATACATGTATACAGTGTATCTTGATCATAATCTACCACAAGATTCCTCCACACACTCTCCTCATAACTTCCTGCCTCCTCGATTCCATGCAGTCTACTTAGAGCTGCCTCCTGGAATGCTGCCTGTTGTCAGCTTGTTCGTGTGCAGGTAACCTCAGTTCAGCGAGTCCATGAGTGTGATAGCCAGGCCATGTCCACAGCAGCCGTTCACAGTTCTCTGCCTCTGACATTCTTTCTGCCTCCTCTCCACAGTTCCCTGAGCCTTGGTGGGATGATGGAAATGTCGGGTTTTGTGCTGAGCACTGAGTAGGCGCATCATCCCACCTTTGACCAGTTAAGAGTCTCTGTACTAACTGCTGCCCACTACAGAAGGAGGCTTCTCTGACCAAGATTAGAAGCAACTCTAAGGCTATAAATGTAAATATTCAGAAGGCAATTTGACAACATTTCCATTTATCAAAACAATAGTAGTCGGTTGCCCACTAGGGTCTTTGACCTCCTAAGCCATGGGTTGTATTCAATATGGAACAACTTTTAAAGCCACTAAGTTGCAGCATGATAAATACGTAGATCCTTACCTATTCAATTTACTATTGGCTTTCTGTAGTACATAGAGAGTTCTCTTCTAAACACAAGTAAAATTGTATTAAAAAACCACTGAAGATGTAATATGAACCAAACTTTAAAGTCACCAATTTTTAATTTATTTTCTTTCTCTACAATGAAAAAAATAATAACTTTGGATGAAAAATCTTTCTAGCCAGCCAAGAAAATAGAGCTTTCTGTAGACTCGTTACAGGTTTAAAGCCTTTCATTATGAATTAAATTTGGAATGGGAGTCTTTGCCAATAAAAATAATGGAGAATAAGCCTTTGCAGCTTCATACATAATGTAGAGTCCTGAGTTACCCTCATTCTCTGTTGTCTCAGAAATGATGACAAGAAAAGTCTTTTTTAGTATTTTTGATCCACCAATTGTTAATCAACAGACAAGGAGTCTGAGGATTTAGAAAGCCAACTTAATTCAAAATTTAAAAATCAGCATGTATTTTATATACAATCTTTTGTCATTATTTCCTAAAGAATACGTTATTTATATGGACATAAGTGTATATGAGACTATGCATAGGTTATATGCATCAACTATACAGTTATTATATAAAGAACTTAGATGTCCTCACACTTAGTGTTCATGGAGGTGGAAGTCTTGGAGATCAGAACCAATCTCCAATGATACCAAAGAACAGTTAGACACCTCAGAGAACAATTTTTAAAAATTTAAGTATGGACTAAAGGAATATATTTCATGGTGTGTTGGTCTCATTTTTCACTTTCAGTGTTATTTTAATACATGTATACATGTATGAATAATTCTATTTTCGTTTACACTTGTGTACCAAGAGAGACCATGTTCTTGCATTTTCTTTCACATTTGCTGGAAGGAGTGGGAAGAAACAGACCCACTGTGTCAGTGTTGTGATTAATGATTCCTTAGTGGGGACATTCAGTTCATTCAAGTAAATTCCTGTATTTTGAACATGACTGTAGGTGATACTGTCGCTGAGTTCTTGAATAAGATAAGGAATGTTTCTATATCTTACTCACTCCCTGTGGAATCCCTTGGTGGCCTCCTTAAAGCCTGTGTTTCACGAATGTGGGTTTTCACCAATGCTCTCCTTTCCAGCTTTAGTAGCTATGCCTGCTGTCTAGTTCCAAAGTTACTCCTACATCTTCAGTTTCTGTTACCACATACCATGGTCCCAGTTACCAGCATCAATTACTCATCTTCTACTCTGTAAAAATCCCCTCAACTTCACACAATTATTATTTCAAAAACTGGGGAATAGCTTAGCCTATGATCTCATTTAGGGTCCTTTATAAGTTGCAGTCAGGCTAATGACCAGGCCTACATCCTTAGCTTATTGGAGAGCCTGTGACTTCTTTCTTCTTCCTCTTCTGGTCTTAGAGACCTCTAACATTTTCTCTCACCAACATCGATCTAGTGCTGGCTTGGAAAAAAAGAAATCTTAACATTTATTATTATTATTATTATTATTATATTTATATTTATATGGGTGTTTTGTCTGCATGTATATTTGTGCACTACCTGTGTGCCTAGTGCTTGGAGACCAGAAGAATGAGGCTGATTAACATTCCTCAGACCACGTGGGGAGGGAACCCACCTGCAGGTGAGGAAGACCCAGAGCACGCAGACGGACAAGGGAGGTCCTTGCCACCTCATTCCCCAAAGACCAATCAGTTTAAAAGTCAAACTGTTCTGCCAATCATATTGTGCCTAGTCACTGTAGTATAAAAACTACTCTTAGCTCCAACTCCAGGTTCTCTTCTTGCTTGCATGGGAGAGAACCCCAGTATACTGAATCATTAAACCTCATGTTAATTGCAGCAAGTCCTGTCCGTGAGTTTCTGTGGGAGTGCGTCCCCTGGTCTTGGATCTTAGAATCCAACAATGCCCCTCAGGTTTCTCTGAAGGAGTTGATACATCTTTTAGTCTTGTAAACAGAACCTATGATAGCTTTACTAATAAGAATAAGAGATTTCAACCTTTTCCTTTAAAACACCAGACTTATTTCTATTTTTTTTATTACGTCCTCTTTCTTGGCTTGAGTATTTTTCTGTGAAATAGTTTCTGCAATGCCTTATTTAAGTATTACCATGTGACTCTTAGAAGAAAAGGCTAACATACAATAACAATAAATACTGAACTTTTTCTCACAAGTATGCAGGTATGCATTATTGCTTTAAATAAAGTTACTACTTCCTTCCTTTACTTTCTTCCTTCCTTCTTTTCTCCCTCCTTTCAAAGCAGTATTATTCTTTATGCTGCTAGAACTAGATTTCATCCATCCTGTGACAGGGTTGAAGAGAGAAGACATCTGGTATAAAATCCCTTCCATGACAGTGTAGTGCTTATCCCCTTGCCTTCTTATCTTACCTCAGGAAGTACAGCATACAAGATTCGCTCCTGAGGAGTCCAGTGTGCTGCGTAGCATCTAATGTCTGTGAGAGGCCACCCTGACTGTGCATGGAGCTGGCTTGCGTCGATTTCTAATAGACCTTGAGTACACTCGTGTCTTGTAGGAATGAAGAAGTAAATGCTGTATCTTCTGTCACATGGGTCAAGTGTGTGATCCTTGCTCTTTCTACTCAGGTCAGCTTCTTGTGCTTACACACTCATCCTTAAAAGCACTTGAAGTGCTTTTCTGTCTTAGAAATGGATTAGTGTATGCTTTATTCAGATTGCTTTTAAGTTTTAAACGTGTCCTAGATCAGGTAGGAAAGATTGGCTCCTGTTTGCCAGGAACCAGCCTCATCTTGGAGAGGGGTTCTGAGGAAGGAGTGTATGGGAGTTGAGAAAGGAACAACTCAGAGTCAAATCTGGATTACAAACTGATGGCCTATGTTCTGCTGGAGGCAGCTTTCCAGAAAACTCTCTCAAGACAGCTCTATCTTTCACTTCTAAAGAACTCTCTGGATAGTTCATCTCTTGCAAATCAAAAGTCCAGTCTTTTATTTACATATCAATTCAGTCATCTACCCAGGTTCTCTTTTGATTATCCCATGAATCAGCATTTCCTGACCCTGGCCCCCTGATTCTTAGAAAACAGCAGCAAGCATATTTTTTTTTTAACATTGCAAATTAATTCACAGATCTGACTGCCTTTGTAAGCACAGACAATGAGCTAACTGGTTGGGATCCTGTCCTAAGATTACCATTTCCAACATGCCTAGGCCCAAACTAGCTCTGTCCCAAGCTGATCTTGAACTCAGGAGTGTCCCTGCTTTTTATCTGCCTGCCATTGTATTTTTCTGACAAGCTAGCTCACAATGCAGCTGCCTCTGTTATTTTAGATCTTCAAAGCTCCTTAATACAATTCATATTATATCCTTATATTTTGCATACTTGAGAAATTGTATATTCTCAAGTTCATGTTTTCAGAGTTCTTTTCCACAGCCTTAAGGTAGTTTGAAGGTCTAGCATTCACCATTTTGCTGAGACACTAACCACACCCTTGCCTCCCAGTCTTGTGCCGTTTCTGTTGATCAAGGAATCATTAACCTTGGCAGAGAGGGCTTTCCTTGAAGGAGGAACTTGAAAATCTGCAAATTACTATACAAACAAGCCTTACACAACAGCAACTATCAACACTAGTGGAGGCCCATTCCCAGCTGGCTTTGCTCCAGGGGTGGGAGCCATGTTACGTTGTGCCTTATATGGCCAAGCATGTTTTGGGAATCTAATCCTTGCCCACACTCACAGTAAAATCATCACAGGCTTTCCTGAGCACAGTGGTATCCAGATGCTTTGATCATTCTTTTGGTGTGACTTTGTTGTTTCTTGTCCTTTCTTCTCTTCTGAGAGCTGCCTTGTAGACTTACTAGTCATTATCCTAGTATGTTCAGGCTAAGTATCTTCAACTGTAGTTTATAAACAACAAAAGAATGGAAACCTAAGATAAGGCTTCAACTGCATCAATGGAGCATTCACTCTGCCTTGCTGTGTGTTCCTTCTCGATGTCTGCTCAAGTGGCAGAATGGATGGTTGTGGCCCTTAGCCACCTTTAGAAGAAGACTAACTTAAAGACTTAAAAGATCTCACCTCTCAGTCTTTTCAGTACTTGTGGGTAAGATTTCAATATGTGAACTTTGAACAGAAACATTCAGGTCACCAGAAGGCATTCTAGAAAACAAAAATTTGGTAACTCTGTTTGTTGATATATATTCTCTTTTCTGTCATACACTGGAAGGACAAAGTGACAAATGTACATGTGTTAGGTTAAAATATAAAGAACCTGAGTGTTCAACAATGCAGGTTAAGCAATCCATTCTATACAACCAGGAAAAATTAGGAGTAAGATCATGAAAATTAATGTTTATCATTATCAGACTAATAATCCTTAAAAGTTATTAGGTACTAAATTTAGACTATGTACCTTTCTAAATACTTTCTTTCTATTAACTTAATTAACTAACTCTTACTACAGTCTTTTAGTCAAAATCCATGATCCAACCCACATTTTAAAGATAGGGAAATTGAGGTTCGGAATTTACCTCATAACATGCTGAAGGATAGATAACTAGTATATGGAAGTAGAATTTAAACTAAGCCAATTTGGCCTTAAAGTTCTTGTCCCCAGGCATCATTCACTAGATATCTCTGTAACTTTTTTTTTTTAATAATCAAAATGCTTTTATTTCATCATTGAAATGTGTTAAAGATAACCAATCAAATTTTGACAAAGCCAGATGGTTGGGAAAATGAAACAGTGTTTCCTTCCAGAGATTAGCAATATTCTGCATGGTAGAGTGGTGTTTAAAGTAGCATGTACATAGAAATGGTCCCAAATGAGGGTGAATCACAAGAGTGTTCCCTCTTATGACTTCACTACCAGGAGGAGGCAGAATGGAATCCTTGGTTTATTTGTTATTGCCCATTGCTGTGTAACAGACCGTGGCCAAAGCAGTTTATGGAGGACGTTTATTTTGGCCTACATTCCAGAGGGATAAGAGCCCATTATGTCAGGGAAGCATGGCAGCAGGAGCAAGAAGCTGACTTTTGTTACCTTAAACAAAGAGTAGAGAGTTAACTGGAAGTAGGCAATGCTATATACTCTCAAAGGCTACCCCAGCAAGGCTGTACCTACTAAATTTCCCCCAACAGAACACTCAGAACACATCTAGCCACAAGGTAGGAGTCAACCCTTTGACTTCATTGAGTCTGAATTAGTTCCTGAAGACCTTGTCTCTAGAAGCAGTGATGTTAGGGTTAGGGCTTCAGTATTTGAATTGCTTTGACTAAACCCTTGACAGTACCCTTCCTAAGTCTGTGTTTAATTGATTTTATAGTGGATGGGACTATTTTCATGCTCATGAATGTCTTTAATGTACTTGTTGCTCTACCATGCATCATGGGGATTTTATCTCAATTTAAACTATGAATTTCTTTTTTAGACACAAAATCGAATGAAACTAATGGCTGACAACTATGAGGATGACCACTTCAGATCCTCCCGTTCCAATCAGACGAACCATAAACCCTCCCCAGACCAGGTAAGACCATGCTTGAGTGTTTCATCTTTTTAAAAAGAACACTTATATCCACATATGTTGTGGTAACACTGCAAATTCTAGGTTATAAATTAGAAGAATCTTAGCTTTTCCTCAAATAATTTCAATATAGGAAGTTCATGATTCTGAACATTGTAAAAGCATATGCTTCAATTATTTATAAGAACTATTATTAAGTAATTGCCTTGATGAGAAAAAAACTGAGTGAGTCCTACTTTTCTTATTAAAGAATTGGTTCCTTTTTAGGAAAGCAAGACTCTGCTCAAGTGCAGGCATGGCTCAGAACAGAAATTAATTCTTGTTGAATTGCTAAGTATTTAGTCTCTGAACATCGTCTGTTAAAGGTACAGTTGCAGGCTGGAATTTCCCTCAGTGGTCAGTAGCTTATCTAGTGTGTGCAAGGCCCTAACTTGAATCTCCAGGACCACAAAAAAATTAAATCTTTTTTGAATAGGGTGATAGATGAAATTTAATTTCTTCCCTTCATTTTCTGGTATACGTTTTCAGCATGACATTCTCAAGAGATATTGCTTTCAGCTTGCTACTAATGCAAAAGAGACATTCATGAAACTGAAGAAAATCATACTCAATTGCAAATTGTTGAAAGAAGGGGGAAAAAAAGCCCTCTCAAGATCTTGAATGTGATGAATCCCTATTCACTGAGATTGGGCAGATTATTTCATATCTCTGTGCCCAAAATCAGTTTCAACATCTCTGTCACACCCAGTTTTAAAATGTATAAAAATGCGAAACTAAGGGGAAAAATAATAGCCAAGTAATTGCAACCACATGACTGCAAAGTCAAGGAAAACTCCCCTGTTAAACATCTCTACCAAGTGCCAACTGGGACATTGTCTTAGAAGAAGCCATAGAAACATGTAGATGAAAGTAGCAATTGGTATCCAAAATGTTATTCTAAGAGTCAGAAGGAATGGTCCTATAAGATGGCCTTTACTAAGGCAGCTGAGGCACACCTAGTACTTGAGAGGGAAAACAGAATCACCCTTATACCAAATGGAGAGCCATCTACCTGGTGTCCCCCACCTAGAAACCACTGCTCTGCCTGCTTCCTGCTACTGAATTAAGACTGTCTAGCCTCTGCATGAAACATGTCAGATCTTTTCCAGGCAACAGGTTTGGATATGAAGTAGAGGTGATAGGATGTGGGAAGGACAAACGGAAATGGAGAAAGAACAAGTAGATCCTATAGAAAAGCTCTGGCTTGGGAACATTACACCAGCTCTGGAAAAGGAGGAGAGTAGACTATGGACCATAAACTCATTACTAATTTGTAGTTTAGGAAGCTAGAACCTAATGTACAAACAGCCAAGAACTTCTTTTCTGCTACATTATGTTTATGTCTTTGTTTTAATACTAACCAACTCTTTTTCATTCCCATGCTGCCCTGGGGCATTGTTCCCTTGTCATCTCTCCCCGTAGGATGAGGAGGAGGGTATATGGGCATAGCCAATCAGATGCTCTTAGTTCAGCCATTTTGTTCAGAACGGTGAGAAACAGCTTTCCTTAATTACAGAAATGATTTTCGCTTGTTTTCATGTTTCTTTCTCCGTGATCACCTTCACATCTCCTCTGTAAAGTCATGAACTCCCAGTGTGCTTTCTGCTCCTTTATTTTCACATGACTCTTGTGTGGATTGCTGTGCTTTTGACATAGTGGGGTTTGGATTTTGTGTCCTTTTTTTCTTTTTGTGTGTTATTAGTCACATTTATAATTTCTTTCTGTACATTTTTGACAGAACTTCCAGGGCATATAACGAAATTTCTCAATTGATGATTTTATTTATAAATCATCCTATCTCTGATGATTTTACAGTGTCCTGTTTAGTAACTCACCACAAATTGATAGGGGGTGGCAGACAGTCAGATATGTTGCTATTAGCCTATGTTTAAAATATACTTTATGATAATTATAAATATGCAGTCTGTTTTATTTTTAAAAAAAACTGTACCTTCTCATGTTCTTACTTGCTTATAGAGAATATACTGAATTCTGAGGGTCAGGACCTAGGATCCACCTGGGGCTTTAACATTACTCTTAAAATATCAATAAAAAAAAGTTGAAATAAAGGAGGAAGTTTTTTTTAGAAAAAGAAATTATTTTAAATTCCTTTTCTTACAATGCTGCGATATTCAACAGCTGCCAGGACACTGTCTAGATTCTCCTTTACAGGCCCTTTGGCTGCAAAACACAGTGCAGCTGTGGCCTATCTTCCTTTGATCTGATGCCCTTGAGGTTTGTCTAAGGAAATCAGTTTCTTGGAAAGTGATAATTGTGACTACTAAGCTCACACGTACTGGTCCTTGCATCCGCTGGACGCACTGCCCATGCTTTTGTTGACCTCACTCCTTTGGAGTCAGCCCTCCCTGAATGTTTGTGTCTTGATGTTAAACTGCTTTAAAAAGGAAAATATATCAACCTCTGAATATTGAACACAGCCAAAAAGGATAAAAGGTAAGTTGTTCAGTGGCCAGGTTTCTGTATGACTTTTAGCAGCAGGTAGGAAATGTGCAGGAAGGGAAATGTACAGTAGCAACCAGAAAGTGTGCTGCACACCAGAAAAAGCTAAAAAGCCAAAGGAAATCTGTGTCCTGGTTGTTTATCTGCACAGTGCAGGGGCATGTATTTGTTACCGTGAGGTATGTAGGGGCCACACAATAGCTATAGCTTAGCAGTCATTTGTACATGAATGATTCTGCCTTCTCCAGTTTTTTGGCAGGACATGTAGTTTCTTGGCTTGCCACAAGCAAGAAGTGTGCCCCTCGTATACATGAATTGTTTTACTCAGCCCTTTTTCTGTCAATGATTAGAAATGCATTGTTGCTTTGGAAAATAAGGTTACTGAGTAATTGTACCAGGAGATTGAAAAATAAACAAGCCATTTCATGTCCTAGGTCTGAAGTTTACATTTCCACGTCTGCTGCTCTGATGGAACAAGGTCTAGATCAAGCTTCCTCTGCTCCTGCACTAACCCTTTCTACCTGTGTTCTTAGAGGCTGACTGCACCTGCTGCTCTAGGTGGCTCTCATGGTGCCTTTGCAGCTAGTTGGCAGGGACTGTTGTTTATACAACACAATGCTTCATACTTTCTAAACTCTGCCACACACTTTATGTGGGAAAACATTTTACCTAAGAAAACACACTAATAAAGGCTGGGGTTGTGGTATGTGCCTGTAATATCAGCACTTAGATATCTGAGGCAGAAAGATTATAAATTCAAGGCCATCTTGAGCTACACAGCAAGACCCTGTCTCAAAAACAAAATCAAGAATTGTATGAGCAGTCCCTTAAGTACTGCACTAGCCTTGGCTTCTTTCTCGTATTTATTTCTGTGTTGTCTCTACAGAAAATGGATTTTTCTTAACAAAATTTTGAATTTGAAATTTGTATTTTCCTACTTAAGAACTTTCCAACTTAAGAACTTACTGTGTTCTCTAAAGCATTTTATAAGCCACCACTCACTGGCGAAGCTTGAGTCTAAGGTAGAAACCATAACTAATGAGTTGGGAGGAGGTGAAAGCTCTGAGCTGGGCCAGCGAGGAGGCTGCAGCGCCTGCAGGCTTCTGAACAGTCTTTGCTGAGACCTTAAGGTAGCCCCTGCTGGCTGGTATGCTCTCTCCACTCTGGCTTCCTCTCTAAGAGACAATGGTGTAAGAAGTAGAGGCATTGTGAGACAGGGACCTAGACTACACAGCCTGGATCTTAACTCTGTGGCCGAGGAAAGTAAGGTCACCTCTCTGTAGGAGTTTCTTTACCTGGTTCATGAGTTTATCAGTGCTTTGTGTTAATGTAGGATGCCGTCAGCAGTTTCTTACATCCCTAAGCACTGTACATTGTGCAATGCCGTTACTATTTTTTTGCTGTTGAACTCATTAATTTAGATCTTATTCCAAGAAGAATATGTTTTCAGTGACTGTTAGTTACTATTATTGGAAATATCATCATCTAAGTGCATTGTTTTTATTTCAGAGGTAAGACTGTAGGGGGAGATTTGGAAGTTGTGACTCTGGGGTCCCAGGCATTTCTATGTTCTAGGACAAGTGACTAGAAGCTGTTGTTAAGTAGCAACCAGGATACATGTTATTACTGAAAGTTTGATGCCATGTATGTAGAGGAATATTTTCCTTTAGGAAAACAACTTTCAGGCTAGCAAGGTTGTTCAATGGGTAAAGATACTTGCTAAACAAGCATGACAGCCTGAATTCTATCTCCCTAACCCCACATATGTCAGAGGACATATGTTAGAGACAAAACTAACTCCACAGACTTGTCTATTGACCTCCATATGTGCACATATACACATATACACACACATAAACACACACAGAATAATAATTAAAAGAAGATACTTTGAATTTTGTTAAGAGATTTCCTCTAACATAACATAGTCAGTGGCATTTTCTATAAAAGAATATATTCCATCAGTAGCAGTGACATGTTTGCCAACATAGGACTCCAAACAGTAGTACAAATCTGACCACCTTGGCCACCTCAGTGAGAGCACCAGAAGAAAGGCAGACTAGATTTATGTCAACTCAACACAAGCTAGGGGCATCAGAGAAAAGGGAGCCTCAACTTAGAAAATGCCTACATAAGACAGAGTTGGAAGGCATTTCCTTCAGTAGTGATCAGTGGGGTGCAGGGGTGGTCTCCGTTCCATTAAAGCAGACTGAGCAAGCCATATGGAGGAAGCCAGCAAGCAGCATCACTACCAACCCCATAGTCTCTGCATCAGCTCCTGCCTCCAGGTTCCTGCCCTGTTTGAGTTTCTGTCCTGACTTCTCTCAATGATGAAGAGTGATGTGAAGTGTAAGCCCTTTACTCCCCAACTTGCTTTTGGTCAAGGTGTTTCATCATAGCACCAGAAACCCTAACAAAGACAGAAGATTTTCTGTCTAAATTAGCTTGTTCATGCTGTTCTTTATCCTGTCAGTTTATCCTTTCTTCTTCTTCCTTGACAATAGAACATTGGAGCTGTGAGTAAAGGAATTTTAATATGATTGTTTTTGCATTCCTGTTGTCCAGAACAATGCCTGTTCACCCTTAATAGGTGTATATGTACACTCATAAAATACATATGATTATAAAATAGAAATATGATATATCATATTTAGAAATATATCATATTTCTATTTTATAATCATATGCATTTTATTATATATAATCATATAGAAGATATATATATCCATCCTTAGTTTACAAAATCCAGGAAAGCATTTACATTGATACCAAGTATCACTAATTAAGAAAATGTATTGCAGGCTTCTTATAGCCTGATCTTATAGAGACACTTTCTCAATTGAGGTTCTCTTCTCCGATGACTCCAGCCTATGTCAAGTTGACATAAAACTAGCCAGTATGACACATACCGGTTGCAGTAGTGCTACAGTTTGCCTTTTAAATCTTCAGAAAATCTGTCTGTAGAAGGGAAGTATTAAATAAGTCAGCAGAACTGAGGAATGTCCAATCTTTTGGCTTCTTTTGGTTACATTTGATAAAGAATAATGGTCTTGAGCCACACATTAACTATATGAACAGTAACAAAAGCTAACAGAGGGTGGGAGTTGTATATAATTTTTGTTATATAAACCACTACAAATAACCACAAAAAATCATCACATGATAACACAAATTATATGGCATGTCATTCAGTCTTTTACAATCATAAGATAGGTCCCAAGTTTGTGATTTTTAATAAAGAAAATAAGCATTTCTAATAAGCTTCATTGAATTTTTTTATTATAAAAGTAAAAATGTATTGTAAAACTAGTTGGATACTTGGCATTATGTTTGAGAGACTAATGCATTAATATCTAGTTTATTGAAAGTACTTGCAAGTCTCAGTGAGTTTTTAAAGTACTCATAAGGCATTTTTCCCTTAGTATGTTTCGTTCTTTGGACATGTATGTTCTTACGTATATGTGTATGCACACATATGTGAGTGCACACTTACATGTATGCATGTGGAAGCCAGAGGTTGACATGGAGTGTCTTTCCTCCACAGCTCTCCATTTTATTTATTGAGCCAGAGTATTTCAGTGACCCTGGAGCTCACTGGTTTGGCTAGTCTAAATGGCCATCTCCTGAATGCTGAGATTACCAGTGAGCTCCCACTCAGGTTTTACCTGGATTCTGAGGTTCCAAACTCCAGTCCTCATGTTTATGGGCCAAGCAAGTTATCCTCTGAGTCATCTCCCCAGCCATCAGTAGCCTTCATTTGTATATATGTAAAACACTGCTTACGAAATGTAGGTGCTGCCTAAAAGAGATGGAATGAATCAGGTATGGTTAGAATTAGGTGTATTTGCCTTTGGGAAGATAGACTCTATGAGTATTAAGAAACAGTTGCCTTTCTGTCAGATTGCATTTCTGTGCATTCCATTTGGAAATTAACAACTCACCTGAATTTGAAATCACAGACATATCAAAGTATTAATTAATTTCCTGAAACTCTTCAAATCTTGCTTTCAAGTTCTTGTATCAAATTGAAAAGCGAGGCTGGTTATTTTCCACTGTCCACAGGACAGTGATGAAAGGCATAAAATGTTTGCCCTGATTTGAGCTTGCCATAATTTGAATTCCATTTGCAACACTATTTAACTGGGATCATTATATTGATAAATTGGTTTTTATCTTGAATCTGTGTTTTATCTTGACTCACTTAAAGAAGTAGTTAAAACCATTAAAAATGCTAAATATATATGCCAGTTTTGATCAAGTTCTGGCACAAAGTTTGTTTATGATCTTACAAACAACTTAAGATGTTAAAGATCATAAAATCTTTTTGACATTTGACCTCAACCATCTTATTTCTTTTTTTTTTTTTTTTTTTTTTTTTTTTTTTTTTTGGTTTTTCGAGACAGGGTTTCTCTGTGTAGCCGGCCTGCGGCCTGCCCTGGAACTCACTCTGTAGAGCAGGCTGGCCTCGAACTCAGAAATCCGCCTGCCTCTGCCTCCCAAGTGCTGGGATTAAAGGCGTGTGCCACCACCGCCCGGCAACCATCTTATTTCTAAAAGTAAATGATGTTGCCATAGTCTACATCAGTCAGTGCTGTGAGGGAATTCTTAGAATTGGTGATGATTTAATCCTTTGGCCATTATAAAACTCACATATAAATATGAAATCCACATGCAAGTTTTCTCGATGTAAGTATGGTGTGGCAAGCACTTCATCTTCTTTTAATCCTACAAGTTTCTCTTTTCTATCTGCCATCCCTGAGGCATCGTCATTAAATATCTGCATGTTGACAAAGGAAGTTAACATAATTTTTTACTGCTTTGTATAAATCTCTTGATTTATTCTGTCATTTATTTAGTCATTGCAACATGTCATCTGCAAAGTTCATGCTTAAGAACTACACAGTCAAGTTACAAAAAAATTTTTGAATCTTTTTCCCCCTCTCCGTCCTGTTTCACAAGGATAATTCAGCCACCTCGTAGGACTTTTTGCTGAAGATACACAGTACTAGAAAGTGTATGCCATACAAAGTATGCTTGCCCATCACAGTTACTGTTCAGTGAGACTAAGACAAGGGGGTTACAAGTTATTGGGACTATATAAAGTAGGGTAGGGGTGGAGACAAAGAAAGTATTGATATGGATTTAAGTGTGGACATTAGGGGAAAGAGATAGACTTAAGAAATGACAGTATTGCACACCCTACAGTTGTTGGCCTGGCCTTCTCTAGAGAGTCACATTTAACGCAGCACTTGGGAGATAGAGGCAAATGAATCTCTGAGTTTGAAGGTAGCCTGATCTACAGAGCGGATTTCAGAACAGCCAGGGCTACACAGAGAAACCTTGTCTCAGAAAGGAGGCTGGGGGGAGACCAAACAGGAGGATAGGGAGTTCAGAAGTTTTCCTCAGCTACATAGTGAATTTGTGGCAGCCTGAGCTATCTCAGAATATCTCCTTCCCCTTAAAAAAAGAAAAGGTTATATGATTTTGGTGGCTTTCGAAGTTATATTGTTTAAAGAACTTAAAAGCTTAAGTTAAAATATTTTGGTATACTTTTTAGCTACAAAGCTTTTTGCAAGTGTTTTGGGTTTCCCCCTACCTCCCTTGGAACTAAATTGAGACAGTATGTCACTCTGAACCTAAGCTAGTCAGGATACTCATTACTTAGCCCAGGATAGCATCAAACTTAAGGCAATCCTTCATTTCAGCCTCTCCAGTGCTGGGATTGCACATCTGTACGCCAATGTAGTTTTTTGGATTTGATATACATACATACATACATACATACATACATACATACATATAAATCATATATATGCATGCTGATAGGTTGAAAAATAGGCAAAGGGGGTCAAGGGAACCCTTATAATGTTAGAGTAAAGGAATTTAAGGCATGCTTTGACTGTAAACATAGTTTCTAATCTTGGGTTGCATGATCGAGTTGATTCTCAGCCGATGGGAGTAACAAGTTCCTTTGTCTTCCCCATCCCCTTAATTTTCTCTTTATAGCTTGTCTTGGTTTCTCCTTCTGGGACTTTAATTCCTTATCTTGAGGGTTGATGGCTGGCCTCAGTTCCATTATCTGAAGCTTCCTCATGCTGAACCAGGGCTATAGACCCTGCCTATCCTGTAATTAGAAGTCTCAGTCTACGCTTAGAGTCAGGGGACCATCATTTGATGAGAATTTATGAGAACATCAGACTGCAAAAACAGAAAGTATACAGCAGATGAGTTCTACCTAATTTAGCACCAAATATAGAAGACTGTTTTGGCATCATAATATGCTTGAGACATTAACCTCAGTAAGTCACTACAGTGTTAAGGCCGAACCTGACAGATTTAACTTAATCTTGGAGGACTGAGTCCAAGTTTTCAGGTATGCATCATGTATCCATCCATAGCAGCTTACCCTGCTCTCACAGGTTCCCTCCTGTGCTCTGTCAGATATCAAAGTCCAAGCTTGTAAGAGCTGTTTCCATCATCTTAACCTTTGAGCTTATGAAATAAATCCCTTGGATTATAAAAAGAAATCTTAAAACATTTTTAGTTGTATACTAAGAATATAGCAAAACGGGAGCAATTCCAAAAAAGTAATCCAAGTAGATGAGAAGGAGAATATTACATGATTATATGTGATTCTATGAGCAGTTCCTGGAAGAAAAAACAGTAAAGCAAACCAAAACATAAACATAAGCCAGAGCTACTGGTAGGTTCGTAAACAGGACTTACCTTGGTGCATAAGCCTCAGCTACAAGCACTGTTGTTTGTGACCATTCTGCATATCCATAGGTACAGTATATAGCTGAAGAAGTAAGTTATGGACCATCTGATGTCCCCTAACTTATTGTAGTAACTGCCAAGGTCACACATGTCTTCATACCACATAGAAGGCTAAAGATTTCCTACATAGGAATCTCAAAGCCAGACTGACACTCGTTACTGCTCTACTTCTGAAAGCTGCTTGTTAAAGGGTTAGTCAGTCTTTTGATGTCAGATCCCCTTCTACACTGGTTACTGTACAAATGTGTTTACAAAGTTTCTAGCTTATCAGATAAGGTAGAGAACAAACCCCTCATAACCAACAAGGAAAATAAAATCTGATCTGCTACATCAAGTTTCTAAGGCACCATGGTTTTTACCTATATTTCTTGTGGGCCAGGGCTTCAAGAAGAAACCCCAGATAGTTGCCTTTTAGTTTTTTAAGTTATCATACAAAGAATTGGGTTTCATTCTGGTATTTGTCTACATTTACAGCATCATCCTTTGGTTTTATTCATCGCCCTCCCCCACTGTCTTCCCATGGATAACACCTACCAGTCTTCCTGGTTCTCTCCCCCCACCCCATCCCCAGTACTTTGATCTTGTGTTCATTTCATTGACCTCTCCTGCTCCCTCTCCTTTTCTTTAAAATATCCTCCTTCCTTCTAATTGCCCCCATCCTATTTTCATGGTCTGCACATACATGTACATGACATACATATATAAATGTAAATTGAGAGTCTGCATGTAAGAGAAAATGTGGTGTTTGTTTTTCTAATTCTGGCTTATTTTGATTAACATAATGCCAGTTCAAACCATTATCCTGCAAATGTAGGGCTTCATCTTTTAAGCTAATAAAATTCTAAGTATACACAGATCACATTTTCTTTATTCACTTATCTGTTGATAGATTCCTAGCTGGTTCCATTTCCTAGCTATTGTAAATAGTGAAGTCATGAATATGGATGTACAAATAGTAGTAGTTATATTAACTTGTGAGTAACCTTCATACTGACTTCCATAATGGCTGCACCAGTTTACATTGCCATCAACATCAGATAAGGATCCCTTTCTCCCCACATCCTTACCAGAATTTCTTGTCATTTGTCTTTTTAAAATATTTTTTTCTAGGTGAAATTGATTCTTGAAGCAGTTTTAATTTTCATTTCCCTAATAGCTAAGGATATTGAACTCTTCAGATATTTATGGGCCTTTTGTATTTCATCTTGTAGCCCATTTGTTGATTTTATGATTTGAGGTTTGTTTAGTTTTTACAGCCTTTATTTACGTATTGGATGTGTACTTGGCAAAGATTTGTTCCATTCACTAAGCTTCTTCAAATAACTTGTTTGATAATTTCTTTTGCTGTACAAAAGCATTTTCATTTCATACCATCTCACTTCTCAGCTCCTGAAATTATTTCTTGTGTCCAGAGACCTTTCAAAACTCCTTGCTACACCTATATTTTTATTCATCATCATCATCATCGTCATTATTAATCATTTTATTCATTTGCATTTCAAATGATATCCCCCTTCCCATTACCCCTCCACAACCCTCCATCCCATCCCCTTCTCCCCCTCCTCTTTGCCTCTACAAGGGTGCTCCTCCACCTACTCACCCACTCTCGCTTCACCCCTCTAGCATTTCCCTGTGCTGGGGCATCAAGCTCCCTCCCTTGCATTGATATCAGATAAGGCCATCCTCTGCTACATATTGCATATGTATCTGGAGGCATGGGTCCCTCCATGTATACTCTTTGGTTGGTGGTTTACTCTCTGGGAGCTCTAGGGGGTCCAGTTAATTGATATTGCTCTTCCTATGGGGTTGCAATCCCCTTCTTCAGTCCTTCTCCTAGCTCTTCTGTTAGGGTTCCCTGGCTCAGTCTGATGGTTGACTGTGAGTATCTGTATCTGTATTGGTAGAATCTTTCAGGGAACAGCCATATCAGGCTCCTGTCAGCAAGCACTTCTTGGCATCAGCAATAGTGTGGGGGTTTGGTGTCTGCAGATGGGATGGATCCCTAGGTGGGGTGGTCTCTGAATGGCCTTTCCTTCAGTCTCTGTTCCATTTTTTGTCCTTGGCTTTCCTTTGGACAGGAACATTTCTGGGTTAACAATTTCGATATGGATGGGTAGCCCCATCCCTCACCCAGGAGGGCATACCTATCTACTGGAGGTGGTCTCTACAGGTTCTATCTCCCCTTTGTTGGCTAAAGTCATCCCCATTGGGTCCTGGGAGCCTCTCGCTTCCTTGGTGTCTGGGACTTTCTAGTGGCTACCCCCAGTTCCCCATCCCCCACTGCTACATATTTCTATTCAATTTCCTGTCCCTCTGTACTTCTCTCCTGTCCCTTCCAATACCTGATCCTTCCCCCCCCCTTTTTCCCTGCCCCCTCCTCTCTCCCTCCCAGGTCCTTCCCTCCCTCTACCTCCTGTGATTATTTTTCCCCTTCTATGTAGGATTGAAGCATCTACACTTTGGTATTGCGTTTGAAAATTTCTGTACTTGTAGCATTTTGAAAATTTCAGGTCTTGCATTGTAATCCTTGGCTCATTTTTAATTGATTTTTGTGCAGGATAAGAGATGAAGATCTAGTTTTTGTTCTTCTACATGTATATATCCAGTTAACTCCGCATTATTTGTCGAATAATGTGTCTTTTGTATATCTTTCTTGAATACTGTGTTATTAGTTCTGTAGGTTTATTTCTGTATTCTCCATTCCATTAATCAGATGTTCTGTGCCAGTATCATACAGTTTCTGTGAACTCTACTAGTGCCCAGTGTTACACTTCCATTACTGTTCTTGCTGCTTAGGATTGCTTTTGCTATTCTGGACCTTTTGTGGTTCATTATGAATTTTAGAGGAATTTTTTCTGGTTCTGTGAAGAACATGATTGGTAATTTGATGAAGGTTATGTTAAATCTGTAGATCACTTTTGGCAGTACAGCCATTTTTATGTATCAGCTTTGCCAATCCATGAGCATAGACAGTCTTTCCATCTTGGCGTGTCTTCAGTTCCCTTATTCCATGTCTCCAGGAAACAAGAAAGGAAGAGGCCTCACCTAGATATTCCTCTTCTCTCTGACAGAAGTGACCTGGGCTGTATGAACCACTGTGGGGCTTTTTATGTATGAGAAAATACACAATAGCTTTTACGGCAGGAAGATAGAAAATAGGAGAGAAAAAGAATGGCCGCTAAGCTTGATGCAATTTCAGTTATTTTGCTGTATCGCTGTCCAGGGATGCTGTTTTTTCTTAAGAGAAGTCATTGTGTGACATATGTGCAATAATGCACCTACACTTCCTACTTTTTTCTCTAACGAGAGACTACATCTCATCTATGAAACTGAAAAGGCACTCTTTGTTTAGCTTCTCTTACAAGGTATGTACACAGTTCCCATGGTGTTTGGCCTGGTGGTGAAGGGTGAGCTTTGCTTTTAGACCTTACACTGGCCCTCAGCACCTGTGTAAGTGCTGCAAGTCACTTAGCATCTTTAAGCATTAGAGCCACTGTGCTAAGTTGTAATAATAAAACCTGTGTGCTATCCTAGAGAGGCCTGAGAAAGAAGGAAGGAATGAAGGACTCCTCAGGGAGATAAGAAATACAGTAGGAAACTAAGTGGGGGAAGAAGTAGGAACTGCAGGGTGGGGGACAAATGAGAGCAAAATGTGATGTGTACAGGTCAGCATGCTGAGGTAGAACCCATTACTTTGTATATTAGCCTAAAAGTAATGAAAGAATGACTACACCTTGCATTGAGGGATATTGTGAGGATTAAATGTCCTCACGTATTCCATGCATGTTACACTTTGCCAGGAACTCAGGGAGTGCTCAGTAATAGCAGTAAGTAGAGCATTGGTGGCAGTGATTATACAGCTTCCTGTGTCCTATTATAAAATGCATTTTTCTGATCACCCATAAAACTAGGCTCGTAACCAGTTTTTCATCACTAAAACATAATCATAAAAGTGAAAATCTTTCTGAGCCTCTGATGAATCCCTAGAGAGCTCAACGCTAGCTTAGCAACTCCATTGCTTTGTCCTTGAGGTACTGTGATAGGTTAGCTACTGACATTAAGACCTGCCCAGTTACCTCCAAGAAGCACACCACAATACACAGGGTTTTTTCCCTCCACTTCTGGAGTTTTCTGACTAAAGAGAATATTTATGCAATAGCAACAAATCATTAACAATATTATCACCTCTCTATACTGTGGTTTACAGACACACTCTGCATTTTTGTGGTTTCCTCTATGTGAGTTAAGGGAGAGAGGTGTCCTTTACCTGTTTGATTTACTTCTTAGACATAAATGACAATGTTTAAGCATCACTTTTAAAGCACATGTACTCGATCCATGGGTTCATATCATGATGAGGAGTATTCAACTAATGAAGCACTTATCTTCTCTTCCTGATATTTGTGATTTGGGCATTTTCCTAAACAACCAGATATCCTCAGCATTATCTGCAATGAGACCCCTCACATCCTACCTATTTTTCACAGTCATCTGAAAATACCGAACCCCACCAAACTCACAAATTCTTACTGAATGAAAATATTAGCAGTTTGTGATGTGTCTCAATGGCCCTGGATTCAAGCCCATCTCACACTCTCTGTTTCTGTCTCTGTCTCTCTCTCTGTCTCTCTTCTCTGTCTCTCTCTCTCTCACACACACACACACACACAGGAGGTTTGCATGTATTTTGCTTACTTTTATGCAAGAGTAGCCACTTTTCAATATTCTTGTTTCTCCCCACACCATAAAAAGTTATTATCTAATCTGATACAGCTTATATGTAAGTGCCCTGGGTGACCCATTCAATATTTGTTACATTTTGTAGCATATTGTATATTAAGTTGACTACTCAGCCCCTTAGGTTATCATCCTGTACAACCCCTTTTGATGCTAGTTTTGAAAAGCAGGTCTGCACTTGCTATCATGTGACACTGTTTTATTAGGTGATCGCTGTGGAGGGCTGTTAGTTGACTCTTGTCTTATCTGGACCCTTCAACAGCAGTTTTGTTACAACAAGGCTCTGTGTCACTACTTCTGTTAACTTGTCCTTGACTCCCCACAGTTTTTTTTATACATCCTCTCTGGTAGGATTCTTAGGTATTTGTGGTTAAATGAACATTTTCTTGGACACAGAACTGTATCATCAACCAAAACAGAAGAGCCCTTCTCCTGTGATGTATCCCCCTCTTCCTGATGCTAGGATGAGACCAAGTCTCCAGCTGAGTCTGGCAGTCAGTGCTTCTGGGATAAATTAAATGAGCACAGTTGATTGAGGTGTAGCTGGACTGCATCACTGCTTTCCCATTATGCCAAGAGATCAAAGCAGTGTACAAATAGAGGCTTAGTCTAGAAAATATTCAAAACAGATGGCTTATTCTTTCAGTGAAAATTCAGATTTTAAGGTAAAACACTTGTTAACAAGACTTCATTGAAAGATGGTCAACTGTGGCTGTTTCTTCCTAGATTTCAAGACTGGAATCACAAACTTTTAGTATGAGGATGTAGTGGCAAACTTAGAATGGTCTTTAGCTGCTTTTCCTGTTGACTATGAAATAAGTTATTCAGAATTTGCATTTGGCACTCTGGATATCAAATGAAAATATCTTAAATTTGCTCATCATTTTGTTGATTGGTTGGTATTTTAAAAGCTAGTATTCATATTGTTATGTCCTCCTGGAGTTGAATTAGGATGTTTAGCGCTGTGTGCCAGGTTTTAACAAGTTAAAAGCACTTCTGCGCAATCCTTTGCTGTGTACACCTGAGTCCTCAGTTTAACACAGAAGAATTCAATTAGTATACGTGGCTTAAAGCTTTCATTATTTTGGTTTAAAACTGATTGAAGTGAGAAATAAAATTAATCCATAAATGTTTCCTGTGCATACCCTCTGTACCTATGATATACCAGGTTCATGGGGAGTAAATAAATGTTTCAAAACCATTAAACACTACAAAACAGATTTTCTACAAGAAACATTTTACAAATTGCCCTGGGAAACCTCAGTAGACACTCAGTAGTTAAAATAGACTATGATGTATGAGCTAACTCTTAAAGGAGCAGTAGACATCTGTTAGACAGATATGACCTTACACAAGGCATGGATAGCTTTTGCAAAGGCATGGAAGTATAAACCTGTAATACAGTTAGTGCCTTTTCTGCAAGAGTTCACTGTAGATAGTGCTAGGGATCAGTAGTCATTTTCTTTCCATGCAACACATACCAAAATATAGTAATATAAAAGAGTGCTAAACATTAACTTACTTTAAAATTTATTTATCTTTACTTTGTATCTGTCAGCATTTTGCCTGCATGTATACATTGTGTGTGCCTTCTGCCAAAGGAGGACAGAAGAAGGTATCAGATGTCCTGGCGTTGGAGTTAAAGAGAGTTGTGAGCCTCTGAGTGGGTTCTGGAAACTGAACTCAGGTTCTCTGGGAAAGCAGCAGGTGCTCTTAACCACTGAGCTATCTGTCCAGCCCCCGTAAACATGTATTATCTTTGTTTTCTGGGGTACTTGTGCTTACCTGGATCTCTGGTGAAATGGAGTCAAATTATCACTGAGGACTGCAATTATCCACAGCCTTGCCTTGTGCTGGAGTATCCATTTTACACTGCAGTTAATACTAGGCTTTTCAGATCCATGCGGGCCCATTCATTGTTGATCTTAGAGCCAGTGCTATTAGTGTTCTGTTCAGAAAGTCTTTTCCGTGCCAATGAGTTCAAGGCTGTTTCCCTGCATTCTCTTCGGTCATGTTTGATGTATCTAATTTTAAATTCAGGTTTTTGATCCATTGGAATTGAGTTTTGTGCAGAGTGGTAAATATGGATTTATTTGGATTTTTTTACATGCAGCCATCCAGTTTGATTAATATTGTTTGTTGAAGATCCTGTCTTTTTTCCAGTGTACATTTCTGGACTCATTATTTAAAAAAAAATCAGATGTCCATATTTATGGCTGGGTCTTCTATTCAATTTCATTGACCAACATGTCTAATTTGTACCAGTACCATTCTGTTTTTATTACTATAGCTCTGTAATACACCTTGAAATTGGAGGTTGCTATTCCCCCAGCAGTTCCTTTATTATTCAGAATTGTTTGGCTATCCTGTTTTTCTTTTTTTTCTTTTTTTTTCTTTTTTTTTTTTTTTTTTTTTTTTTTTTTTTTGGTTTTTCGAGACAGGGTTTCTCTGTATAGCCCTGGCTGTCCTGGAACTCACTCTGTAGACCAGGCTGGCCTCGAACTGAGAAATCCGCCTGCCTCTGCCTCCCAAGTGCTGGGATTAAAGGCGTGCGCCACCACCGCCCGCTTTTATTTTTCATATGAAGCTAAAAGTTACCCTTTCAAGATCTATGAAGAATTATGTTAGAATTTTGATGGGGGTTGCACTGAATCTGTAGCTCGCTTTTGATAAGATGATCATTCTTACTGTATTAATCCTGCCAATGAATGCAGAAGGGAGATCATTCCATCTTTTGATATCTTTCTCAATTTCTTTGTTCAATGGCTTGTTTATAAACTCATTACTATTCTTTTTGATATTTCAACTGTATCATGATTTTATGTATCAGTAAGGATTGTACTTCAGACATTTCTTTTTATGACTGTTGCCAAATCTAAATCCTCATGTAGTCATTATTACTGCTAATAACAGTAATAAATACCTGTTATGAATGGATTTTTAAAAAATAATTGTTAACTAATAGACGAAAAGCATAAAACTTTCTCCTCTAATGTTAATTTCTCTGTTGTCTGAGATTGAACTGTTATAAGGATTTGTAATTTCCTTAAGACTTTCTAGTTATATGTATATGGGTGTTTTGTCTGCATATGTATTTGTGCACTACATATCCACAGAGGCTGGAAGAATCTCATATCCATTGAGACTACAGCTATATAGTTGTAAACTGCTATATTGGTACTGGGAATTGAAACAGGGACCTCTGGAAGGGCTCTAAAAGGTCTTTGACCTGTCTCTTCAGCCTATGAATTTACAAATATTTCTAAAGTTTCTAAACAGTAAATGCTTTACAATTGTTTTTTTGGTTTTTTTTTTTTTTTTTTGGTTTTTTTTTTTTGGTTTTTTGAGACAGGGTTTCTCAGTGTAGCCCGGCCTGTCCTGGAACTCACTCTGTAGACCAGGCTGGCCTCAAACTCAGAAATCTGCCTGCCTCTGCCTCCCAAGTACTGGGATTAAAGGCGTGCACCACCACTGCCCGGCAATGCTTTACATTTTACAAATCCCATGTTATCTGTCAGAATATTTGGCTTTTCTGTCACACTACTGAAAGTAGCCATAGACAACACACAAGCAATTGAGTGTGGCTGTAAGTTAATACAACTTGATGGACTATAAAATTGGTTTTTATATGGTTTCTGTGTATCACAAACTATTCTTTAGATTTTTCGTTTTGTGAATTGAAAATGGGAAAAAAAAAAAAAAAAAGAACTTGGGCTTGGTGGTTCAAGCCTGTGATCCCAGCATTTACAAGGCTCAGACAGGGGGGTTATGAGTTTAAAATCAACCTGGGCTACATAGGAAGGAAAACCCTGTCTCCAAAAGAGAAAAATGTATAAAGCATCCTTAACTCAGAACCATGCAGAAACGGGCAGCATTGCTAGATGTGGTCCACAAACCATAGTTTTCCAGTTCCTGGTTTCCTCTCTCCCTTCTCCAGTCCCTGGTGCAGCTGAGGACTGGGGTTTATTTTATATGTACTTGAACCCTAGCTGATGATTATTGTAGAAGCTAACAAAGCAGAGGTTCTCTTTGCCAATGTTGTAGGCTCTCTACTAGAGTATGGCAGGTTCTAGAATTCAGCCAGTCCATCTGTCTCCAAAACTTAAGCTTATTTTCAAAAACAGCATGACATTGCTTAGCCATTCACAAAGTACTGAAGATTTTGTAGCATATAACCTAGGTGGCACAGACATTACCTTACACACATTTCTTTTCCCTCTGTCCCTCTCTCCCTTCATCTCCGTAGCTCACTCTCTTCCTCCCTCCACCCGCACACCCCATTGTCAGAGGGTAGCCTCCGAAAGTGGATACCCAGTGCATGATGTCACCAAGCAAGGGCCTGCCAGCTTCTGGCCACTGTGTTTAAATAACCATTTCTAGCCATAGCCACCGAAACCATGCAGGTTTATTTCATTGCCCTTGAATACTTTGCTAGGCAGAGCACACCTAGAATTCTAGTACTTAAGAGTTTGGGACAGGAGGATTGCAAGTTCAAGGCTACACTAGACAACATAGTGAGACTCTGGAGAGACAGACAGACACACACACACTACTATTATTTGTATTTAACCGACTGTGAGTTGTTGGATTCCACATCAACTGTTGCTATCTGTAGCAGTGTCCAAAGTAAATACAACTCTGTTCTGTCTGTTTTGTTTATTTTATAACCGGGTCTTATATGTAGACCAGGCTGGCCTCAGACTCTTGGCAGTCTTAGTCTCAATCTCAGTGCCCTGAGTGCTAGGATTACAGGTGTGAATGACCACACCAATCCAAGTCAGTTTTTTATTAAACTCATAGATTACAGAGCATCACCTAAGTTCATTTTTAATTCCAGGACAGCTAATAAAATGTCATGAGTGTAGTAACTGACATGGAATAAACAAGATTAAACTGCCAAGCAAACAGCTGTGCTTTTCTAGAGCTGCAAGTTGTCATGGCTCTAGGACATGCCAGCATACAGCAGAGGCTCCTGTTGAGAACAGCCCAGCCTCAGCCACTCAGACTCTATTCCTCGTGCTGGTAGTAAGTGCATGTGTTTTTAGTAATGCCAGAACCTCATGCTTACTTCTCGTTCACAGAAATGTATGAGTGGTGAGACAGCATTTAACCAAACCAGGAGAAGTTGAAACCATTCATGTATACCACCTGTATAACACTGAACTCAAGATGTTTGAGGGAAACCTGTCTCCTTTAGAATGGCTTTGCTTGTTCTTTGAAATGATGCATATTCAATATGTCTAATGGTTTATTACCTGGACATGTGATAGAAGCCTACAGACCAATGCTTGGTAAAATGGACAAGGCAGAGAGGCTTGACCCGTGGATGACCAAGCACAGTTGGCTATCTCCCATCAGCCATAGAATCCTTAAAGCATATAGCTGCTGAAGCCCACAGGGCAGCCTAGGACCTGAGTTTAATGTCTACCATGCTGTAAAAAGAGAACAGATTCCTGAAAGTTTACTCTCTAACCTCCACATTCATCACCTGGCACATTCCCAACCCTAAAGATGCACACATACACGACACGCATGCAACACAGAGAGAGAGAGAGAGAGAATATAAACGTTTTTATTGATTTTTTTAATGAACTATACAGCATGTACCCCATAAACCCCATCCCCTGTCCCTTTGTACCCACTCTTGCCTTTGCACCCTCACCAAAAGAAAAAATTCTATTGTGGAAGTTGTCACTGCTTGTTCATTGTGTCACATGTTGTCCCGCGATACCTTTTGTCCACACTTCTTTTCTTACAAATGTTCTTTACAATAAGTCATTGGTCTGCTTTGGGCCTCTGGCTTCTGCTACACTATCAATACTAGATCCTCAGTGGGACTCCTTTAGATATCCTGTTGTTGCCCTTGTCATGCAGTTCCTGCAGCTTTGGATTGTGTGGGCGGTGGGCTGTGGGAGCAGCTGGGTGCCTGGTTGAGCAAGCCTTGAACCCCGGACCTTTACCAGGACGGCAGGTGTTCGGCGCTGCTCCCAGGCCCTGGTTCTTTTCATTCAGCTTCAGCCCTCCACAGCCTCTCCCAAAGAGAGGTCAATGACTCAGTCCACGAGGAACAGTGCCTCAGGCCTCCCACATGTAGATGAGGTATCTCTAAGCTCTCCGACCAAGCCAATAAGCGTTATCTGCTGTCAGACCCTAACCCACCCTGAAACTGTATATAAAGGCTCTATTCGGGAGAAGTAAAGGGGTGTGCGTTCGAGAATCATCTTGGTGTCCTGGAGTCTTTGTCTCAAGAGCTGTAACACTTGGGGAGAGATCCGCTCTCCCGGAACCTTCCTGGGGCACCAAGCTGCTTCCTTGCCTGCTAGCCGGCTTCTATCGGCCCAGCCCGGGCGGCTCAGCGTGGAGAGACAGGTGCAGCGCCTGGGAGTCACCCTTTTGGCCCAGACCTCTCACACCAGGCTGGGTGAAGACCAACAGACAGCGGAGACGTGGGTAGAGCACCCTCCCTGCTCTCACTCTGTCCTCAGACGGGAGATCATCGTGGGACACCCTCCAGAACCGGGGACCCCACAGATCTGTAGGACCAGCCCCTTCATGCACTGCAGCAGCTCATAGATGGGGTAGATGTTCGGTGGATCTAGCTGAGCTGGTCAGCCCACCAGCTCTCCCTGGCACCTGACCAGGGTCATTTCAGGCTTGCCCTGCCTACCTGTGTCATTTGGCACCAGCTAGGACTAAGCAGGGCCAGCTCTACTGTGCTGCCCATGTCAGGTTCAGGTCCAGCTCTCCTGTCCCCATGACCTTGGGGGTTGGGGGACAACAGCTCTCCTGCCTGCCATAGGTGGCAAGTAGCATCTCTCCCTTGCCCACACCACTGCATAGCATTCAACCAAAGACTGGGAGTTGTCTTGAGTGGTCTGCCTTCCAGTGATGGCTTACACTTAGCACCGGATCAGGGTGGTCTCAGGCGCTGTGCCACCCAGACCACCTGACACCTGACCAAGGTCATTTCAGGCTTGCCTGGCCCACCTGGGTCATGTGGCACCAGGCTAGGGATAATTTTGGGTTTCCAAATAATATTTTTAAAGAATCACTCAACTAAGTTTGATAATATATACCTGAAATCTCAATTCTTGGGAGGTAGAAGGAAGAGGATCTGCAAGTTCAAGGCCATCTTTCAGGTACATAGTAAATTCAAAGCCAGCTTGGATTACATGAGACTCTATTTTAAGGAAGACAAGGAATCCCTCAGAGTTGTACGGTGCATATATTTGAGCATGTAGACTACAAGGCATCTGGTTATTTGTTGCTGCTGTGATAAAATGCCCTGACAAAGCAACTTCAAGAAGAAAGACTCACAGTTCAGAGTCAGTCCCTTGTAGAGAAGTCCTGGTGCAGAACCTGGAAGCAGCTCCTCGTTGACATCTGCACTCAGGACACAGTGAACAGTGTGCAGTGTTTATGTTTACTAACTTTCCTCTCTTGATGCAGTCTAGGACATGAGCCCAGGGATAAGTGCTGCCCATATTGATGGTGGGACATCCCACATCAGTTAACCTAACCACCAAGATAGCCCCTTACAGACATGAACAAAGACTAACCTAAGCTAGATAATCCTTCACAGGTGTGCCCAAAGTCTGCCTCCTAGGTGATTGTAGATTTTATCAACTTAGCATTCAATATTAACTGTCACAGTGAGTTCCACAGAGCCAAATGTATACTTTCTGATAAAAGAATCTGGGAAAACTGCTACTATGAAATGGATTCAAGCTGGTAAGATGGCTCAGTAGGTAACACACTTACCTGGCAAACATGACCTGAGCTTAATTCTTGGATCCCACATAAAGGTGGAAGGAGAAAACCAACTCTGCAAACTTGTCCTTGATTTCTACACATGCTCTGTGGCACATGCTGTTGCCCTGTCCTACACACACAATAATAATAAAGTTCAAGTTTTTTAAAGATGGATTAACATGATTGGCACAGTCTGACCCCTGTTCTTTGGTCTCTACATTTGAAGCTTATATCATTCTTTGCTTCTAAATACTCACAATATAGTATTACTTGGTTATAGAAAATAATAAGGTATCTGTCCTTAAGATTTCCTCATTAAGTTCCTTCAAAATTTAGATGTGAATCTATGTATATAGTCTTCCTACACCTCAGCTCCTGCACAGAATCTTCCTATGTAGCTCAGGCTGGTCCATTTTCATATTCTTGTGCCTCAGTCTCCCGATCAAACATATTAAAAGTATGTACCACCACACCCAGCTTTTGAGTAGGTTTTTTTCCAGCACTGAAAGATAAAATATGAAGATTTTCTACAAGGATGCTTTTTTTCTCTATTTTTTAAAAACATTTTTCATATAGCAACTGTCATGTTGCTACTTTTCAGATCCAACAGATATGTGTTACCAAAGCCAAGAAGTACCTTGTGCTCAACTAAAGCAGTGATTCCATTGGGATTATTCCAGTAATAAAACCTCAGAGGGTCAGAATGGAGTGTGAACTGTCGGTTTGACACCTAAATGTATGTGCGTGCAAAGAAGAAGGCGGTGGCCATCTTTCTGCCTTTGGCCCACACCTGCCTCAGTTTTATATCAAGTTTCAGTACTCGCTTGCTGTCTGCTCAGAAGCTGTGACTCTCTTATCCTTTGTCTGATTTATCTCTCATTTTCATCCTTAGTTTTAGTTTGGGAACTTAGTTAATCAACAAGTCGTTCAAACCATATATTACTGCTTTAAGTTTTCAATCTTTAACTTTTCCACTCATTTTTAACTAAAACATAGTTAAGTGGTAAGCCTCTACTCAAGACTGAATTGAAGATTTTCTTATCTTTTTTAGCTCTTTACAGCAGGGAAGAATTTTGAAACACATCTACTCCTTATGTTCTCAGTATGGTGGACTGCATAGCATTTTGGGGTTTTGGTTGTTTGGTATTGTTATTATCATCATCATTATTATTAGTTATCTTGTTGTTCCTTATCTGGCCAAACCCTTGCTTGGTTACCTTGTAAAAGCAAACCTGTGCCCTTAAATAGAGCATTTTCTCTACTTAATGCCGCGTTTACCTGTGTTATCCTCTTCTGTGCATGTGTATCAGCCCACTCATTGGTAAATGACTATATTAAAGTAAGCACTATGATGCCTAGAGCATTACCATGCCCATGAGCGCATAGATAGACAATCGATATGCTCATCGGTTCCCTTCCCTCACCAGTGGGCAGACACTACCCTTCCCATACATTTAATTCATTACAGTGCATAAGGTGCATCACTTTAAACTGCATGCAGGATAATAAGCAGAATACAGGAAGTGGCTCTGTGTGATGATGCAAGATCGATTACACCCTAACCCCCATTCCCTATCTTGTATCAACATTGAGTACAGCGTCAGGAAATAGGGAATGCTTTGCTCCTTTTCTGCAGTGGTGATGCTTTCTTGGGGGAAAGCTCATAGTAAATTTCTGAACTATAAAGCTAAGAGAAAATATGATGTATCTTCAAAAAGGATTACCATAGCTCTTCATATTTTAAAATGTATAATCTCTTGCAGTTTCATAGACAAGCTTATATTTTAACAAGCCATAAAGACCTTATATCCAAGGTCTTCAGAGAAACTTTCTACTTGTAGAACCAGGTATTTATTAGTGATAAGATTTCTAATCACTGGGTGTGGTGGCACACGTCTTTAATCCCAGTACTTGGGAAGTAAAGACAGGTGGATCTAAGTTCACCCTGCTCTACATAGTGAGTTCCAAGACAGCCAGAGCTACAAAGTATGTAAGACCTTGTCTCAAGAAAACAAACAAAAACAAATTCTTTTTTCTAATACATTTGTCCATCCCTTGACCCAAGTGACCCGGGATCTGTGCTCCTACTTGTCCCTGCATTCTCTGTATCCCCCTCATCTCCTCTCTTTGCAGACAGAGTGAGGGGCCCAGTGACTTTGTCCAAAAATTTTTTAAACAGATGGCAATAGTCAGGTATCTCTTGTTAGTTAATGTGGTGATACGAGGTCATCCCAAAGATCCCGAGGACACAGATCCTGTGTAGCACAGAGCCAAAAACCTGAGTCCTTTGTCAACATTTATAATATGGATAACATTCTGGGAGTTTCTCTTCTTTTATGAGTAAGCATCAAATTGAAACAAAGAATTTATCTCCTAACTTAAGTGTTCCTGGGAGATCTTTTTATGTGTGGTAGAAAATAAATGCATAATGGTCACAGTGTGTAATCTGTGAGAGCTGGCCAGATGCAGATGGAGAGCTCTGAGGGGAGTGCCAGGGTGTGAGGGGAGGACTCTGGACTTTAACTTCTGCCCTAGCCCTTATTTTTTATCTTTGAAATGTTAGATGTTTGTTGATGTACTTTAAATAAAAGTGGCTGTACTATCCTTCCAGCTAAGCCTAGGTGCAGTCTAGAACTTACTGGCATATTCTATCCAACATATTTCTTGTAAAAGATGTGTAAAGTGGGAGTTACTCTACCTTCTCTTGTTTTCTGTTAAGATTAGTAAGGGATGACTACAACAGCAAACATGTTTAGGGAATCTATTCATCATTTGGCTTGTCCTTCAGATGGCAAGGCTCATTGTTTCGAAGCCTGACATCCCAGAGGATTAAAAAATAAAAAGCTTGGATTTCATAAACATATTTGAAGACTAAGTCAGGCTAAATCTCAACCAAGGCAAATATTTTATTTAGCAATTTAAGGGTTCTTGACGTTGGTTTCAAAATTAAAGGCGAAAACAAGGATAAATGTATTATACAATTCAACTATTATATATACCCAAATCATTAGTCACTTATCTCATAAGTTCTTTTAATATACAGTAGAACTACATCTTCATGTATTACCATTGGTTAAAATGCAGCATACCACTCAGGCGTTCACTAAATTCTAAACTGGATTAATTTTTTTCTTTTCATTAACTATGACTTGATAAACAGTATACCTGATTGATGTAATAAAAATACCATAGAGTTTTTCTGTATTTTTAAAGAACTCTTTCATAAATAAATAAGCTGCTCTAAGTGAGAATGTAATATATAGCTCCACAACTTTGCAAACAATATAACACTCCATCTTTGACCTCCCTGGTCAACTAAAGTATTGACCAGAAGGATCGCTCAGTGAGAAGAAATGTAGAAGTGGTAACTTTATTCCCTGGCCTCCTCCTCTCTTCTGGCCTCTATTAAAGAATGGCAGTAAGACAAGAAGGTATGTCTGGGACATTAATCAGTCAATTAATAGCGGAACTTTCCTGATACATCCTACCTTGAAATGCAGTGGACAGTAACTCAACAAAGAGTCAAAGCTACCCACTAATATTATGCAGTTAATATATGAACAGCAAATCTGCCTCTGAAGATGTCAGCAAATAAGGAAGAACACAGGGCTTTTATAACTGATTCAGAATTGTAAGCAGCCACAGAATACTCTTGTAGATGTAAAACTAATTTTCTAGGAAGACTGAGAGTAGCTGACACATATATAGGAATTTTTAAAGGCTGGGGGGGGGGTGTTTACAGGTGCCTCTTCTGGTGGTGGCCCCACATCAGATTCCCTGGAGTTGGAATTACAGGCAGTTATAAGCTACCTAAAATGAGTATTGGGAACCAAACGTTGGTTTTCTGAAAGAGCAGAAATGGCTCAGCAGATAAAGGCAAGCCTGCTGACCGGAGTTCAATCCCCAGACCCACATGGTGGAAGGAGAGAAACAAACCCCTCAAGTTGTCCTCTGACTGTGCATGCTCACCATGACACAAACACACAAAGAAATAAATGTCATTTTTTATTTTATTTATTTATTTTTTATCTTTAACCTTTTTTTTTTTTTTTACAGTCCAGTCTTAATCCCCCTCCAGGTCCGCCCTCTGACTAATCCACATTCCATACCTCTTTCCCTCCTCCCCTGTCTACAAGAGGATGTCCACCACCCATCCACCCCCACCCAACCAGATCTCCTCACTCCCTGGAGCCCCAAGTCTCTTGAGGGTTAGATATATCTTCTCTCACTGAGGCCAGATCAGGCAGTCCTCTGCTGTATATGTGACTGGGGCCTCCTATCAGCTGGTGTATGCTGTCTGGTTGGCCCTCAGTATCTGAGAGATCTCAGGAGTCCAGGTTAGTTGAGTACTGTTGGTCTTCCTATGGGTCACCCTCCTCCTCAGCTTCTTCCAGCTTTTCCCTAATTCAACCACAGAGGTCCCCAGCTTCTGTTCATTGGTTGGGTGCAAGTATCTGCATGCCTTTTCAGATGCTTGTTAGGCCTTTTTTGGAGGGCAGTCATGCTAGTCTCCCATTTGTAAGCACACCATAGCATCAGTAATAGTATCAGGCCTTGGGGCCTCCCCTTGAGCTAGATCCCAATTACATCTTCTAAACAATAGAATTTTAGTTCCCCAAGGGCAAATACTTTAGTTTCTAATAATTTTTAGCACTTTTTCACCAATCTTTATGATAAGTACATAGATACTTCTCAGAGTGTTATAACCAACTAAATACACTTAGATGAGAGGAGAACCAGGGTTAGTGGTACTGACCTATATAATCCCAGCTTCAAGAAGCTGAAGCAGGAGGATCACAGCTTAAGCTTCAAGGATCATAATGTACTGAGGCTGTGTGTGAACAGATAACAGACAGTATTTATGGATCCTGCATGGTGTCTTTTCAAGTTGCCTTCAGAAGGAGTCCCGTGTCAAGACAAAACAAGCCTCAAACAAACAAAATTTCCCAAGAGCAGAGTCAGAAGAGAAAAAAACAGGCCGTCTTAACTGGATGGGTGTGATGGAGTAAGGAAGTGGTTTGTTTGTTCTATTCTGGTATTGAAATGTCAAATGATCTGTGTGTTTAGAACTCATAGGTAGTTAACCATACACATAGAATATTGTAGAATCTTCCTTCACTCTCTACTCTGAAAAATACAGAAATAGTTTCTCAGTATTTAAAAAGCTCACTAGTTATCTTAGCTAAATGGAAATGAAGTTAAAGCAAACACCTTCAAACCACTGTCCTAGTGCAATCAAAAGCTGGCCCCTGAAACCAGTTAGAGAATCTGTTACAACAAATCTTTTTACAAAGAAACAACTCTCAGCTAGAATGAAATGTCTCTCCTGTCGTAATTTATTTCCTTAACATGTATAATTAATAGAATTGGGTCTAGTAATACGAACATTATCACAGCTACTTTTGAGGCTGTGGCAGGAAGGTCACAAGTTCAAGGCCAACTTGTTTGTCATAGAAAAGACCCTTTCACAAATTTTATATTAAAAAAAATTAAGGGCCTAGGCCAATGATAGGTAGTTCCCCAATATGTGTGATCCCTAGGTTCAATTACCAGCACCACACGTAGACACACTATAAAGCATAGAATTATGAAAACTCATTTGGATGGAACCTTTTCGTCATAACAAATATACCCTGAGAAGTTTATTTTTAACTTTTTTCCTATTTAAATCATATAGATATATACATATATGAGTGAGAGAGTGTGAATGTCTGAGTATGTGTCTGTGTGTGTGTGTGTGTGTGTGTGTAGCACGTTTTTCTTTGGGTGTGAACTCAGGCGGTATGGGAATAGGGAAGATGTGAAAGTAGAAAGGAGGAGAGGAAGGTTGGGAAATCAGTAATCAGAATCTATTACATATATACACAAAAATATCACAGGCCTCATGGCACAGGAGGCTGAAACAGAAGGATCATTGCAAGTTGAGGGCAAACCTGAGCAACCTAATGAGATACTGTCTTAAAACAGAGTAAGGGAAGATCTGGGGACATAGCTCAATGCCACTTGGCTAATGTGTAGAAGGCCCTATATTCGATTCTCAGCATGGTGGTGGGGGCGAGGTATCAAAAAGTAACCCCATTTGTTGTATAACTAATATTCCACCTGAATTAGAATTAGATAGAAGAAATATTCCTTTTTTTTTAGACAGGGTCACACTGCTGCAAATCATTGTCTTCATTAGGTTTTCTGTTATGCAACAAAACACTGTAACAAAACACTGAAAGCACCTTAGGGGAAGAAAAGGATTTCTCTGGCTTACACTTTCACATTACTGTTCATTGAAGGCAGTCAGGACAGGAACTCCAACAAGGCAGGAGCCTAAGGCAGGAGCTGATGCAGAAGCATCAAGAGGTACTGCCTACCTACTTCTGCTCCCATGGCTTGCTCAGCTTGCTTTCTTAGAGAACCAGGGACCACCAACTGAGGGATGGCACCACCCACGACAGTATGGGCCCTCTTCCACCAATCATTAATTGAGAAAGCACCCTCTAGCTACTTCTTATAGAGGCATCTTCTCAATTAAGGTTCCCTCCCTTCAGGTAACGCTAGCTTGTGTCAAATAGACATAAGACTGACTAGCCAACACACTCACCACCCTCTTCCCTCAGACTCCTGAGTACAGGTATTAACAGTAGTACACCACTATCCCAGCCTCTTTTAATCATTACTCTTTCCATGGTGAGTGTGCATCAGGGATCAGAAATGAAACACATTCTTTTCTGAGGAGGTGGGGTTGTTTGTGAAGAATTATCTGAATCCTTCACTTTCTAGACATCTGCTTTGGTTGGAATACCTTTTCCTTCTTTGATTGGCTCTGTTGATCTGCCTCTCATATATAGAAAATGCTGTTGCAGAATTGTTCCGCCGACCTGCTGACAGTGGTCGTGTGTATGTGTGTGTGTGTGTGTGTGTGTGTGTGTGTGTGTGAATTAGAGTGATGCCAAACTGATTCACTTTTCTGTAATCTGTCCCGCCAGGCCCCACTTTTGTTTTTATATTATCCTAAACTTGAGGTAAAGATTGTGGGATTCATAAAGAAGTTGGTGTTACTGTTCAAATGAATACCAGGCCTTGTTTCTTTCTATTTGAAGATGACCTAGTCCCCTATACATGAGATAGTATAGAGGTGTCTTGGTAATAGAAATGTCAGGCTCGTGCATGCAGCAGGTACAAGGGTGTATGGCCTGGGAATTCTGTCAAGGCTCTGCAGCTCCCATGGCTGCTCTAGCTGCATACTGGAATGCAAAACTTGGACTGGCTCATTTTGATCACCTTGAGCTGTGACCTCGCTGCCAGTACCTGGCCAGAGTTTTGTCCCCAAAGCTGTCACAGAAACATGAAATAGAATCCATTAGTCAATATACTCCCAAAGAGAATCCAAGGAATAGTTACTCATCTGGGACAAAAAGAACCAGATAGGAAAGAAATTTACAGCAGGTCTCTTAAGAAACACACAGAACCAATGTTACAAGTGGAGATTTCAGGCCTTGGCTGCGAGTCAGGTACTCAGTGTTATGCAAAGATCTACTAGTCACTGTTGCAGAGAAAGAATATCAGATAGCCTCTGAGAAATGAATGAAGGGAACTCAGCCAGGATGAGACAGATTTAGTAATGAGTTCTCTCATCATACGTCTAAGCCAAGAACAACACGCACCTTCTCCAGAGACTGAATTTTTCTTCCATTCTAGGAGGTAGAAGGCCATGTGAAGTATGTTGCCCAGGCTTTCAGATGAGCAGTTTTCTCCAGCAGCCTTTTGAAATCTGCTCATAAAGAAGTGCACAGAGCACTTGTAGGGTCACTGGTGGCTTTGGACATCAGGAACAACATCTCTGTAGAACAAGCTAGTCTGGACTGGCAAAATGACTTGGCAATAAAGATATCACCAAGTCTGAAGACCTGAGTTCAATCCCCAGAACTCACATAATGAAAGGAAATAATTTACTCCCACACATGCCACGGTAAACACACCTGTATACAACATAATAAATAAAGTGTAATTCATAATTTAAAACACACACACACACACACAAGTCCTGTTTCAGTCTCCTGATTCAGGTACAGAGTTCTCCATCTGTTATTGATATGCTCAGTGGTAGTCCTTCCTTACTTCTGGAAAACAACACTGTGAAATTGTTTGTGTCTATAATTGTGAAGATTGCAGTAGTAGTGAGAGCTTTCATCTTGGTTTGGGAGGCATAAGGAATATTTGAACTTCTCATTTCAGACTAACCTTGACTTTCCTTTTTTCTCACCTCAGATCATCCAGCCCCTCTTAGAACTTGACCAAAATAGAAGCAAGTTAAAGTTGTATATTGGACACCTGACAGCCCTCTGCCATGACCGAGACCCCCTAATCCTCCGTGGACTCACTCCACCAGCTTCTTACACTGCAGATGGTGAGCAGGCAGCTTGGGAGAGTGAGCTGCAGAAGATGACTCAGGAGCAGGTAGGTCTTGTTTAAGCTGTGGCCCAAGCAAACTTCCCTGTCTGGATGGGTAATGTTTGGGGACAAGGACATGATTCAGGTTGGTGTGTGTGTGTGTGTGTGTGTGTTGTGGTGTGTGTGTGTGTGTGTAACCAGACATCATTCTCACGTGTCATTCTTCAAGAGCTTTCAGCTTTTTTTTTTCATTCAACATCTGTTGCTGGCCTGGAGCTCACTAGTTTAGGTAGACTGACTGACCGTGAGCCTGGGGGATCCTCCCCTCTCCCTCCCGCCTCTCCCTACCCAGCTCTGGAATTATAAGCACACACAACCATACCCAGCTTTTTACTTGATGCTGGGAATCAGATCCTCAGACTAGTACAGCAGTGCTTTACCAACTGAGCTGTCTCTTTAGGCCCCAAACATGATTTTTAATTGATTTATATTCTTTATTTATTTTCAAATCAACAGAAAACATAACATTATTTTTTAAATATGTAATGAGTCAAATATGTATTGCCTCATTTTTTATTTTGTATTTTTTGGGTAAAGGTTGATTTCACCAAAGTAGAATTTCAAGTTAATGTAGTACCCAGAAGTATCCTGTTTCTCCTGCTGTCTGTTCTGCATATTCTTCAGTACGGTCACTGAGGAGTGGTCTTTACTGTAAATACATCCTATATATCTGCAGCTGGGGGGGTTGGTATAACTAAAGGGTGAATTCTTCTGGGTCTTTCTTGAGAGAGTTAGGATCTGGTTAGCACAACCTTTTACCCTAGGAACTGTGACCATCCAACTTTCTAGCCCTTCAAAGCAGCAGCTTGAAACTAGGAATGGAGGTGGGCACTGCAAGGGGATATTGGGGTTCTATGGACTCCGGGCAGCAATAGCAGGTGAGCAGTAGGTGTGTGGTAGTCCAGGTCTATAAAATGGGCACCTCAGTTTTCTCACACAACTGGGTAGAGGGATGACAGCATTTTAAGGTTCCCAGAATCTTCTGATCCTCACACAAAGCATGTATTTATGCCTGTTATACAAAGCTTTTTTTTTTTAATTTTTTTATTGGTTCTTTGTGAATGTCACATGATATACCCCAGTCCCACTCATCCTTCCGTCCCTTTGTTCCTGCCCTCTACCCTTGCAAAGCTTCTTTCTCTAACACCCTCAAAGTCAGTTGTAGTCCGGTTCATTTCTGTACAGGCTGCATAAAAGACAGATTTTGAAAACAAATCAGTACATACTTCTTGAGCTTTGGAGAACGTATAAATATTCGGGCCTTAGTTTGAGACAGAATTTCTTAATGAAACCCAGAGCTGACCTACATGGCTAGTATTGCTAGCAGGCGTCCTAGGGGAATCTTCCTTACCAAGCTGGAAGTACAGGTGGGTTGCCTTGGCATCCAGCATTTAGGTGAGTGAATTCTGAAGATCCAAACTCTAGTCCTCTTGCTTGAAGGACAAGCACTTTAACCGCTCACCATCTCCCCAGGCCCACATCACATTACTTTTTATGAACTATTTCAAGCTCCAAAAGCTATAGAAGTGATATAATATTCTCTGTGGTATTTTAAAAGAGAATGATTACCACATAGGCTCCAGGTCTTGAATACTTGGTCCCCTGTTGGTGATGCTTTTGGGAAGATTTAGAAGATGCAGCTTTATTGGAGAAAGTATGTCGCTGGTAATTTTGCTTGTGGTTGAGATATACGCTCTCAGCTTCTTGTTCTTTCTCCCACAAGTTTCTTTTCATTATCATAGCACCAGAAAAGAAACGACCCTGTCTCAAAAATATAAGATAGGGGCTAGGGAGATATCTTCATTGCTAAAGTACTGAGGGTCTAAGTTTGATCCCACAGCCTGTGTACACAAGGCTGTGAGGCTGAGGAGATTCAGAGGATAAACTACTTGACATACAAATGTAAGGATCAGACTCTGCATTCCTAGAACCCATATAAAGTTAGATGCTATATAGCACATCCCATAGAGGAGATAAGAAGCAGAGACAGGAAACTCCCAGAAGCTTATGGGCCAGTTAGCCCAGTGTAAGCAATGGTCAACAAGAGGCCATGTCTCAAACAAGGAGAAAGGTAAAGATGGACTTCTGAGAGTGTCCTTTGACTTTGACATACCCACATTCACACCTAAACACACATAGTATAGGATGGATGGGTGGATAGATAGATAGATAGATAGATTACATACATACATACATACATACATACATAGATAGATGCATGCATGCATGCATACATATATATACATACATTTGACACCCCTCGTTGAGTGCCAAATGTAAAATTATTTTTATATAAATGTAATTAGTAAATTAATCCAGTAGCTGTAATTCTTTACCTTATTCTATACCCCAGAAACCACACAGAGAAACCAGAATTTATTTAAAACTGCACCTCAACAGCTGAGCAGTTAAATGATCTAACTTAATCTTAATCTCTAAACTAATCTGGCTCCCAACCATTACCCCAATGTACTTGCTTCTTATTATTGGTTTGGCTCTTTGGGCTTCCAGTGTGTTTCCATGACCTCAACTTCCTCACAGCTCCAGTTCTGCCATCCTCCTGGCCGATCTGAATCTCCCTCTCTCCCTCTCTCCATCTTCTGGCTGGTGGATGTCCTGCCCTATTCTTTCTTCTGCCCAGCCATCAAGTGATCAGCGTTTATTGACAAGGCAGAGGATAAATGACAAGAATTGTTTACACAAACTTGAGACAAGAGATTCTTGGTATAAGCATTACAATGCCATATCTAGATTAAAACAAGATTAAAGGGCAAAGAAATCAGCATTTGAATAACACAAGGGTAAACTTTTTCCTGTGTACAAAAACATTATGCCTACACATACTTAAACACATACATAAATATGTACATACAAAAACATTTAAATAGAAAATAAATTTAAAATTTTGAAGCCTGGTGGTGGTGGTGGTGGTAGTGGCATATGCTTTTAATACTAGCACTCAGAAAGCAGAGGCAGGAAGATCTCATGAGTTTGAGGCCAGCCTGCCTTACAGAACAAGTTCAGGACTGCCAAAGCTATACAGAGAAAACTTGTCTCAAATAAACAAACAAACAAACAAACAAACAAACAAAATTGAAATGTGGGGCTGGAGAGATGGCTCAGCAGTTAAGATCACTGACTGATCTTCTAGAGGTCATGAGTTCAAATCCTAGCAACCACATGGTGGCTCACAACCATCTGTAATGAGATCTGATGCCCTCTTATGGGGTGTCTGAAGACAGCTACAGTGTACTTATGTATAATATACATACATACCTTTGGGCGGGAGTGAGCAGAGGCCAGAGTGAGAAGAAGAAAAGGGGGGAAAAATTAAAATGTGCTACAGCACATCTATTGTAATCTCAGCTGTGGGAAGGAGGGGCAAGTAGAACCCAGGGTTTGCTGGAAAGCTAGTCTAGCCTAATCAGAAAGCTTCAGGCCAATGAGAGATCCTTTCTCAAAAACAATAACAACAAGGCTAAAATGGAGCTATAGGTCAGAGGTAGAACAGCTGCCTAGCACCTGAGAGACCCTGGGTTCAGTCCCCTGTAGTGCAGAAAGGGCGGGTAGGAGACGGACAGCTCCTGAGGGATGATACTTGAGTTTGTCTTCTACCCTCCTTACATACACTCATGTGTGCCCTGTGTGTTCACAGACATGTTAAAGACCCATGCTTTGGGATGGGTAGAGAGATGGGGTAGCAGCTAAAGCACAGTGCCTTTACAGTACCCATGTCAGGCAGCTCACAAGCACCACATTCCAGATCTTGAGGATCTGACCTCTTCCTGCCTCCATTGGCACCTGTATTCATGTGCACATATTTTCACTCCAACACACATGCATGCACATAATTAAATGTCTTTGCTTTTATTGTGTGTCAATATTTTGTTGTTTGAAGGTCACACCTCACGTCTACCCTCCCTCTGAAGTGTTAAAGCAGTTCAACTGATAGGTTCTATTGAAACACTAAAAGTGGAGAATAAAAATGTTTTTCCACCCTAAATGGTAACTTCCCATCGGGTCAAAGCACACTGCAATGAATTTGTGTCATCAGAAGCTCTGTGGGCCACTGGGCTTGAATTCTAGTCCCTGTTCCCAGCACTTGGTCCCATTTTTATTTTTCAGGAAATATTGTTGCAAAACTTAGCTCAGGCCTTGTCTCTTTGGCTTGTCTTTTCATTTGTTCTCTCCAATTTCTGGGTAACTTGCATCTATCCCTCTTTTGAAAGAAATGGATTCAGGATTGACCGTGCTGGTGTGGTACTGAACACAGGGCCTAAAAGTCGTTTCTGCCACTCAGGGTTCGTCAGTCATTGGCATAGACATGGCATTCCATTCCTGCCTCTTGGATGGCTTTGCCTGGTTGCCGTGCCACCCAAGTGAGCCAGAGGGACACAGGAGCTAGTGGGGCAGAGCCTGAGAAACTGCAGGGAGAGAAGGAGAGAGAAGAACGGCCCTTGGTGGGTGACAGACTTTGTTCTGGTTCCCAGTCTCTGTTTGTGATCTGCTTTTCTTCTTTTTGTGATGTCTGAACTTGTTTTCTCAGCTCCAATGCTGAAGTCTTGTCTAAAGCATTGAGAGCAGCACATGAGAGGCTGCAAAAGGCGAAAGCAGCCGTCCTACAGAGAATAGCCAAGCCTGAAGATAAATGTGTTTGCCTCAGAACTGAGCACAGGAATGTGTACACGTTGTGTGTGTCTTGACACATTTATGAAAAATACACAGTATGGGAGATTCGCTTTTCTTCTTAGCTCCAGCCTCACACAAACTGGCATTTTCTTTTTCCAGAGTATCTTACTAGTTGGATGCTGAAATATCTGGCAAAGATAGCTTATTTTTTTAAAAGTAAAAATTGGAACTGGAGAGATGGCTCAGTTAATAAATATGCTTGTGCAACATGTATAGGATGGATCTGAGTTTGACCCACACACACCAGAGCCCACATTTAAAAACCAGGCAAAGTAGCATGTACCTATAATCCCAGTGCTGAGGGGCAGAGAGGAGGCTGCCTGGGTCTTGCTGTGACGAGAAGGAGGAGCATGGCATAGAGCTTAGTAGACAGCACAGGAGGGGTTCAACCCTGACAGGGCGCTGGCTTCAGACACTAGAACCCAACCTCCTGCCCTGCCTCTGGATACTTCCCAGCATTACACTGAGGACATGATGATGAAATGGGAACTTGCTATATAGAATTATAGTCAAAATAGCATTTTCGCATGCTTGAGATTATGCAGACATTAAATACTATTTTCCATTCATTCCCAGTGTATGAATAGTATGTTGTATTTGGTGTCTACAAGGGAAAATATAAACTACAGGTTCATGTTAAATGTAGAAGAACCGTATTTGTGTCATCATGGGAAGTTACAAATTAAGGGACCTGGTGTGAGAGAGAGAGAGAGAGAGAGAGAGAGAGAGAGAGAGAGAGAGGAGAGAGAGAGACTGAGACTGTCTACACACATCTTCCACAGATAAGGAAGCAGATGTTTCCAGCTGAAGCTGTGGAAGCGACACCCACATAGCCCTCTCTGTCACCCTGGTCCCAGAGTCCTAGAACCTCTGGAAATGACCACTAGTTCTCTCTCAGAGTTTTAGGTATTTTACCAAAGGTTTAATGGTCCTTACCTCATTGTAACTATCTAGAAATTGAAATCACTAGTAGTTCTTCAAGATAGTGTCTACTGTGATACACGCCACAGCCTCCTGCCTGAGCACATGAAGGTAACACTGTGTGTACTGGTAATTCTCTAGGAAAAAAACTGGTGCATACTTTAAATAGAAATATGAGTAAGAGTATACCCTGCTCCCATGGAACTTGACTTCCTAGGACAAAACCAAAAGGGATCCTAATACATAAGCAGTTTTCAATATGCATTCAGATATTGCTGCCATTTCCTATTACATACATGACCACCACCCATAACTCAAAGCCCACCCACGTACCCCATCTCCCACCACCACTACTACCTGTCAGGGAAAATACTAACACAGCCTCCCTGCCTGGTCCAAAACCTCCCAACTATTTTGGGTTACCCTCCATACCAGCCACTTACGGACAATCTACCTATTACTGTTGGGACCACTGCCATGAAGTGCTGAAATCCCTCTGATTCTGAGTCAGGAAGATGGGACCCGATCACGCTTACTGTCATTCCTGACAGGGAGAGTTAGAGCAAGATATAAATGGCTGGTGGGTTCCACGGCATTACATACCAACAGCAATCTATTAGCTTCTTCCAGCTAAAATACACCGTGTAAAAAGGCTCACAAAGAAATTATCTTCTCTTCACTCTGAAGGCTGGAAATCTAAGATCAGGGTGTTGGTTCTGGAAACCTTGGCACTCTTGTGTAGACTTCTCACTATGTCCTCAAGTGATCTAGCATCCATGATGTTTTCACATTCAGACTACTACTACTTTTACATATAACACCAGTCATACAGGGTAGGGCATATTCTAAAAGCCTGACTTTAACATAATCACCCTTTAAAGGCTCCATCTCCAAATACAGCCACACCCCTAGGTTCTGGGGATTAAGGCTTCAACTTGTAAATGTTAACTGGACACAGGTCAGTCCATAAAAGCATCATTGGAACTACTTCAGAGCCGAATTCTTATTGGGCCAGTCTTTCAGGGTTTTGATTTAGCTGATTACTATACCAGTTATAGAAACTATAGACTCTGCATTCCAAATAAGCCTTGGGGATTTTGCCCTAAGGTAAAAGGTGTTGCAGAACTTCCTCCCATGAGTTACGCAGCACTCCCCTCTGGGGACTTAGGGCTGGTGGTTACTTCCACCCAGATAGTAAAGTGAGGTACATTCACTAACAGGGCCTTTCTGAAAGAGTCGTTATTGTCACAAAGCCATAACAACATCATTAATGAGTAAAATCAGGAACTTTGTGGGGTGGATACAGTGGTGGTACCTTTACACACAGCACAACTATCCTGCTGCTCTGCCTCCCTTTAATGCAAAAGGCTACTGGGCACAAAAGAAAATGCTGAACATAGCATATGTTCACTATTTAGCCCTAAAGATCAAGTTCTAGTGAATAAAATTTTTCATGGGGTCCTTATCAGTGAGAAATAATGGTTTTAATGTTATCAGACTGAGTCTTGACTTTTAAAATCAAACTATGAGACTATGAGCCAGATTTCAGACAGATCTTATTTCCAACTTGGCAGAAAAGCATGTGATGTGATGGTGACTTTAAGCTAGCATGATGGACCAGGCATGGTGCCCACTCTAGGGATCCTAGCAAAAAAGGTTAGTCTTGTCATCGAAGCACACATGGTGTTAAAACATCCTCCGCCTCCAGATTCTCTGACTTCATGCTATTTGATACATGTGGAGTCTACGGGATATCACACTACATCTGCAAGGCTGAAGCAAAATTGAATCCAATCAGCATTCATTCCTAAGGAAAGAGTTCCACAAATTAAACTCAAAATGCAGCAAGCAGAAGGAGGAAATCTTGGAGAGATAAATAAAGTATGGAGTCTCTGGTTCCTGCGATGAGACCCAGAGTAGGTGCAGTGGAGTTCTCATGAGCTGAAACTTCTCAAGCTAGAAAAAGCTTGTGGCTTCCAGCTGGGTCTCATTCTTTGACTCTCGTTTCATAAGGCAACCCAGGGATGGGCTTTGCTTAGTCAGACATCATGATGTCTGGGAAGAATTTGAAGAGCACCTGTCTCCAGACAGCTGAAACCAAAGAGGTTAAATGTCTCATCCAAGATGGGAAAGCCGGGTGGCAAATGAGCTTCTAGTTCAGGTATTGGCCACTGCTACTCCTTGCAGCCTAGGAAGTAAATTCTCTCAATATGTCAACTCCAGCAGAAACTAACACTTCCAAATGTAGAACTTCTTGTCATGATGCTGCGGTGTAGTCAGTGCCAGCTCTGGCTGAGCGTGTCTCAGGGTACTGCAATTGAGCGTACCACCCAATCCTGTGGCTCCTTGTGGAGAAAAGGGAATAGCGAGTAATAAGGAGTAGTGAAGAGTTTATTTAACCCCTTCAGGGCTGTAACTTTGCTACCCCTTCACTTGTTCCCTGTAGGACAGAAGAACCCTAGTGTTCTATCTTAAGTCCTATGTACTGTCATGCAGCCATAGGCAGGGATCCACAGACACTGCAGGTAATTGCTCGGGGCCATGTGCAGCCTTATCTGGGCTCTGGTTTATTTGGATTGACCTTCTCAGATTATATGCAGAAGAATGATTCCAGGGTTTCCTAGTCTCCCCTTGCCTCTGTTTAGCTGAATTCCTCCCTGCACTTCTCATGAAGGCTGAGCACACCTTCTCTGTGTCTGGCTTCCTAGAAGGGGCTGTAGAAGAAAAGCTATGTCTGTTCTCCTACACATACTTGCTTTGTCTTCTCAGGTTAGACCAAAGCAGTGTGATCGTATTGGAGGTCTGAATGCCATGGCTTCGTCATGCTTCTTGGGGAGCTGTACTCATAGCATGGAGATCCTTAAGTATTCTTTGAGCCAGATTAGACTGGAAATATCCCTGGAGTCTCTGTCCTACCTTTCTTGACCTGTAACAAAACCACAAAAGTCTGAGATTTAAGAGATTCTAGGAATTTTTCTTTCAGCCCAAACCTCCCTTAAGGAACTTTCAAATCATATCCCATACCTTTTTTTCCCTTCAACATGCAAAAATTAGTAACATGCAACTCTACCCCCATCTATCTCCATGCCAGCCAAATCAGACATAGGCATTCTCTGTCACTGTGTGACACTTATGTCTCACTACTGTACATGGTCACCATGAATGGCTGTGTTCATTCAGGGACCACTTAGATGAGCCCACCTGACAACAAGGTTTGGTCATTATAGACACCTCCCATGATTCTGTTTTACTGGGCCAGGCATGTGTACCCCACTGAAGGATCATCTGTCACTTTCTCCATTTGGATAACATATCAGGCTTGCACTAAAATTAGAAAATCAGCAAGGCGACCACAGGAGCCTTCTCAGTCTCTGCCTATCACTGACATTAATGTGAAATATCACATGTTGGGAAGAGAAGTCCTGAGACTAGGTGTGCTGTGCACATGCCACAGTGGCTGCACAGCTCCCTTCTCTCTTCCCTTCACTTGGCCAGAGATACCAGCTGGACATGGAGTGGGCCTCATGCTGGTTCTGCACTTCAATCTTAGCTGCAACAAGGCCTTATTCTTACCACCCTGACAGCTTCAGCATTAGATTTCCTACGCCATTGTTTGGTTTGAGGGGGATATGGGGGTTGTTTTTTTTTTTTCTCTCATCCTTTCCCTTTTGACCTTCTTTATTTCTGAGAGCCAAACTAAACACATGGGGCTGGCTGGCCAGCCACCCTGCCTGGGTCTGTGCTCCCCAGAATATTGGTATTGTTGTGATAGATCCTTTTAGCAGGAGGGAGGTTTCCTTTCATTTTGAAAATAGTAGGCAAGTCTCAGTTCATTTCAGTTAGCAGATGATTGAAAGATAATGTGAGGTACTGCCAAATCAACTTAAAAACAAGACTTTTAGAATTCTAGATAGTTGGCAGTGTTTGTTTAGACCATGCCACTGCAAGCCCATATAAAGCAGATCCCATACTTGGCAATATGTCCTTGTGACTCTCTACCCCTTGCCTCAGGAGTATGCTTCTGTTCAGTAAGCCACCAGGGCTGACTAGCGTATTGTCTGCCTTTATAGGAAGTGATTGCCATTCTCTTGGCCCCTCAAAAGTAGTGCATAGGACACCAGCCAAAGCAGTGCAAATGCTCTGTTGAGTTTCTTCTTTTCCCAGTTTTCTCTTTCTTAGTCATGAGTGTTGCTGTGCTCCTTCTGTCCTCTCTCTCTGCACATTCAGAACAGATAGAGCACCCTAGCAAGACAGACTCCTGGGAAACAGACCTGGGAATTGTTAGTGACACAATATCACAGAGGGGACACAGATTATCTCATCTAGGGACAAATGCCCTAAACAGGAAAGCATTTTAGACGTGTCTGGTTATAAGTAGGTCAGAGATTAAAACATTAATTAGTATCTTAGCAACACTTGCAGATAGAGTGTACATGCATCTGGAAACTGTAGGTCTGACTTCTGAGCCCAGGCTGGCCTCTGGGTGGTACATGCTAAGTTTCCTGACGTGAGTATGTTCATCAGCCTAGCACCCTTCCACTTTACCTCTTCAGGCCTTTGTCCTACCTGTAAGGTGTAGTCTGGAACCAGTGATCACCCTGCTCCCTCCAGGCTATGAGATGAAATTTCACTGTGCTTTGACTCCAACATGTGTAAGCCTAGTATTTCTGTAATTAGGTGTTTGCCTGGCTCTGGTGGAGTGGGAAGGACAGGAAAGGGACAGAGACAGGGAGATCCCGAGTTTGACTCCTCAGTGTTTGATTTTACTCTAGACTAGGGGCTGCTGTGTTTTCAGTGATGTGGCAGAGAAGCTCTTTATTTGGTTTTAGCCTTGACTTGGGGGAGGATGAACATTTAATGTAACCCAGGGCAAGTGCCCTGTCATTGAGCCACAGCCCTGGTCCTTAATTTCTTCTCAACCTTTGAAAATGAATTATAAAAATAATGGCAATCTAACCTTGAAAAGTCCAGTCACATTAAGATTTGCATTCATCCAGTACATGATTAACAAATACTGTGTTGTAAGTATAAAAATATTGGAGATAATACTGGAATTACATGATTTTCATGCTTCAATGCATGAAGTACTCTGTTGTTTCTGTATGAGGAAAGAAAAGGCAGAAGTTCCTTCATCTCAAGGCATAAACTAGTACTGTTGGGGGAAGGGAAAGGGTGTCATTTTTAACCTGTGGGGACGCTGTAAAAAGTCTTCAAGATCGATCTCTAGCTTTCCTTGGCACCAATGCTAGTAAACTCTACAGTGTGAAAACAGTGACCAGATGCCTGTAGGAAACAGCTTTCCGACTGAGAAATCACTGTGCTCTTTGGTCCCTCCAATCTGGTAAGCTTTATGGTCTGTTCAGAATGGCAAAGTAGCAAAATACGTTGCAGTTTATTCCATATGTTTGAGAAATTGAAAGTGGGAAGCTTATTTTGTGTCTCCATAACTCCTAAACTGCTTCTAGTTTGGGTTGTAGAGCTAGGAAGTCTAGCCAAGACAGGCCATTTCTACTTGACCCACCACCTCCAGGGCACCACCCTCGTCAGCTTTACAGCTCTGACTTCAAAGCCTGTGTCCTGAGACTTAGCTGTTTTGGGTTTTTGTTTTGTTTTAAAATACTCAAGTTCTTGTCTGTTTAAAGCAAACTAAGCATTCTGTGTAATTTTGTGCCTACCACCAAACCATCTGGAAAAGAGACTTAACTGAGTCATGCCAGCCATTTACTTAGTTTATCAAGAGACCTCTCTGGGCATGCCGTTCCTACCCATCAGAAAACCTCTCTTTGACCTCACAGCAGTTTATCTTGAGATGGAGCCAAATCTACAGAATACTCAGCTCTGTAAAGAATTTCTTACATTTGGGTCCCTGGTGGCTCTCGGTTGTATTGTGTCTTGTCTGTGGAGAGACATACAGGTCCTGCTCTTAAGTCATAGCGTATGCTGAGCAGATGTTCTGGGCAGTGCTCCCAAGGCAGCCAATCCACTGCAGCTGTTCTCTCTTGCTCTGTGCATCCCACTTATGTTTCTTATCATTGTATCATCTGTGTTGGCTGATCTCTAAGTTACTCAGCACCCAGCTGACCAACCCTATAGCCCACCCTTCCCAATAGCACCTATGTTTGGTGGAAAGTTGCAGAACCCCCATCTCTGCTCCATTTATTTGCTGAGCCTCCTGTCTGTGACAGCAGCTCTGTGTTAGAGACCAAGGCACCTCTTGCACTGCTCTTCACATGGGAGACTGTGCGCATCACCATGAGTGCTCCACATGGAGTCACATCACTACTTTAAGAATGGCCAAGCTAGACAGTTCTTGCCGATGGCCGCCTGGCCCTGTACTTGCCCCTGCACTCTATCTCTTGGGAATTCTGAGCAGAGTGGGTGCTGTCAACACAGGCAGGCCTGTATCTCCAGGAGTTCATATGATTTTGATGTCTTTGTTTGTTTCTGTGGAGCTGGAACCCAGGCCCTTCCATGAAACAAGCACCGAGTTACCAACTTGCACCCTACCTGGGCAGTCTGGTCTTTAAAGGCTCCTCAGAGGTTCAGCTAGGTAGCAGAGCACTTAGCCGTGAGCACTTGTGCCTGCATTCAGCTCAGCAGCAGAGACGGAACAGAAAATGTCTTCAGAAAAAAAACAGTATCTGTCCCTGCAGTTTGAGTCACTGGCCATTCTTTTTTTTTTTTTTTTTTTTTGTAAAAATTAGCTTTATTTCTATTGAGGGGAAGGAATAGGATAGATATAACTGTTATCCAATTGCTGTCCACTGTGTACACACATACATATACATACACACCAAAAGTTCCCCCCAAAAAACAAAAACCACCCTCAAACTGTACCAATACTTCATATTTTGACCAAAAGAATAGATCCTGGGAAGTAGATCCTGGGAAGAAGTGCAAAATGCAAAATCAAATGACCGAGAAACGCTGAGCAAACAGCATCATTAATATACAAAATATTTATATTACTGAACTAATAACAGGTGATGTTCTCCATGTCTGTAAAACTTTGGAACAACAGAGCTGATTGTTAAATCTAGTCCATGCCAACTTCCAAAACCCAGAGGATTTTAGTTAGCTTCATTTTTCGATGCTTCATCAATATTTTCTACAAGATCTGGAAGATCATCATCCCTTCATCAATGTCTTCTGGTTTGGGTGCTTTACTATCCAGTACTTGTCGCGGGGACTGCTCAGCTAACTTTCTAAGGCTCGTCAAGCTGTCTGCAGCAAGCTGACTTCATATTCCAGGAAGCATTTCTGTGATTGGTTTGGCTTCTGCATGACCAGTAATTGCAAAGGTGTTAGCGGAGAGGGAAGCTTGGACTTTGGGATTGTTGAAATGAATAACTGTTCCATCATCTTTAATCATGTTCACCTCTTCAATACCAGCTATATTGTTCACAGCCCTCACTGGCCATTCTTAGATCATCTGCTGTTTGCAGGCATTTTGCTAGACAACTTCATGTATAAAACAGAAATTCCTCCAGGAGTTTACCAAAGAATTGAGGTATTAATGCACTAAATCACTTAGAATAGTTATGGCTCAAAATAGATGCAAAAGTTAGTTCTTGGTGTTATCCTTTTATACTTTATTTTTGAGACAGGGTCCCCCAAGTGCTGGGATATAACTGTACCCTACCACACTCACTTTGACTCTTTTTAAAGCTAAATGTAGACAGGATTGCTCAAGAGAGGGTATAAGAAGAAGGAAGAACAAGGGCCGGGACGGGAGTCTAGTGCTAGATCATCTTCTGAGCATGCAAGGGCTGGGAGGGCAACACAGCGTCTGCAGCAGCATGGTAGTGGATCACTTGTCTGGTGCACAAGGGCCGGAGGGCAGCACAGTGCTACGTCGTTGCCTCGCACATACCAAACCCTGGGCTCTGTCTCCAGTGCCACAAACAAAGGAGAAGAGCAGCACCTGGGCAGAAGAGAGAAACGTGGCATTGGAAAGAAGCCAGAGGCTGTGGCCTGTTGAACTGAAGACCAGGGCTTCTGAAGAAGAGGTCATCAGTGTCAGGTGGACAGTGTCTCAGGGGAGCTCTAGTGGTGGCAGTTTTCTTATAACGTGCACAGAAAACCTAACTACACAGCTGAGTGAGTATGAACGGACCCTTAGATAACTGCCCTAGGAAGGAAGCACCGTATCAATACCTCAGCAACCTTTTGTCACACCTCGACCCTGTATTCTGTAAGTCTTGACAAATCAATTTTTTTTTTTTTTCTTCCTTTCTCCTTTGAGCGCTGCAGTATCAACTGTGTACCATAGTAGGCTCTGTCTGGACTTGTTTTCCCTTGTGCTCTCTAAGTAATACAGTGTAACAACTGCACACACAGCATTTTGGTGGCATTAGCAGCATGAGTAATCGAGAGGTAACAGTGTAGATTACATACAAGTACATCATCTTACTGCATTATTTTTATAGAAATGAATATCAGTGGATTTGCTTGTCCATGAGGTGTTCTGGTGTCTGCAGGAATTTCCTGTGCAGACACAGACCCTGAGTGAGTGGCAGCTGGAGTCTTTTGTAAAGTACTACTCTAGTTTCTTGGCCCTTTGTGCTTATTGTCCTGTGGTTGTTACTGACTTATAGGTGCTCTTTATGTATCCCACTATTAGTCCCTGTGGCATACATGCATTGCAAACATCTTCCATCCTCAGCTGCTTTTCCTCTTTCCTAATAATGTCTTCTAAAAGAAAGTTCTTAGTTTTGTTTGGGTGGTTCCTTTTTTTTTTTTATTTGAGTTTTCTTGTTTGCTTGTTCATTTACTTTGTTTTAGATGTATTTTGAGTTTGGGACATAAGGCCTCACACAGCCCAGGCTGACTTTGATCATAATGTGTAGATGATGGTAACTTTGAACTCTTGCCCTTCCTGCCTCCTGAGTGCTAGAATTGCAGGCCTGGATCAACACATCTGGCCTTTAGTTTTAATATAAATTAACTGTTTTTCTTTTTTCATTGTGAGTGTTCTTTTGTGTTCTGTTTAAGGAATCTTTGCATGATAGCTTTGGCATTGTGTATACTGAGGTTGGAAGGGTCCAGAGAAGACCTGCATGGCTGATTGTGTTTGCAAAGTGTCCTGTTTTAACGTTCACATTCAGTACAAATGCCTTGCTGTGTCTTTGTGAGTTTGATTGCTGTTCTGCTTGGGTTTTCTCTATGTAGCCCAAGCTGTCTTCAAACTTTCAATCCTCCTGCCTCACCCGAATGCTGAATGTATAGGCATGTGGCATCATGGCTCGTCCTCCTGTTTTCTTTTAAATATTTTCATGGCTTTTTACTCAGACATACATTTACCATCCATCAGGAATGATTTTGTGTATGATTGCAAATATGGATAAAAGTTTTCTTTCATGTAGCCCCATGTATCAGAAAATCCAGCCTTTCCCTGCCACACAGGAAATACCTTTGTCATCAAGCAAATGGTCGTGTTTGTATAGGGTTTCCCGGAACTTTTTATAGACACAGCTGCCTAAGACTTTGGTGGGGTTGCACTGAATCTCTGAGTTTTTTTAGCAGAATTAATACAGTATAAGTCTCTGGGTTTTGGTCATGTTATAGCCTTCCATGTAAGACATATTTTGCTTTTGTAAATATACTTAATAGCCTTTAGGTAGAGGTTTCACTAACCTTCCAAGACAGCATGTTAGGTGAAGAACCATTTGTGTCATTCCCATACCAGCTGAGAATGTGCTTTTGAAGAGTTTGATGACAAAAAGCTGAGTCAGCTTAAAAAGATACGGTTTCAGAGGCTCTTTTCAGGACTTTGGAAAGGTCCCTATGTCCTCAGACTGGAAGAAGAGTTTATTGAGAGGAAGGGGACTGAGGGGGTGGCCCAGAGGGCACAGGAAGAAGGAATAAAGGATACTGTGGGGTCATTTTGAAGCAGGTATTTTGTGTGTGACATCACAGTGTCATAGGCAATGTGGAATGGCTGAGCAGTCAGGCTTGCTGCCCTCATGTACTCCAGTGTGTGTTTGGAAATCTTGGTTTATTTTAGCAGAGTACATGTCGCTATTTCCTCCACTGGAGATAATGTCTCTTATCCATTCTTTAGTTTCAGTCCCTCCTGTGTCTGAGTTAGGTTAGAGTTTTGTAGAAAGCAGCTCTTCCATAAAATATTTTTTAAGAGCTATAGTCTCACTCACACACACACATACTACAACAACGAGACAGACTTGACCTCTAGTGATCCTCTAACATCCCAAGTAGCTGGAACCCCAGGTATGTCCCACCATACCAGTTCTTCCATAAAATCTTACAGTATCCATGCAACTGAAAAAAACATTTTTTGAATGGATATTTTACATAAGGAGGAAAATAAGATGGTAAGATAAGGAACTTCAAGTTTAAGTAAAGAAAGATCTGACTAGGCTGGTGAGATGGCTCAGTGATTAAGAGCACTGACTGCTCTTCCAGAGGTCCTGAGTTCAATTCCCAGCAACCACATGGTGGCTTACAACCATCTATAGGGGGATCTGATGCCCTCTTCAGACAGGCAGATGTATATGCAGCAGAGCACTCATACATTAAATAAATAATTATAAAAAGAAAAGAAAGGTCTGACTGATGTATGGGAACAAACTTAGTTTTGCAGGTTAGTAATGTTTCTGGTGTCTTTGCATGTAAAGATTTTAACCCATACAAAGAAAATTATGTCTAGAGAGAAAGTCATAGGAACTTACATGCTACCTACAAAATTTTGAACTACAGAAACCAAACAAACAACCAAAAAAAAAAATCCCTTGTATTTTTTACTATATAGCATTTGCAGTAAGGGAGTTGGTTTGCCATTCCATAAAATACAGACTGTGTGTCAGCTCCCTCTCCGTACCGACTGTCGGAGCCTGTCATCTCACAGAGAAAGGAGGTGTGTGGTCTCAGCTTCAGAGGCTACACTGACGAGCAGTTGCCATATTGCTGTTGGGTCTGTAGCAAGGCAACTAATGCTCTCTTTGTGGCAGGAGTACACAGAACAAGAAAGGTCAGTCCAGAGTCCCACAATCCCCTGCAAAGGCATAGCTCCTCCCAGGAACGTAAGACTTTGTACTCCTTAAAGGTTCAGCCATCTACCCAGTAGTTCTCCCATATCGTGTCAAGCCCTTAACACCCAACTATAGATCAAGCCCTCTGAAACCATGAGCTGAAATAAGTAATTCCTCGTTTAAAGTTTTTTGTGTCAGGTATTTTGTCCCAGAAAAAAAAAAAAAATACAAAGTTCAGTGGACACAATGTTACCATGTAGTGTCCTCTAGTTAGTGTGTTTTACAGTGTTTTTACTTTCTCCTTTAACATATCCCTGTGGCTGTTGGTGATGCAGCTCAGCAGTAGTGTGTTTGCCCAGCATGCATCATCCCCAGAGTCAGTTAGTTGTTAGCTTTTGGGATTTGATCTGAAAGCACAGTGTACTGTTAGGTGGAAATAGATTAGTTTAACTCCTGTCTTGCACCTTTTAAAGATGCACTAAGGTTTAGCATGGTCCTTGAGCCTCCCGATCAGGGTCACAGTCAGCAGAAAGAGCATTGCCAGTCCCCCTGATGGCTGCACTTGACAAGTGCCAAGCTCATGCTTAGCTCAGAATGTCTAGAGTCTAACAAACAGTGGGATCCTGAAAACTTCGTTGTCTTTGCCATTTAATCTGTTTTTTCTGGGTCATCTTCTCCAGTTAATAACAGTAATTATAATAGTTGAAACCTTTTTCAAGAATTTTCAGTGTAGTGGGCATTACTCTGCCCTTTATATGGTGTTGTCATTAAATCCTCTGAAACTGCCTTATGAAAATATTACTGCTCTATCCTACAGAAGGGGAGAGGGGTCAGGGTCATATCAGCCAATGAATGGCAGCACTGCACTGAGATCCAGGTTGTATTCTAAACTGGTTTCTGAACTATACTTGACACTCAGTGTTCAGTTTCCCTCCTCCCCCGGAGCCCTGCCTGGTATTTGGGACTGCCACGTTACCAACTCATTCCTTGGCTAGCCCATCACAGGTGGTTTCTGGTCTCCTAATGGAACCTGACTTTGAGATATGTGTGCCTCTTCTGTCCCCTGGTCTGGTCCTCCCTGTCTCTCAGCCCTATTTGATTCTGCCTTGTGCTTACAAAGGTCACTTCTGGGCATTGCCTTCTGCCCACTCAACAGCTTTACTTTTAAACCATCCAAGTCACCTTCTAAGAAGATAAAAGCAGTTGTGTCGCTGTGCCATTTAAAAATGCAAGATTTCCTTGTAGTTCACACCAGTTTGGGTTTGAGCTCTAGCTTCACTCACAGTGTGGCCCTCACCTATCTCTTCAACTCCATCCCCACCACACCTAACTGTAGGATCCAGCGTACCGAATGCTTCTTTGATCTGCCTCCGATCTCCCACGTGACCCCTCTTTGGCCCTTGAGACCCAGATCTTCGGCACCTTTAGTGGCTCCTTCTCATACTCCCCAGAATAAAGTAACCACGGGTCTTCTCTCCCAGCGTGTCCTCACGCCTCTGTGGTGCACTGTACTGGGTTGTGACTTACTTGTTGACATTGTTGTCCTGCCATCAGCCTACAGGGCTGATGCACAGAGACTCGCTCCTTTCTGTCTTTCAGATTTCCCATAGTGCAGACACGCAGTGACTGCTAGTTAGAGCAGGACTGTCCAGTGCAACAGAAAACAGCACAAGAATAATTAAGCCATCTGAGGCCCCTGCAGAAGCACAGCTGTGTGCAGCAAAGGGAAATCTTTGTGCAGGAACACCACACAGAGTTGAGATCCTCAGTCGCCCAGGCCTGTGAGTCCAGAACCCTGGACACAGCCATCCACAAGGACTCAGCACTGACTTCTCTGGGCCTTACTTTCATGAAGACAGTCTAGAAACGTGTACATTTTGAACATTCCATTTCATACAGGGACATCAACTCTGCTTGTCATTTCTTTCCTGATGAATTCCCACTCAGTACAAATAACCTGAACTTTACCTAAAGCCTGCCTCTTTTTCCCCTTTCAGCTTCAGAATGAGTTGGAGAAAGTTGAAGGGGACAACGCGGAGCTGCAGGAGTTCGCCAATACCATTCTCCAGCAGATAGCTGATCACTGCCCTGACATCCTCGAACAAGTGGTCAATGCCCTGGAAGAGTCCTCCTGACATGCTCCAAGGAAGGTGACCAAGGCGAGGAGAACCTGAGGCATGGGTGTCTGAGCCACCTCCACACCAGACCCTGCCAGCTGGACATGTCAGCCCAGCCATTGTGTCTGTCATCATACTCTGCCTTCCGCTTTGAATGTTGCCTGCACAAATCTCCTGGGTCTCCCTGAAGAACTGCCCACGGCATCAGCAGTGGAGAGCTGGGAGCTGCACTCGGCCCTTCCAGGAACAGGAAGCTGGAAGCCAGTCAGTTCATCTGGAGCCCACTCACTCACAATCTGTGCTTTGGGAGCCTGGAACTGAAGCGTTAGCATGCGTGCTTTCTCCTCAGAGGGTTGAGAAGGAGGGAAGAGCTGACCAGGGACAAAGAGAAGAGTGAGTGCTAGCCTCTGCGCTGTGCTGCCCTTGTGTTTACTTCATGCAGCTTAGCTCTCGGCCTGTTGCCTGTCTCACCTACACTGCTTTTAGTTGACAGGAGGAGGATATTCACAGTGGTCACCTTGATCATTCTTTAAGTCCTTTAACCCTCCCATGCTACATTCTTAGGCTAAATGTCTGACTGAAAAGAAGAGGGCTTAGTATATAGGGCCCTGTTGTCACTGCTTACAGTTCTGCTCCTCAGAAGATGTCCTGGAGGGCCAGGCTGATTCCTCCTGAACATCACCCACAATGTTCTCTGCTTCCACCACCTTGCCCCAAGCTGCTGTAGAACAGGGCTGCTGGAGTATGTGATCCGCTGCCCACCGTCTCAACTTTACTCTTAAGGTACAGCCTCAGAGCCACGGCCTTGTACCTGCCTAGAAACTTCTTTTGGTACAACTGAGTTTGTCTTAATTCACACGCATTCCCTCCTCCATTCATTCATTCAAAAAATGTTATGAAATGCCTACTGTGTACATCAGTGTACACGTGCCCATCCTTGGAACAGTCTTGGATAGGGACAGTGTGGAAGTCCTATGAAACATGCTCAGCTGAACCTTGGCAGGGAACGCATACCTTCTCCCTCTGTCTTCCCAGACCAGCATTCTTTGTTCTCTACTCTCATGGCACCTGTGGGCTTGGGTGAGCCACCTCCTCTCCTGGAAGAGCCCATTTGGTAGGTTAGGATCTTTGCTATCAGTGTTATTACCCTGAAGCATGTTCTGTTTAAGGGATTGTATGTGCTCATTTGTGTCAGCTGACTGCTTAACACAGCTATGCACACCTCATGGACTTGGCCAGCACTGTGCTAAAACCAGATGCAGATCCAGTTGAACGTCTAGGCATTTGGCAGATTCCCCACCCACCCACCAGGTGTAGAGGACAGCTATCAGACATAGTCAGGCACTAAGAGTGCAGCTCATGTCTAGTTCTTCATCCCTGAAGCAGATTCCTGACACTGCTGTCTTCTAATGAGGCTGCTAAGGCCTCTCGGCCTGCATTTCCCTCTCTTCCCAGTTACACTCTCAAAGCAATTTAACGCTGCCCACAAACCTCCCAGCCCTCAGCCTAGGGCATCATGCAGACACTGCTGTCACAGTCACTTGACAGTCATAGCTCCCCTTCTTCCCTGCCATAAAGTGTCCCTTTGTGTGGGATGCTAGAGGGAGTTCCTCATGAGGGTTTGGGTAGACTCTGCATGAACCTCTCATGGAGGTGCTTTTGGGGGTCCCAGCCTGCTGGCCACCAGGAATATGGAAATGAGGCCAAAAAGTGATAATCATTGCTGCTCAGTTCTCTTAATTGTTTTTATTGTCCCATCCATAAATCCTGTAGAAGACCCCAGTACTTCAGGATAGGAAAGTTGGAATCTTATTTTACTTCCCTAACATAAGGAACCACTACCTAGTAACAGCTTCACAGGCTACAGTGGAATCCAGAAAACTTAGAAGAGTCCAGGCCCACAGGAGTAGCCTAGCACTGCCACTGGCCAGCTGCTGCTCTAGCTGTTCTGTGAGGGATCACCACAGGCAGGCCTTCTTACAAGTTCCCATTTGGTGTTTATAGCAGAAGTACCATCTGCCACCCTTACTAACTGGACATATGACCCACTCCACCAGTTCCTTCTCCATCAGGTACCTCCAGAGAGGTTGCAGGAAACCTGCTTATTTGAGAAGGCATGTTTGTAAGGCAGACCTTGTCTGATCTCTGCACCACAGCAAAGGGTTCTCCTCCTCAGGTGGTGATCCAGCAACTCAGATGGTTCTGGAGACTGGAGCTAAAGTTGAACCATAAATGTAGTCTTTGTGTTAGGCAAAGTTAATAGGGTATCTGGCATTCAGATCCTACTGACTATCATTCATTAAGCCAATATTTACCAAATGCATAACTGCTATTGCACTGGACATGTCATTCCATGACTGTGGTCATGCATGTATGTTCCGTAAGGTAGCTGGCCTTGAGAGCTCACTGCAGGTTGGCTAGGGTCATCCTTATCTCTTCATTCCATCATCAAGCATCTTCACACGTAAAGTGAAGGTGGCCTCCCTCCAGGCCTTTCTCACTGGCTTCCCTCTAGGTCTTTGAAGAAGGGTCAAAGCAAGGATATGTCGCTATGTAGGGTGTGACACCCACAGGCCTAAGCCCCAGCAGACCCTGTGTCAGTAGTGTCTACCCCAAGTGACAGTAGGAAAAGAGGGCTGGAAGCCAACCTGGGGCTCCCAGCTCTGCATGCCTTAGTAGACTCTGTACCCGGCCCTCATTGAGCGACCGGTGGCACATCTGACTGGATTAGCAAGTACTTAAAGACATTTAAGATGGGACAGTGGGCTTTAGCGACTCAGAAATGTAGAGGGGGTCGTCCAGTTCCTGCCAGCCTTTATTCTCACTTGAGAAGGCCTGAGTACCTCTTCCTCACCAGTGGGCTTTAGAAACCCTAGGAGAGCAGACTGGAACGAGACCACCAATGGTGTTGGAGGTTGCATTGTGGCCGGCTGTGTCCTGTCCATCTGTTTGGCCTCCTGGGAAAAAGTGTTGGCTCAATTTCTTTCTCAGGAGAGATGAAGTCAGCGCAGATGGTTCTCATGTGCTACTGTCCTACCCTCCGCTGTTGACACTGGGACTGGCTTGGCATCACACCCTCCTATGTGACTGAAGCACAGACTCACTGGCTTCCCTCCAGGTCTTTGAAGAAGGGTCAAAGCAAGGATATGTCGCTCCATAGGATATGACACCCACAGGCCTAAGTCCCTCCAGACCCTGTGTCAGCAGTGTCGGTAACTCTCAAGTCTGCCTCACCTCCTGCCAGCATAGTCCAGAGCCATGAGAAAGCCAGAGGGATGAGGCTGCACCACAGGCCTGTCGGGCATCTGCCGTCACTGCCAGTCTCGGAGATTCTGACCGATCACAGACATGTTCCTTCCTGTGAACCAAGAGGAGAAAACATGCTTTACCTGGGGTCCTTCTGAACAAAATGGCTGTCTGTACTCTTTTTAAACAGAGACTTTCCAAACTTTTTAGTGTCAAAATTATAACCAAGTGTCTCCTGATTCTTCCCAGTGTGTTTGGCAAGTGCTGTGACCCTGTTGTAGGTATTTCTCCTCCTGCCTCTTTTGAGGCAGAAGTGACTTGAGGGAGCGGTGTCTCTCGCTCCTGCCACCTCTCGTTTCTCTGCTTGTTGATATTGTTTGTGTGATTCAGAGAACGGGGCAGTTACATTGTGTCCATTGTTGAGAATATTAAAATATTAAAAAAGTAGTTATAGAACTAAGAAATTAAAGAGCTGTGTTTTAAAAGATGCAAACCCATAAATATCATGTTAACAAAGGAATTCAAGCTATGGGCAGCCTAGCTCCTCCCCCTCCAGGTTGGTGCGGTGGTAGCCAGGCCAGCCCTTGGGAGACACACTGACCACACCTGAGTTAGGTGACTGCCTGGGAACAAGACACCTGCTCAGTGGAGAAATGAGAATCTGGGGCTCAGAGACTCTCAGTTGTGTCAGGGTTTTCTCTCCATCCTCAGGACCTCTGGGTAGGGGTTTCAAAGTCGATGACCCCAGAACCACCCTCACCCTCACATTGGATCAAGCCTCGTGTGCCTAGTGCTATGTTGTAACCTGGGCTTGGGCCTGGAGCTCCTGCTTGCAAGGCCACAGGACCTCTTCCTGCCACTTGGTGCTATCTCATCATAACCATCTAACAGGGCAGCCTGGTCTCCTGAGCCTGTGGGCAGTGCCGTGGGTGGTCCTCAGAGCTTAGCGCTCTTACCTCTGGCTCTGATCTAGATTTTTTCCTTTGAAGTTTTTTAGACCCAAACTCCCTTGACTCCAGAGATGTCAGAGTCAAGGAAGGAAGTGAGCCAGGCTGAGGCATGGAGATCACCCTATGCCACAGTAAGCACAGCAGCCCGCCCCTCATCCCTGCCACACCAGTGTTACACCCACCCTTTAAAGCATCTAGTCCCACCTGAGGCACACGCCGTCCGTTGGCCCAGCTGCCCAGTGCAGACTAGAAACCCAGGACAGGGATGTGGACGATTCTCTGCACCCCTACTTCAGAAGAGGCATGTTGCACTTTAGTGGGGAGCCCAGAACATTGGGCAGTGGCTTCCTGTAGCTTGAGTCCCTGTAGATAGCCATGGTGGCATCCTGATGGTTTGTGTGAAGCAGCTGCAGCTGCTGTCTTCAACTGTGCACGTGTGTGCAGTTCCAAGAGTCAAACTGCCGGCCTGATGATGACATCACAGAGACGTATTCTGTTCAACTTTGCCTTGGTAATTACTGTAAACACTTTGTTCAATTTTTTTTTTTTTATTCACAAACTAAATCCATCAGGAAATTATAAACTTATTTAAAAACTGTGTGCTGCAGCCTTCTTTAGCCTATCTTAGCCTGGTCTTACCCCTGTGACGAGACTGGTTATGATCTGGAAAAGCAGGAAGAGACCAGCAGTCCCCAGTGGCAGACCAGAATCTGAGCACTCTGTTTGGACAGATTCCCAGTAGACTTGGCCTGCTAGTGTCTCTCTCTCACCTGGTGGGCTGGTCTCAGCAGAAAATACACCCTTAGATCCCACTCCAACTCTGATTTACTTTCAAAGTCAGTTTTCAACTTCCTTTTTCCTTTTCACCCTATTCCCAAGCAGGTTGTTCACATCAAATCTGACCACATTACAAAAGCATCCATCACCCAGGAGGAATTGACACCAAGATGGCAGAGGAACAGGTGTGGCCAGAACTGGCTCCCACTTCAGGAATGTGTTCTGATGGTCACCTCAGATGTGGTCTATGTGTCTGCGTTATGAACACCAAGAGTAAAAGTGAGAAAACCCATGCATAATCGTGGACACCATTGTCTGCTCTGGGACTTTTTGAGACCTTGTGCCCAGTAATGTTCTGGGGCAACTGAAGGGTGCTCACATTCTGGTTAACTTTTTATCCATGACTATCTTAGGAAGCAAGGAGAAAATCATGTTGAGCTCAGCACAGTGGCTCATGCCTGTGCCCCCAGTACACAGGAATCTGAGGTGGGAGGTCAGAGTTGGAGAGCAGCCTAAGCCACAGAGAGACCTGTCTCACTAAGGTCTCTACTCCCTCTCTTTTCTATGGAAATCATGGCACCTGACTGTGTTAGTCTATAGGAACTGTGAAGTGAGGAATCAAGCATTTTCAGGTCCTTTTCCTGGCAGAGCAGCTGTTTAGACATACTGCCAGGCAAAGGAGTACCTGGCCTATTCACCAGACTGAGGAACAATGCTGCACCTGGTTGCATCATGGGAAATAGTGATGTGGACTAGCAGAATGAACGCTGTGCTGCACAGCTTAAAGCCACAAGCACAGCAGACCACACTAGTCAGTAGTTTCCCATTCAATTTGTTAAACTAATATATTCACTCAGTTGTTGACCAGTACTTAGCTGCAAAGGAGTGGACACAGATCAGATATGCTTGCATATGGTGCACATAAACCCATGCAGTACACACAATTTTTTTTAATGATAATACAAGCAGACATGAGCATAATACATAATTATGTTTTCCATTTTGAAAACTCAAGGCACATAGTTACTTTTTTGCGTATCTTGGAACTGTTTTAAAATGATCCAGCTGTGTATTGGAGAGGGTCAGGGAGTAGGACATAGCTACAAAAGATTGGCCAGAGAGTGGGTGGGTGCTTGAAGCTGGGTATCAGGCTCTCAAGGTCTACCAGTAAGCTGTGCTCCCTCTTCTGAAGTCTGTGTGAGATTTCCCTGATCAGCAGCAAGAATCACATCTATCTGCTGTGCTTTTGTGGTAAGCACACATGAGCCTCTTCCCCGGGACCATGTATCCCATAATCCCTGTCGGAAACATCTGGTTACAAAGACTAGTACTGTCAGATCGTTTGCTGTCTGCTAGGCTCTGATGATGGTTTGTCTCATCTCTACAGTAGCCCCTCAGGGGATACCCTGTTACCCATTTCTCAGATGAGGCCCAGACAGGACAAGGATCTCAGGCCTGCCAGCAAAGGCATGACAAGGGCTCTCCAGTTGGTTTTCCCCACAGCTTGGCTGCTGCTGGGCCAGGAGGAGACTAATCCCAATGCCCACTACTAGGGTGACCCAGGAAGAGCAGCACTTTGCAAATTCTCAAGTTGCTCATTACAAGATGAATCTGACCCCTAGGGTTGTCAAGTGAGTGACTCTGAGAAGATCACATGGGCAAAAACAATGCAGAATGCACGGTATCCAGGCTAGCCAGTGGCCTGTGTTGGCCTAGGAAGCACTAAAGAGCAATACCCAGACAGGATGGCTACAATATGGCTCAGATGGTGGGACATGCCTGTGTACTAAAAGACCTCTACTGTCTTGAATATGTGGCCAGCTGGGGAGAGCAACATCTCACATCACTAGTCGAACACCCTGTGTAAATGCATAAAATAGGAGTACCCCAGCCCTGTGGGGCTGGTAAACTAAACAAGAAGAGGGAGAGTGAGTACTGCAGCCCTGGAAAATCAGTGCCTTGCTCTCTGAGGCTGAGGGATGCTCCTGTGGCCTGGAAGGGAGAAGCTGCTAAGAGCAGTACCCAGCATCCCTGCACTGAGCAGTGATAGCACAGTGCCCACTGCCGGCCAGGTAGTCCAAGGATACGTTTTTCGGGAGGGAAGCTTAAAAAAGCAAGTAAAATGTCCAGGCTACACAGTCAAAATAGTGACAGCCTGGTCACTGGGAGTGCAATTGCCCCCAAACACACATTGGGTTCCCGGGTTCAGTGGTTTTGTTTTTTTTCCGTGTTTGGAAATTAACCCTTTCCCAAAATTTTTGTTTATGGGGTTTTAAAAAAAATTTTTTTTCAAGGGAATTCAATGAGGCAAAAGGGGGGCCCCCCATCGGGGGAAAGGGGCCCTAGCGTCATAGTAACCCACCCCCCAAAAATTTTTTCGGGGTTTTTCTTCGGGCCCCAGGGGTTTTCAAAGGGGGCCCTACAATTTAAAAAAAATTTTTTTACCCAAAAAATCTTAGGGAACTTTTAAAAAAACAAAAACAAACCTCCAAAACAAACCCCCCCCATAACACCCCATTTACCCGAGGTTGGCCAAAGAAGACACGACACCAACCCTTTCCCGCACTTTTTAACCATTTTTCCCAACGGGGGGCCGGGGGGGGCTCTTACGGGGCCGGGCCGGAAGGGAGGAGGGGGCCTAAGCAAAAAAAGGGCTTTTTTCCCCCCCCAAAGGGGGGCCTTTTTGGGGGCCCCGGGGAACCCCAAAAAACCCTTTTTCCCCAAGGGGCCCCCCAAAGGGGCCCCAGGTTCAAGGAAAAATTTTTTCCTTTTTGGGGTGGCGGGACCTGGAAGCCATTTTAAAAAAAACCCCCTTCACCCCCCCCAAATGGTTTTTCAGGCAAACAAAAAATTTCCCCCCAAAAGGCCCCTTCAAAAGGGTTTTTTCCCGGGGCCTTCCCACCTTTTGGGAAAAAAAACCCCAAAAACCGCCCAAGGGGAAAAATGGGGTTGAGTAAAAAAATTTTATATTTTTTCACCCTTAAGCCAAAGCCCTTTGGGAAAAAACCCCGGGAAAAAGGGAAAAAAGGATGTACCTTCAAAGGGCCCGAAAGGGCCCCCTCTTGGGGCACCGTGGGGGGCCCCCAAACATCGTTAAAAAATATGAAAAAACCCAAGAGGGAAAAAGGGGGTTCCTTAAACTTTTGAATTTCCCTTCAGAGAAAGCGGGAAAAAAAATCCCCTCTAAGTCCTTGCCCTTTGGAAGGGTGCTGTTCCGGGGAAATTTGGGGGGGGCCACCCCTTTTTTCCCCCGGGAAAAATAAAAAATAAAAACCAACCAAAAAATAAGTTTTAGAGGGGGGAAAGGGGGCATCCCCTCTTCCCTTTTTTGCCGGGCCCCCTTATTGGGGTTTTTCCTTTCAGCCCGGGGGGTTTGGGGCCCCCCCCCCCCCCCAAAGGGGGGACAGCCCAATCTATTTTTTCTTTTTGGAAAGGCCAAATCAATAAACCCCAGTTGGGGGCCCCCCTGCCCCCTTTTTTAAAAAGGGGGGTCCAAAGGCTCCCCCCCGGGGGTCTTATTCTGGAAAAGAAACCCCCTAACCCAAAAAGAGTTCTCTCCCCTTACTCGGGGGTTGGGGGGCCCCCTTGGGGCCCCCCTTGGAAGTTTCCAACCCCGCAAAAAAAAAAGGGGGTTTAAAAAAAAAAGAAAAAATTCCCCCCTTTTTAAGAATTAGTTGTTTCCCCCTTTTCCCAAACCCCTTTTTCCCCCTCCCCCTTTTTAAAAAAGGGGCGCCTTTTTTCCCGGGGGCCCCCTTGGGCCCGTACAACCACTTACCAAGAAAAAAAAAAGGACTTGTACCGGTTTTTTCCCGGGACTTCTTATCCCCCAAAATTTTTTATTCCCCGACGTCAGGGGGGATCCGTCCCCCCCAACACACACACACCCCCCTTCCCCGGCTGTGGGAAAACCCCAGTAAAAGTGCTATGGTGATGACCAAAAATGGAGCCTTCTTCCGAAAGCAGCGGGGGGGGGGGCATTTTCTCTACCCGGGGGGCCAGGGCCCCCCTGGGGCCCCCCCCATTGGGGGCCCCCCCCCCTTTTCCCCGTTCCAAAATTTCCCCTGACCCCCACCCCCCCTCGGGGAAATTTTTCCCCGGGTTTTTAAAATTGAACCGCCTTGAAGGGGGGGGAAAAACATTTTGGGAAAAACCCTCGGGAAAAAGTTTTTCAAAATGGGTTTTTTGTTTTTTCCCGGAAACTTCCCGGGGTTAAAGGGGGTAAAAACCTGTCCTCCTGGAATGTTGCCCCATTTGTGTGTGGGAGCCTTGCCTTCAAAACCCGGCGCCCCAGCTTTGTGTACAGCTGTGGGGAAATCACAGAGGCAAACGCCAAGCGGGGGGTTCAATTTTAAGGAAAATAAAAAAAACAGGGGGCAACATTTTTGTTTCCCCCCGGGGTTGGGAAAGAAGGTGTTTAAAGAAAAATTTAAAAAAAAAAATTTTGGGTTAAAAAAGGGAAACGGGGCCCAATGGTACTTGCCCAAAGGGGTGTGCTCCGGGGTAATGCAACTGAGCCAATGCAAAGGAATGGGGGGGAAAAGGCAGGGGGGGACAAGCCGCACGCAAAAAAAAGGGAGCCCTGGGGAGCCCGAGGACCCGATACCTTTTTTATTTTTCCCCCCTACCTTTTCCTTACTGTTTTTCTGACCCCAAAGGACTTACATCAAGGTAAGGGGGGACAAACAGGCCCCCAAAACCCCCATGAAACAATTTCTTAAGGGGCGGGGAAAAAAACCCCCGCGGGCCCCAGGGGACACGTCCCCCCTGTGGGAAATGGGATTCATCCATTTTTCCTATCCCCTCGAGAACAGGCCCCCCTTCCTGGCTCCGCATTGCAAAGATTTCAGGGGGGAAAGCGATTCTCCTGTTTGGGGTGGAAATTTAAAAGAAGGGGCATTCCACAGGCTTTTTTTTTGGGGGGCAGGGGGGGGGGGGGCCAAAAGGGGATTTTGGGGCCAAGATCCTTCCCTCCCCCCACATTGCTTTTTACACTCCCCCTTAAAGGGCCCTTCCCGGGGCCCGGGTTTTTTCTTTACCCCCTTTTTCTGGGCAAAAAACTTTTTCCGACACCAAACTCATAAAAATTCTGCCCCATTAGGCCCCCCGTATTTCGCATTGACTTTGCGGGGGTTTCACCTTTCCCACCCCTTTCCGGGGGAGATGGCTCACTCCATCCTTCCCTGGCCCCGGAAAAGGGGTCATTTTGGGGCTACTTTTTAAAAAAAAAAAAAAAAAATTTTGGGGGGGGGGTAGCACACACCTTTGATCCCAGGCTCGGGGGAAAGGGGCGGTGGGTCTCTGTAAATTTGGGGCCCAAGCAACCTGGCACGATACCCGGGAACCAAAGGGCTACACGAGAAACCCTGTCTGAAAAACAAAACAACAACAAAACCCAAAAAAACAAACAAAAAATTCTTTTCGGGCTGCCTTGGGGCTTTTGAGACCGTCTCTCAGGGGGACTGCAGACTCGTTATTAATCCCCCCTGCCTTTCCACATTGGACCCCAGCCAAATAATACCATCTTTCTTGGGTCGGGGATGGATCCTCGAACCCCCACCATTCATAGGTACAACCCTCCCAGCTCTGACATGAAAAGCATGATGCCTCAAGATAGCCACGGGGGAGCTGGAGAGATGGCCTTGGGTTTCGTCCCTAAGGCCGCCAGAGTTGACCAATAAATAAGGGGGTTTAGCCAACCCTCGGACACATGGGGACCCCAATGGAGGGGTTGGGAAAAGGGGGAAGGGGCTAAGGGGTTTTTTCAACCCCCTAGAAAAAAAAATCAACCCAATCCGATCCCTCAGAGCTCCCAAGTAAACTAAACCACCAACCAAAGCATACACATGGGGGACCTATGTCTCCAGAGCATATTAGCAAGGGTACCTATCTGGGCATCATTCCCAGTATAGGGGAATGCCCGGGCGGGAGGCCCCGGGGGGTAGGTGGGGAGGGGAACACCCCATAAAACAGGGGGAGGGAGGGGAGGGGAGGGAGGGGGGCTTGTGGAGGGAAAACGGGGAAAAGGATAACATTTGAAATTAAATAAATAGAAACAACAACAACAAACAAAAAAAGTGCTTGAACTTTACAGAGGGCCAAGTTCAATTCCCACATCTACCCCCCAGTGGGTCACAAACACTTATAACTCCAGTTTCCAGCCCAAAATGCCCCCTTTTCCCGCCCCGTGAGTAAATGCTTGCTTTTGTACCTAACATCCAGAGAGACCCCCACACCATAAAAAGTTTTACTTTTTTTTGTTTCTTTTAGGTCTGGGAACTGTGGGGGGAAAAGAGAGCCTTGCTCTTGGGTCCATCTAACTGACTGGGTGGGCAGGGCTTCAGGGACTGGGCCCTTTTTTGCCGCACAGAAGCCCAATACTGCGCGTTAAAACCATCAAACCCCCTTGGCATGGCCACCTAACCTCCGAACTGGGGACCGCGCCTGATTTTGAAGCCCTAAAATTTTTTCTGGAGTTTGGGGGGCGAGATCATCCTCTTTAACCTTGGGAAACACTTCCCAAATACAGGTTTATACAAATAAATAGCTTTGGGGTGTCGCCTCCTTTTCCCCAGGCCCTTTTGAAGTTCTGGCTTGGGAAACCTTTTTCTCAGGTGCCAGCTGGAAAGAGACACAGCTCCCAGTGACAATGCCTCTTGCCTCTGAAGGGACAAGCGAAGCACCCAGGGGGGAAAAGAGCCTGGTACCCTGCCTCCTTCCACTCACCCTCACCCCCCCACCCTACCTGCCTGCCCTGGGGGCCCCTTAAACAGTGTCCCATCCATGCCTCAACCCTTCCCAAAACTATCCATTTTTTTTCTCCCATTTTTCTTACAACACACACACACAACACACCCCCACAACAAAAATGTTTCTTCCCCCCCTCTTTGCACAGTGACAGGCCAGGAAAAAGACGGAAATGGTAGCCTATGGCCAAATTCTCCCCCGATAGTTGTGGACCAGGGAGGACCAAGGGGCAAATCTACTCCCAGAAGGGGCCCCAAAGGGGTTTCTTCTGGGTTCTGGTACATAAGTCCCAGCTGTTTTCAGCTGGGCCGAGCTGGAGGAGTTTCCTGACGGCCCCACAAATTTTTTTCTCCGCATCCCCACCGGTTTTTTAAACATATGTTTTTCTTCTTTTGCATCAGTCAATTTTTGCCTGGAGGAAATCAGTTACTAAAATAAGTTCTTTTCCCCGCGCCCCGCTGGCCACCCCTCCCATACCCAAGCACACAGTCCCCATCACTCAGAACTACCACCCTCCAAGGATCCCCCTTACCCACACCCGTGACACGTCTTTGCTGCTTTAGGGCTTTGTGAGGTTGAAATGTTGTTAAAAGTTTACCTCCATAGGATGAGAGCACACAGGTCCTCAATCATTCCCGGCCCCCCTACTATGAGGTTTTGGGGGGACAATTTCCACTGGGCTCTGGGGAACCGATAAAAGTTTGGGGGCTTTCGGGGGCATGTCCCACTGAATGACAAAAATAAGTTTACTGTTTGTATGGCCTGTCAGTAAAAAAGGGAATGTGAGGTAGAGAGTAAAATTGAAAAGGTAATTTTAAGGAAAAAAAAGGGATAAAGTGGGGAAAGTTTGTTTGTGAGCTGGGGAGGTTAAAAAAAGGTAAGGGTATAAAGAGTTCCCAGGGTTGGGGAAAAAGTGAAGGAACCAAAGGGCCCCCCTTGTATTTTTTAAAGGTATTCACATGAAAAGGGATGGTTAGAAGAACCGCAAGTTTTTTTTAAAAAAGGAAAATTTTTTTTTGATATTAAAGTGTGTGTAAAAGGAATTATGTTAGAAAGGGGAAAAAAAAAAAAATAAAGTGTTTGTGGGTTGAAAAAGAAAAATTTAAAAGGGGGGGAAAAGAGAAATTATTAGAGGTTTGTTGGGAAAAGTTTGTAAAAATTTAGGGAAAGGGAAGATTTGGGGTGTAAGAGTTTATTGGGGGTAAAGTGGATGTTTAAAAAATTTAATGGTTTGGGAATTTTTTTACAGTAGATTGGAAAAAAAATGTTTTAAAAGTTTAAGACTGGAAAAAATTTTTTCTTTAAAACATGGGGGGGGGGCCCCAAATTTAACCCCCCCCTGGAATTTAAAAACAAAAAAAGCCCCCCTAATTTTGTTTAAGCATCTTTAAAACCTTTTAAACCTTTCCCCAACCCCCCCTTTTACCCAAAACTTCCGGGGGGGGGCCACCCGGGGCCCTTCCCCGCCCCCCCCCCCCCTTTTTTTTTTTCCCCCCCCTGGGGC